>VIBQ01000043.1:97896-105396 GCA_006937295.1 Carpinus fangiana | reverse complement strand
CGAATTCACCAAATTCGAAAGGACCCCCACTCATTAAGGATCTTCCACAAGGGTGGCCCCGGAAAAGAGTATGCCAACGAACCGTTCTTAGAGACAGAAACTCTTAGAACCGTCTCAAGCAGTTTCACATCTACGGATGTAAGTTCGGAATCTTAAGTAGGAATTTCTTGAAAGCCGAGAAGTGTTATAGGGCGAGGGGCCTAGCGTCTTTCTCGGAATAGCTATCTAAAGTACCCAAGCCAAGGGCAAGGTTTCTTTTTCCTATAACTCTATCAATTCCGATTGAATGCCCATCTTTAGAAAGCGTTTACCCCCCAGCTAGGAAGAGAGGAGGATTGATGGACATAGGCTGCAGATGGACCAGAATATGCTGTGGGACTTCTGACGTTCGTTCCTCCTTATCTTGCCCGGTAGGTTGTTACAGAAAGAGCCAAACCAAAGCAGGGACTGATTCCACATGGGGAAAGGAAGGAGTAGGGGAAGGAGGTCTAATTAACGGAGTAAAGCAGTATAAGGGCTTAGTGCTCCGATTGCGCCTTAGGACTAGGACTGATCGGTAAATACCCCTTACTCTTCCAATGAAGGTGGGTAGGGCTTTTCTTTTGTTTAGGATTGGCAAGAGGATGGCTGCCTCGGCCTCAAAGCTGTTAGAGAATGCGCTCTTATCAATACAGGGACGCGAGAGGAATTCCTCGAAGGTAGTACTAAAGGGATGGGGCATTACCGGTGTTAGCGACGGAGGGATTGTTTGCAAGAGAAGGTTGCCCAGTTAAGATACGAACAGGAGGCATGCCACGCATAGTATAAAAAAGGGCAGAGAAGAGGATTGATGGACAGAGGGAAGTGACATATATTATTATTATATAGATGCCCCAGAAGAGCAGGAGGAATCGGCTGCTTGAGAATCAACTGCTGGTGGAAGGTTTGAAGGAAGAATGCGCAGTTAGAAAGGTAACTATCATCTCAGATTCGAAGAGGGGAAGGGCCATTTCGCCTATTTCAACAGAATCCGATTCGAGAGCAGATAGAGCAACTGTCCAATCTCGCTCGGGTAAATGATGGGCTCTTAGTGGACAATCCCCTGTTCTCTTTGCTGTTGCTTGAGAATCCGCAGAAGGGCTTAGACGAGACCTAGCATCTCTCAGCTCAGATTCGGCATATCCGGTCTTAGCAGCAAATCCTTCCTCCGAAGATGGACAGCATCCGCTCTTTGACACCCGTAATGGGCATGGTATCCCCATAGTCAAAGCAGAGAGAAAGAGAAGAGTTAGAACAAGAAGGATTAGTTAGCACTACCCCAGATCCATATGCATAGTAAAAGAAGAGGGTAGACAGAGGTGCAACCTTATTGGCTTAAGCATCCGATTTTGTCCATGAGGAGGAAGAATACCGGGTTATCGAATCCCCTGCATGTGAGGGTGGTAGGCTTTATGCCAAAAAGAATCCCGAGGACAAAAGTAAATCAGAATAGGCTTTGAGGGAGAAGGAATCCCCAGCTATTGACTCAGCTACTATTGAATCCGATCCTAGGGCTTTAAAAGAAGAGTACGAGTTAGCAGGGCTGTCTCACCTTGGGCTTGTTGGCCTAGCTTTTGGCGGAATAACCGCAGTAACCTCCTTCACTTCATGCCTTTGATAGAACGGAGATGGGAATTAGGCTGCTGGTAGTACAACTAGGCTCTTTGCAATGCAAGATTCTCAGCATCTACGGGGAGAATGCCCCAAAGCCCCCCTTTCTCCAATTGCAATTCCAGAGGGATATCCTTTTAGAAGCTCTCCTGGCATTAGCGGAATAAGAGCAGTGGGACTTGAGCTAGTGGGATAGATTAACTATTTGAATGTCCCTCTTCGATTTCGATGAGCAGAGGACATTAGCTTTAGCAGACCATTTGCGGCATATACTACTATTTCCATGAAGACGATAACTGAACACTTACTTTCTTAATAAACTGACACTAGGAATAGTCTCGAGAACCCCTAGTTGCCCGCTACGCCCCTTCTGCGACTTTCTTTTCCTTGCTAGGTCCAATAGAAAGAGATGCCTTTGTATGGTAAAGAGTGGTGCATTGCCTGAGGACGTGGAGGCACTACTTGCGTTCGGTCTAGATTTGTGGTCAAGACTGCAGGCCACAAGCTACTTTGCTACACAGAAGAAGCTTTCTCCAAAACGGGCAGGCAGGATTTCCTGGCTGAGTTTGACTTTGTGTTGGAGTTAAAGTATAAGCCAGGAAGAACTAACCAAGTAGCAGATGCCCTCAGCAGGGAAGCTGAACTTGTTGCTTTGAAGGGGGAAGAGCTAGCTGCCATTTGCAGAATACATGGGACCTTGCCTGAGAGGGGAAGGTTTAGAGAAAGACCCCTTCCTGGTGGCTAGGCTAGTGCTTCAGGCCAAGTCGGGAGCTAAAGTTCAGCTTTGGATCAAGGATTGGCTATTTATTGATCACCAGAGGGAATTACCTCTACGTGCCCAAGGGTGGAGACTTAAGGAAGGAGATCTTAAGGGAGTGCCATGCGGCTAGTCACCCACGGAGGACACTGGCCCTTATAGCACGAGGTGACTACTGACCAAAGATGGAGGAAGAGGTTTAAGGGTATGTGAGAACTTGTCGTCTTTGTCAGCAGGACAAGGTGGAGCAAGCTAAACCAGCGGGTTGGAGCCCTTGCCTATACCAGAGAGACCGGGCAAGTGTATCCATGGATTTCATTGCAAGCTTGCCTAAGGCGGGGGAGGATGGACCACCTAGTAAAGGTTGTACTATACATTAGTTCTATGCCATCTTCACTATATTGTAATTTAAAGACTACAGAACAAAGTATGAACGTCCCGGAAGTTGCAAAGGGATTTCCGAGCAACCCTGCAATCATACAGGACGTCAGGATAACAGGTAAGGAATCGGTAGCAGCCTTGAGATCAAAAGAAAAGAATTTTTTCTTTCCTCTCAAGTACTGCAACGGTTGGGTCTGGTTATAGGTACCATCCATTCTTAACCTTGCCAAAACCGTCATGGCCCAATCATGTATAGGCCGTACCAAGGCCTGATACAAGGGTGGGCCAATAGGGAATAACCTTTTCTTCCCTGCTCCCGAGGGTTAGGATCAAGGGCCGGGAGAGTACAATATCATTCCCTCTCCCTGAGTCTCGGAGTCTCGGTTTTAGCGATATTCGTTCCTTCTCTCAGGCTCAAGCTCTGTCTGGTCTTCCTTCCCCATTCCCCACAGGCTTCCGGGAGTGCCGGCTCTGTACTCTGTTCGGACCATAAGACTTGCAACACTGACTTACCGAGAAGACTGACTGCTTTCCGACTTTTCGTTCTGCTTCTACTAGTAAAGGGGCCTTAGCCTTTGAAGTCAGTACATCCACCATTACTTTGGAATCCGTTTCTAGAACAATAGGACATGTACTGATTTCTGATATTGATTTGAACAGTAAGATGCCATCATATAGCGCTCGGAATTCTGCAACGACACTTGAACATATACCATAGCAATGAGAGCTGGCTGCAATTAAATGACCAAGATGATTTCGTATCAACCACCTCCAGAGGTACCTGGGTTGCCTTTAGATGCACCATCTGTATTGATTTTGAATTCTCCAATCTCAGGCCGATTCCATTTGACGACTCTCAAAGGAGATCTCTGAGGTTCTGTTGTGTTTATGTTCAGAGCTTCAAGAACTATCTGATCAGCAAAAGAAAGAACAATAGCGAGAGACTTTGCAGCACTTGGAGACATCCACAAACTGTTCTATCACCCTGTTCAGTAGGTAAGACAGAGAGTAGGATTACCAGTCCCCCTTGCTTCTTTGAAATTGAGTGAAGGCAGCATAAGCGCATTGGTCACATAGGCTTGAAAGTACCCGCTCGTGTCCTATTCAGTCAATTCCTTGTTTAGTCTTTCTAACACACTTATCTAGCTTTCAGTAAGTGAAGGTATCCGCTCGGTCCTAACGACTAGTTAGTACCTTCGCTCGTTTATGTACCATTATGCACTCATAAAGAGAACAACTAACTATTATAGCTATTAGTACTTAATTGAAAATTGAATTAAAAAAGAGCGATTGAAGGTACCGTTCGTTCGCCGGTTTACGGCTCACTTCACTCTCTTTCAGCCTTTATTCAATACTCTTTTTTATCAATATGAGGCTAAAGTAACACCAATATCAAAATAGTATTGTTACTTAAGGTAAGACAAGAGGACTGACCGGGGACCTGTCCTCCATTGACCTGTCCTCCATTTAGGAAGAATTTCACGACCGACTTCTTCTATGTGGAAAGTCGTCTACTCTCTCTGGCTCGAGGACAGATCGCAGAGTCCAGCTTATGACTATCGTACACGGCCCCCTTTATCTGGATCTGGCTATTCGGGGTACCTGTGAAAAGATTCAATCTTTCTTCTTTGCTTTCTTTTCTTAATTCATGGCTGGACCCCTGCCTATCTAGTATGTGAGTGAGTAAGTCCCCCCAGGCGAGTCCGCCAGGTTGTCCGGTTTATCGGGGTCAGTCTGCAAAGATGAACTATTTCCCCCCTCTTACGTGAAGGTATGTCATGCCCCGCCCTAACTCATATCTTCCTTCCTCGGGGACATTGGTGCACTTGCAAAGTACTCCTATCCGCTTGTAGAGAGTCTTTCTCCGACCTTTGAAGTTTAACACTTTCTCAATTGTGAGCTGGAAAGTGAGTCTGAAGCGAGTTGGTACGGTCTAGGGCTTCCGATTCACAGGCTATGAGAAGGCCTTCCAACTCTTTCATAATCGTTCGAAGAAGTGGCCGAAGAAGGACCGGCTGGAGAGTCAGTCGTACTAAAGTCTGTTGGTAGGTAGGGTCAAGTTGTTGAGGTCTCTCGAGCCTCTATAGTCAATAAAGCATAGAAAAAGTGCGCTCTATAGCTAGCTCCAATTGAACAGGTTGAGGAGAAGAGCTAGTTCCCTGGGTCACTACGTCAGCCTCGGGCTAGTGCTTGATTGAAACTAGCCCTGAACCAGGGCAGAAGGAATAGCACGCAAAAGCCGGTTGGGAAAAAAAGCTTCTTCTTTTCAGGCTTCAAGTCTTGTTGTCTTTCTTTCGGTATCCTTAGGTTAAGAATACGAATCCCATTTCCTTGAAAGGACCTATACCCGACTTTCTTTGTTTTGAGTAAGGAAATTTCTTTACGATTCTGTTAGTGATTAGTGATCCCGAATCGAGCCTGATGCCTAGCCGGGATTATTGCGTTGGATTGATCAGCGGAGTAGTAAACTCTTTTGACGGACGGAGTGCCTATTTCACATGGAAACGTGACCTGCTGTGCCGGTCGAGGCTCAAAACTGAGCGTTGTAGTCCAGACTCCGGGGAAGCTCATTCAGTTATGGAATGCGTTAAGGGCTCTTAAGGAGGAGAGATAGGTTTGGAACCCACCATCCCTAGCTGGAAAGTCTCATTGAGTTCCCAGCTCGGCCTACGCTACGATCGTTAGAACTCCCTCCAATCGGTTCAAGCCGCAGATCAAGATTGTTGTGCTTTCTCTTTGTCCAGAAGACTAAGTAGTTGACGAGGTCTCATTTCCTGACTACTAAAAGGCAACAAGCCTTCTTTGTTGCCAGTCTCGCATAGCGAAGAAGGGACTTGTCTCATTGAATTTGAGGGTACCTGGTAAAGAGGGTAGGTGGGTGGGGAAGGAAGTGCGAGATCCGGTCATTGAGAACAAGATATTGAAAGCTTCAAACAAGTAGTCCGATAAGGTATCAAAATAGAGCTTACAGAGGCAAGCCGAAGCGGAGAATGTTTCTCCTAAAGAGTCTCTCTGAGTAGTCTATCAAAGCACAACGAGAATGGCTCTGACTAAGCATCTGGTGAGGGATCAGCTGTGAAGCTAGAAAAGCCAGATGAGGCTGGTGACAAGACAAGTTCAAATTTTTTTGTGACCAGCCGAGAAATGAGTTGATGAACCCTCATGGGTGGTCTTACCAGAGATAGGAATTTATCCATTCTTCGATGATCCAACGCGCTAAGGGAATTCATGTTCTCAGTATTCACCACTACCAGTAGGTGCTCCTTGATTCTTCCTTTAAAAGAGGATAACGCCCTGGCAATTAAGCCAGCGTTCTCACCAGCGGAGTGAAATTCCCAGATGTAGCGAACCTGAACATTGCGGATGCCACGTTATTGTATCCTTCTTCCTCATATCAGCTGACTTAAAAAAAAGTGCACTTTGCTTGAAATAGGGCATCATGGCGAGATTGCGTTTTTTTCTTTCCTTATCAGAGAGGGGCACCGAGCGGGGCTTATTAAATCAAGAGCAACTACGAACTACTATAGGTACAAGACGGGTACTGGGAACAACTACAAATAAATAACAAGTTGACGAAGAAAAGGAGCATCTTTATATACGCGTTTGTTGGTAGACCCAATCCTATCTCTTGTAATGAATGCCTTGTTCTTGGTGTCTTATAAGCGTATAGTAGGTGTTCAATTTCCGTGATTTAGCAGTTGTAGTAGGGGTTGGTTCCATTAGGTTCTTCTTCCTAGCTTTTTCGTAGCTCTAGCTGATGCAAAAGGGTTTTGATATCTGTCGAAATATCTATTTCGGAAGAATGTCCACTCAAAAACACAAGAGTCATAAAAAAAGCGAAGAACGCTATTAACATAGCCCCCTTTGCTTCCGTTTTGTTCAACCCAAGCGGGTCGTTTTCCAAACCATAGAATGCTTCATCCACCTTTACCAAGTCAGCTACTTTCTCGTGTAGTTTGTCGGGGCACACACATGCGTCTCCCGGGACCACATTGGAGCAAACTCGTTCGACCATGGTCTCCCGGACGAAATCAACCCACACAGGGTTGATTAGGCTCCTTAAGTCGGATATGATCATCGTGTTTGAAACGTGGACCCACCATACTGAAAAGCCAATTATAAGGCACAAAATAAACCGGAATGAGCGTCGGTCCAATTTCAACTCGGGTTTAAGCCAATCTTTAAAGGACAACTCCTCTACCGCGTCAAAAAAGAGTTCCACCTGTTTGCGCTCCTTAATCCGGGAGCCTTCCATTGTAGCATTCAATAACCCCGCGGTTCTATCGGGGGAGGCTCTTGAAAAAGGAGTTCTATCTGTTATTAAAGTTGTTGTAGCAGCACCAGTTTCTGTCGAACAAATTGGATTTCGGTGTAAAGAATCCCGCACAAGTACTCTTGCCTGAAAGTTCTCAAAGCTCATGGCCCCGATCGGCGGTATCGTCCCATGTAGGTTCTTCCCAATCTTCAACCTTTGTAATAGGGCACTTCGCCCAGATGAAGCTGAAAGTCTTAGAAGCTGCGGCCTAGTACTGCCCCGATTCCTTTCGTGACTTCCTTCATTGTTCCTTAGAATGTTTACCGAGGAAGATCTTTGGATGCTCATGACGGATTGCTTCAACAAATGTATCATAATTTTATTAGTTTCACTATAGCTCATGTCTCCTTTATAGGCAAGCGAGACTTACTATATCCATGTGAATTATATCCCCTATCTCTATAAATATGAAGGAATT
>VIBQ01000043.1:71766-83587 GCA_006937295.1 Carpinus fangiana | reverse complement strand
AGGTAATTATATTGAAGCACAGAATTGGTTGAAGATCACAAGGCGTTTCGAATAAGAGCACTCTGTTTATTTCTTATAAAATTTAGTATTATTTAGAATTTTTATATTTTTATATTTATAATAAAATAAGAAATTCTATTTGTTATAATAAAATTGTTTTGTAAAATAGTTTTGGAAGCTGTACAGAGCTTTATCTAATGCCGTCTGGGAAAGCCAATTCCCTGGTTCAACATCCACCGCTGCTCCATCGAACCTCTCTCTTAAAATGGTTCACGAATCCACTTCCTGACCATGTGAAGAGAGAGGGCAAGGCTCCCATGGAGAGCCAAACGTCTTCAAGCATACCAAAACAACAACAAGCTAGCCTTAATCAGACTTCTCATCCTTATGGTGCAGTGCCACCCTGTTATGGAAACTTTGACAAGCAGTCTACGGCACCTAAACAACCGCTAGTGACGATTCCTCCTCCTATGGTTATGCCAATTTTTGTAGCACAAAATCCTCAACCATCTTCTACTACTCCAAACATTTCAGTCCTCGAGGTGGCAGATCCTCGAGAACCGCTCACTCCTTCACTGGAAACGACTTATGCTACCCCGCTCCAAGCAGCGGTCGGGGCGCCCGTCGACATGGCGGGGAAGCCTAGCAGAACGGCTATCCCACACTTGGCTAGGCCCATTCCATTAAGGCTTGATGATCTTTGCATCAATACCCTTCCCTTGTGCTACAGACAGCATCAGTCAATACCGCCAGATCAGGAAGAATTTCTCATTCGCAGCCACAGTCTCAACCAGTTGGGACTCAGCCTGCTTTGTCGAAGCCATCCTTCTATATCTTCTACAGACCCAACCAGTTGAAGAAAATCTTCCTGCCCAGATCTCGATTATGGAACTTCTGTCCACTTCACAAGTCCATCAGGCTGGCAAAGGCTAGCACAAGCAAGCAAATAGCATTCCATATTTTCTTTCAGTTGCTGTAGAAATGGTTTCGTTTTGGAGAGAGCATTGTGGAGCAGCAAAAGGCAACAGGGGAGTCGGAATGGAATAAATAAAGTAGTCTCTCCCGCCTTTCTCCGATTTGATAAAGGGTATGGGGCACGAACGGTATAAAAAGAAGGCAGGCTTAGTTCGACGTGGTCAACTGTCCTATCTTCTAGAAGGATCGCTTCTGCTTTTGTTGAACTCATGGGCAGCTGTGAAAAAGAAAGAGGAGACCTTCAATCAATGCTTTCGGGCGAAGTCCTTGTCACTGTGTAAAACTGGTACTTTCCTATAGTTTATCAAGGCTGCTGCTTTCCTTTGCTAGTGAATCAGATCTTTGGCTTTACCTTGTTACTATTCGGAGAATGGACTCTGTTAGGGGTGATCTCTCTCTATCTTAAGTCAGTCATTTCTACCGGCTCCGGGTAACTTCCTTTAGGAAGGAAAGCAAGTCCCATCGATTGAGCTGTTGATGGAATGAATGGAATAAGGGCTGCTTTCAAACCTGAAAACTGGTCCAGGTCTTGGAATCGGGCTAGGAGCAGCTATTTCATTTGTTGATGGCGGTGTGATAATGCCAGTCGAAAGGGAAAGGCGATGACTATAAGTTCTTACTCTTTTTCAAAAGGAAGCGAGTGAAGTCCCCCTAGGGTAATAAAAAGAACTCTTCTTTCAGCTCAGCTCTTGTGAAAAGGTCTCTGTGGTTCGCTTGCCCTTGTGACTATGCTTTCTGTTCTGTGGTGAACGTCGACTCTTCACTCTTGCTTTCGTGGGAACAAGAATAGCTATGGTTTCAGAAGCTGTGAACTCTTCTTTCTTCTCTCACCTGTAGGCGAGTGAGTGACCCAATGAAAACGAGGAGAAGAGGTAACGTCTCAGCCCAGGGCTACTTTACATAGCTATGATTCGATCTCTCAAGATCTCAGATTCGGATTTTATGCTTTTCATCTCTGTTAACGAGCGCTAATCCACTTTTTATCCCCTACTGAAGGAATGTAAGTCAGTCTTAGTCTGGTTCTTTGCTTTGTTCACTCGGAGTTCCGTCTTTCTGAAAGAGTCAGATCACTTCCTTTAACGGGAGCAAAAACTCCCTTTTTTCTTCTACCGCTCCTGCTTTCCCTTCTCCCCCGGGAGATAAGTAAGACTCGGGCTATTTGAACTAGAAAAAAAAAGGCGTGATTCCCCCTTGGGAGCACTTTCATCCGAATCTCTTTATCTTTTTAATACAATAAAAAATTATTATTCCCATCTCTCCAATCTTTTGTTAATTGGCAAGGCTCCTCGAACCTTCTTTTAGAGCTTCCCCTTTATTTGGGTAGACTTACTCTGGATACAAAGAAGACCAAGCCTAGCGACTGTCATACCTGGTAAGTCCATCTCTCGTTGTTCGATAGGACCGCATGCCATGAATGACTCTTGCCCTCGGCTTACTGAACTACAGGGGTTTCTATCCATATTAAATTAAAACGGGTGTGAACTCCGACCTTCCCCTCTAGCCAAGTCAAGCTTTTGCAGCTCTATATCCAATTCCTACTGCTAAGCAAAATTTCCCACCTTCAAGCTAGTCGAACTAGAGCCTTATGCCAATGAGAACCAAGAGAAGAAGGAAATTGGATTTCCAAGGACACATCTATACTACGCTATTCTTCGGATTTGATTCTTTATTCTTTTTAAAAAAGAAATTCTCTGCCCTACTGTCTGTGGTAAGTAAGTCTGGTTTGCCTGTGAATCCAGCTTTCGATCGCTTACTGTACTCTCTGTTCTGTCTCGCCTTGAGCTTGCGCCTTCTCGCTTCGCTCCAAGGAATAGCAATCTTTCTTACCCAATTTTATAGACTTGCCTTGTGAGATGGGAAAGGAGTAAGAACTGATAGCCATTTCCCCTGAGCCAGGCGAAGATGAAATGAATGCCTTTAGAATGCCCGACCCACCAAGACCTATTGCCCTTACTCCAACAGATTCAAAGCGGGTAGACCTTTAGATTAGACAATTCCTACTGCTGTGCTAAAGGCTAGAGAGGCAAGAAGAAGAACATCTTACTCAACAAGAGTTAAGTTAAGGAAGAGATGCACCTAGCGGATAGAGAAAGCTTTTCACATTCTCCGATCTATGCTATGGGTACAAAGAAGACCAAGAAAATCTCGACCTCGACCAAACCAATCTCAAGTGGAAGCCCAGGAAGTACTAGTACTATCACCGGATTAGTTCAAAAGAAGAGATGCCAGACTTCACGAAATCAGTCTATTTCTCCTTCAGAAAGAATATCGGGACTTGGCTGAGGCATGCCTCTGAGTTCCTACTTGGAATGCTGGGAATTTTCTATTCTCAAAGATAGACTTTCACCCGGTCCCTACTTTCTAAGAAGAGCTGTCCTCAGCTCGACTACTCTTCGTCAGAGGCCCTGTCTCGGCTGTTGCCTCTTATTGACTGTGTGCCATTACTTACCTCAGCTGTCCAGCCGGACTGTTCGTCCTGCCCACTCTAGCTCTGCCTCTAATGCTACTCGTCTTGCTGCTCTACTTTAAGGCTCTCACCTTGGACGTGCTGGTTCGGCGAAGTCGATTTCCAAAACAAGATTCGAAATTCGAAGCAGAAGAAGAAGGCCTGGCTTTCGCTACCTCTGTTACCGCTAGAAGTAAGGTACGTCCATTATGAATCCGAGTGCTAGGCCGATACGGCATGCCTTGGTTGTGGAATGATGTGTGCTGTTGGAAGTGCAATTCAGGATGTTGCAAAATGTAACAACAACAGGTGTTCAGTTCACACTGGCATCTGTCTTGAAAAAGTCTAGATCGGATTTCTATCCAGCAGGAGGAAGCTCTCTATTTCGATCAAAGACCCATCCCATGCTTGGTAAGTCTACCCGAAAGGAAAAGCTATCCTTCGTTCTTTTACGTCGATTGGCTTAACCCGATTCTCTTTCTATTGGAAATGGAATGGAAGTGAAGGCCCAAGACTTCCACTTCTTCTCTATCTTCCTTAAATTACAATTGAATCCTGATTTGTGGTTGGCGAAAAGAGAAAGGCAGACAATTCTGCAAAAGGAAAAAAGCAGGATATTCCAGGAGGGCTTATTCGGTATAGGCTTACTTAGCCTATTGAGGGCTTGTCTAAGGCGGATTTCTCTATTAATGCTTGGGACAGAACTGATGTATGAGCGACCCTATTTGAAAAGGACGAAGCAACTTCATTTTATTTGCATTTCCATTGCCTTTTCCGGTGGATTGCTGAACTAGTGGGGACGGTCCCTCCCCTACACGTAAGACTGAAGAACTCAACTTGGTCTAAGCTAAGCAAGCTGCTAGTCTATCCATAGCCTACCAAATCTCATGATGGTTAATAAGAGTTCATTAACAGACAGGAAGCCCCATTGCTCAAAGTGCTTTCATCCGCTCAAGGAGCTTCCATTCAAGAAGTCTTCGAATAAGCATCCGACTAGCTTCAATCAGTCTGTCTGCCAAGGGCCCTAGGTTCGTGGTATAGGAGGTGCCGCGGGTCCTGCCCCCCTTTCTGCAGTAGCTCTTTCTATTGAATAAAGAAAGATTTCATATGTCAAGAAAGTAGTTTTGCTCTCCCCCAAGTTCATCTTACGAAGCAGGATCCGGGAATGGAGAAGAAGGGGATTGAGTCAGGAATGGCGGCATGGCATGGCTTACGAGTGAGGATGCCCAGTCTCGGAACTGAGATTTTGAATCTGAGCCTGCTTCCTCAACTGCCTTTTCTTTTGCTTTGGCGGGAAGGAAGGCTGGCACAAAAGAAACATCGGCTTCGGGCCGCGGACCCTTAGACTAGTCCTATCGATCTGACAAGAAGAAGGGAGGCATCTAAAGGGGGAAGAGTCTATCATGTCGGAGGTCTAAACTACCTTAGATATGCAATTTGAAGATCTTTATGTTCCGGCCGATGGAATTTCAGGAGAAGTAGAGGTCTAAGCGTCCCAAACAGATTCATTAGGTTAATGGGCGGCAAGAGATGCCACATCTAGGTCAGCCACATTAGCAGTTTCAGCAGAAGAAGCTTCAAGTCGCTCAACCACCGACCGGGAGAGAGGCGAAAAGGCTCAACCGAGGAAGGAGCTAGATCTATTCTCAAATCCTTGTCCTTTGCCAATGCCAAAGACATACCAAGGGCTCAAAGCCACTTCTTCATCGACAGGTTCAGGCGCGAAGTGAACCAAACCAATAGCAGTAGGTTCAGCAACGGATCGGGGAAGACATTCACTGACCTACTTGGCCGGAGTTCCCACAGCAGCCATTCTTTCGGCAAGCCCCCGTCTGCCCTTTCCAGGCTTCTTGCTTGAGTTGCCTTTTGTACCTACCTGCTTTTCCGCTTGCGAAGCTTTGCCTATTTCCTTTGCCTTGAGTTCTTTGAAGTGAGGGGTTGAATTATTTTGTGCTTGTCTAAGCACATCCCCCTATCGTGCTAGTAAGGTGCCTTTTATTATTTTATTCTGAAAGCTAGCCTTCTACGGCTAAGTTCCCATTTTCTTTTGCTTTAGTTCTTTCTTTTACCTCCCCAAAAGGAAGGAAGAAAGAGAAATGAGTTCTTTCTTTCTTCCTTTTACCTCCCAAAACCTCCAATTCATCTCCAATTTCAAAGGTCCCTCACATTTATCTCTGAAAAAGAAGAAGCCCCCTTCCCACCGTGCGGATAAGTCTCTATCTTTCTTTGAGGAATGGGCCTGAGTCCAACATGGGCCGCAGTGGTTCTGAATAATGTAAGCATTCAAGCCCATCCAAGAGCCAACTTCGGCATCTGATATCCTTTGCTTCTAAAAGCCAAGATGGTGAACAACCGTCCCTAATTTGAACTGCTTTGGTGGCCTGGGGCAGGTATCTTTCATAAGGAAGAATCAAAGGGTTATCCTGAAACTCCATAAAGAAAATAAAATGTTGAGCCTATGAAAGATGAAGCTTATAGCATTCCTAAAATGAAATGAGAAAGGTGTTCGAAAATGGAGAAATGCTTTGGTAGGAGATTTTCTTAACCGAGCTCTCCCATTCCGGGTCTTCAAAAATGGGAAACATCATATTGAAGATGTCTTGCTTCTAGACAATGGTCTTTATGTGTTCAAGATGAGAAGTGAGGAAGCTTGTCTAGCCATTCTAGGAAAGGGTCCTTACTATATTCTATTGCTGGAAAGTGGATGATTCTAAGGAAATCCAGACTTTATCGAAGAGTCACAAGTATACCAGTGTGGGTGAAATTCTAGAACATCCCTTTGTTGTTGTGGACACCGGAGGGGATGGAATTTTTAGGTAGCATTATTGGAAAGCCCCTATACTTTGATAGTCCTACTAGTACCATGAGAGCTTCTTCTTTTGCTAGAATATGTATTGAGATGAAGAGAAGTCTTTATGTACTCCTAGATCGTCGGAGGCAAAGAACCGGTCAAGGTGGAAGTGCTAGTTTTATGGAAACCGCCTCGTTGCACTAAGTGTGAGACCTTCGGTCATTCTACGGTTGAATGTCCTCTTTCTAGTGCTATGTCTAGTGGGGCCAAGCAAGAATGAAAGATGAAAGAAGGTAGGACTCAGACAGGGTTAGAGAAGGAAACCTAGTTAAAACAAGGGAGTTCACCATCGTACCTTCTAATGGACTTGGAGGGGAGCGAGCGTATAGGCTCCACCTTTCTAGGAGGAGCAAGATGAGAATCAGAATATTGATTCAACGAACAAATTGGAGGCATTGAAGTCTTACCAGGAAGTAGATTCGTGTAGTGATGAGGAGGAGCAAGTAGAAGATTGGAATACTTCACCTCGCTCCATTGCTTCCATAAAGGATAATGTGGCTAAGAGGATTCTTAGAGCGAAGATTCATGAAATGAAGATGGCTAGGTGGAAAGTAGGATCCCGGTTATCTCTATCCCTGCGGTAGCCACCTTAGTTTATGTTTCCTCCTCCCTCGGGTTGTGAGGGTTGGTGCTCTAGGTTGAAATCTAGAGCTTAGTATCTCCTTGTATAGGGAAGCTTACAGTATTATGCTGCATAAGGACCGTTCAGGGTGGTAACTCATTGACTTCCAACAATGGGATTCTTCTATTAGAACTGAAACTCATGGATTGACCAAATCCTCATATTCCACCAGAAGACTGAAACTGAAATGACAGGATTTCCTGAAAGCCTTCTTTCGGCAATGGCAGATTTTGAGCTTTGACTTGCTTGCCTGGTGGACTTGCGGAGAGCTTTGAGAGGAAGCAGATCCTCAGAGGGTGGAGCGGTCTTTTGTTAACTGACTGGTTGTAGGTTCGAATCTTACTTGGGATTTATTTACTGTTGAGGGAGTGGAGTGGACCGCACATGAACAGCGATATGCTAGCACGGAAGATTCAACGGCTCGAGTATTACTGGACTACAAAGGACACCGATTGCTGCAAATATGTCATTGTTGTTATTGGCTAGCAGTAAGAAGCCTACTACAACATATTGTATGCACGGGGGAGGAGATATTGGAGTGGGGCACCCCCGGTGCAATGGAAGAGGTTAATCGAATGAGGAAGAAAAGAATGTCGATCGTTAGCGAGAAGAAAAAGCGAGAGCCTCCGCTCTCTCCACAATATCCTTAAAGACCTCTCTCGTCAGGGAGTAGCGGTAGTGCCGTCTTTCGCCCACGGTGGTCCGGGGGGCTGTTCCTGGCTTCACAGCGTATGGCCCCAACGTGCCTATCCTATACTGTTGCGAATGGTATCTCTGATTCTTGCAAGCTTTCAGACATCCTTGTCTTGGGTTCTAAACCGTGTGATCCAGCTGGGGCTTCTGAAGTGGGTAACGGATCAAGATTCTCGTCCTGGTTCTTCTGGCCCAATTGTAACATCTGAATGTGGATTTTTCTGCTCGTCCTAAGAGCTCCAGCTATGCGGGTATTCTTTTTCCTCCTCTAGGGCTTCCATGGATGCTCATTCATTTTATCTTCTTGGCCTCAACACCCTTGTTGAACCTGTTGTGGATAATGGAAGGATTCAAGTTCTTCCTCCGAAAGGTCTTTCGGACGAAGGGAAAGTGGAGTGGGAGAATACTTTTTTAGGCCACTTCGTAGGCCGGAAACTGCCTTATTCGGCTGCTAATACCCTAGCACACAGGCTGTGGAGTGATGATAGGCTGGATGAGGTCTTATCCGCTGAAAACGGGTATTTTTTTTTCCGGACAGTTATCCCCGTAAATAACCGAGACCACACAACTCCATTTACCAACAATTTCTTGAACCCTACAATGCATGCACTGATCCGATTGACCAATAACTGCAACCTGAACTGCACTCGGGTCCCAACACAGAAGGAAGAGTAAGCCAATAGTCTCCCGAGGAAAGAAGGAAATGGCACATTGACATTAATCTTCCTCTCGAAGGGTTTACGACGCTCGAATAAGCATCCCGTCGAATCAGCTGTTACTGTTCTCGAATGCCCTGTTGCTGCAAGAATGCCTTCTTAGGAAGAATAGGCAGCTATTGAATCAGCTCTGACTCTTAGAGAATACGCTGTTTTCAGGTTTGAAGGCAGAATGCGCTCTTGGGAATCGAATAGGACAGATAGTTTCTCATCTCGGGCAAATTAAATGATGGGCAATTCAAAATAGAAGTGGGCAAAGAGAAAGGCTGCCAGTTGCTATTGAATCCGGAATAAGGCAATCCTTATTTAATATTAACATAACATATGCCAACATAAGCATAAGACACAAAGTGGATGCATCGAATAATGCCCTCTTATAAGTATAAGGAAGATTTTTATGTGCGCAGAGGATTCATCTTTCAACAGCATTTCCGACATTCACCATCAAAAAGAGGATTTTACACTAGCACTAGGATCTGTCTATGCGGATGAGCATCCGCTTTTCGGCATATCGATACTTCTTCTTCCTCAGCGACTTGGCAATAACCTGATTCCACATGGGCAAGGAAAGGCAATGAATATTGTTTAGATATCCCCGTCAAAGCAAGGAGCTGTTAGCTAGATGTCTGCCTCTTTTCTTTGTGACAGTTCACTTTTGTTTCTTTTTCCAGCCTTTGAGGGGAGGCGGTGTAGTCGGAATGTATTGGCAAGAATAGGCTGCACAAATCGTCTGTTTGAAAGAAGGAGTTGTAGATATTTTGAATTGGACTGAAAGCAGGAAACATTTCAAGCAATCCAAGACTCTCTCTCTTCCTTCCCTTCTAGCAGCAATTCCATAGCTTCGTGAAAACAACCTATTTTGATTCGTAGATGCTTTTAATATTTCGAGTTTTCTAAGGCATCTGTCTCCTTCCTGTCTGTACTTAAGTAAGCCGACTCTGCTGTTCATGAATTCAATCCTTTCCTTCCCGAGTAGATGCTGAGAATACGTTGTTAGGAATCGATTTCATCACAAATAGTTCCGTCGGGAGAGAGCGGCGTATAGGATGGACTATTGGGATATCAATAATATTCCGATTTGGCGTATGACTATTACTCTTACTGTATTGCTAAGAGTTTCGCTTTGAAAGAAGCAACTTTCACCTTGAAAGGAACTAGAGCTTCTTCCCCGTGGATGCATGGTTTGTCCGAGATGGAACACTTTTTCCTAAAGGAGTTGTAGCAGCTGACTTGTTGGCCTGTCTTCTCTTTCTTTCTGTGGGGGCTTCTATCCCTCTCTCTAAGGCTTCTTTGAGCTAGCAGGGGGTATGGATTTCCGAAACCAACCTCTTAGACTAGACGCCCCCAGACGCTCCCACCTGTTGAAATCCGCTTTCAGAACGTAGGCTGGCCTCTTCGCAACAAGGGAAGTAATCTTTTTTTACGTGTTATTATGATCTGCTGACACGGAAAGTAGCTAAACTCATTTGCCCAGACCCGGATGCGTTTTGGGTCTCAAGGAGGCAATTCTCCGCTTTTTATTGGGTCAACTTACATGTGATCGATCGAGCTAGACTTTATGAATGAGTTTGAGTTGGGCTTACGAGCGAATCACCCTTTCACCTATTCTAGAGTAGTACTAAATACCTAGTCTAGAAAGTCTCTCCCCACTGGCCTTCGCTCTATCCTTCGCACCAGCCTCAGACGCTAATGCCACTAGCTAGCAGACAGCGAAAATCGCCTTCTCTCTCCTATCCTATCCCCGCTGGCATGTCAATCAGTAACCTTCCCCCTTTTTATAGAAAAGGAGGGCTCCTGTTGTCTGTTCATTCAAATGGGATATTAAACTAACTGACGTTCTATTGATCGAGCTAAAGCTAAAGCGAAAGCGTTGAATTCGTCGATTCGAGATTAGGGATCAATCAAGAAGGATATTGCGGCTTGGACCGACTTTCCTGTGTGCGCTGCTTACTCCTTGTTTGGTCAGTTGGACCCGCGTAAGTCAATATTTCAGTGATCCTACTCACCCCACAGGAATCACGCAATGCGCTTTCTTCCCCACCATCCCTGCCTGCGAGCCTAGGAGCGCTTAGCTTTGATACTGATGGTAGCATAGCGTATTCGCGTAGAAGACACCGAGGCAAGGAAGGGAGGTAAGAGTAGCAGCGACGGGGACAGAGATAACAGCAGTGGCAAAGAGAGTTTTCGTAGACTCTTCCTTATAGTAAACACCTTACCTTGGCGAGTATAAGTGGAAAAGAGCAGTCGTAAGGGGCGTTGCGTATGCGTGAGGTGCATCTAGCCTTAACCCTTGGGCCAGTAAAGAGAGTCAGTCTTCTTCAGTATCCCATCTGTCTATTAGTCAAAGCGGAATCACAACTGTCTCACGAAAGAAGGGTCTCCAGCAGTGTATTCATGGTCACTCCAAAGATAGGATTTTCGGCATATACCATTGAAGAGTCGCTTTTCCTTTCCGCGTGCAGAGGGGATATCTTGAGTTTAGTATTCATCCGCTAGTGGAAGGCGTCGAAGGTTTAGCCTAGCCCAGAATAACCTCTTGGAGTTGGAGGAATAACCGCAGTTAGGTGCCTAGCCTGGAATGCTTGCAAAGTAGCTAGGCCTGTCCTCGTTCTAGTAGTGGGCAAATCAATCCCCTGCTGTTAGGAAGAATGAATCCGAGAGTGCTAATTCTGCAACTGCATGTGGAAAATCCGGTGCTAGTCTTAGTAAGAATCCCCTGCGCATTCATCTGACTCTATCAATTCCCCTTTTGAATGGACATCGACCTCCTTAGATTAGATTCAAGTAAGGGCATTGGAGCTCTTTGATGTTGATGCTTGAGAAGAACCTGTGGCACTGACCTGACTTTCGGAATAGAATGGCGCTGCAATAAGGACTTTCAGGTTTGAAAGCAGAATTGGACATTGCTGGAACAAGAGAATCCGAGAAGCCAAAAAAGTCATTCTGAGTCTGAGGGAAGTAGTATGACAGTTATTGCTAGCTCTGACTATGCCCAGCCAGGCAAAAAGCAAAAACCTATCCGTCAACCATCTAAGACCGGTTCTGCTTCTATGGCATCTTCTTAGACTATTATCCCTGTCCATTAAGGCAGTTCAGGTTCAGTTCCTTTCCGTTAATTCAATATCTGTCTGTCCTGCGAAATCAACAGGAAATTTTGCAGTTGCTTTAGCAGCTCCGGTAAAGGCGAAAAGAGCTTCGGTTTGGTTGCAGGAAAGAGAGCAGCAGATTCTGGGCATGAATGTGGAGCAGATTCTCGAACAAGATTCTTTCGTCCGAACACCGGATAAGCATTCGATTTGACCTATGTCAGTTGCTCGCATTAGGACAAGAAGAAGAAGGTCCTTAACAAGCCCTTTCCCTGTCCCCGCAAGAGTAACTCTTTCGACGCTTTCTTGACCACGGTCGACAATAGCTCTGACTCCGCTTTTCAAAGAACCTTCTCTTAACAGTATTTTAACAAGGTTTTCGGTGATGTTAGTAGATGGTATTCGAACCGTTCCCTTTCTATTCATGTCAGC
>VIBQ01000043.1:52500-70628 GCA_006937295.1 Carpinus fangiana | reverse complement strand
GTCTGAAACGTATCTTAATGCCGGAAAGTTGGATAGGATGGCCTTTACGTAAGGATTATATTGCCCCGAATTTTTATGAAATACAGGATGCTCATTAAATAATAAGAAACTAATCTTCACTTCTACAACTCCAGATATTCAAATAATATTTGTACGTTCTCTTATAGATCAAAGAGGGTAATGGAAGTATCATTTGTATTATATTTTAATATATAAAATAAATATAAATGAAATATAAAAAAGACTTTCATTCATTAGGCCAGCGTGAAACTAAGAAAGAGAGATGTGCCTAAAGCGGCATGCAAGCAAACTGTGCACGCTAAGAGAAAAGGAGAGATGTTCGCAATTACTACCACAAGAAAGCCGCCCCCCTACCCTATCTCTAAAGGGGCCCGTCACTTCGTTCGTACCTTCTTGGCTTAGGCTTCCAACTGAACTTACTTTATGGCCTTGCCGCCCGCCGCTAGCAGAAGCTAAGCGCTTGAAAAGCGCGCTAAGAAAGGTTGCTTCTGTCGGCCTTTCTGTGCAACAGTCCACCAATAGCGGAAGAGAGGGTTACCGTACATACAAGAGTCTTCAAGTTTTTACGTAAGCTTTTTCTTACCAGTCAAGTAGTACAACAGCTGTATCTTATCTTATAGCCCGGCGCGGCGGGTCGCCTTTTGAATTCAGTAGATAGAAGAATCTATTAGATAGATAAGGAGTAGGTGAGTGAGTGAGTCCTCACTGACCTGAGCGATTTCGATCACCTAGCAGGCCTTTTATTTTGTAGGTAAGATCGCCAAAGCGTATCATCAGATTTGACTACGAAGGAAGGAACTCGAAGTGAGACGGCCATTCTGATTGGTATATCATGCTTGTGCAACGCAACGATAGTTGGCCCTCTATCATCTTCTATCCGGTAGACTTGGTAAAAGGGCCCCGACTTATTTCCAGAATTAGAGTTCGACCGCAGCTGCCCTTTTTTGGGGGGGATCAAGTTCCTTGCCCATTTTCGACCCCGATCTCTTTTCATTTGTTTTGGGTATTACCAAACCTAGCCTAGCCTTCGTCAATCACACTAAAGCAGAGCACCCAACTATGGCAAGGAATTATTAAAGGTTAGGTTAGTCAATCCGGCCCGAGACGCGTTCGTTGACAAAACCGCCGTAGGAATGGAGACCTTTCAATAGAGCGGAGGCGAACTGATCAACGAGAAAGAGGCCCTACTCACTACAAACGAATACACCACAAGATCGAACTGCACTCATGCCTCTCCCGCATCAAGTTGACCGACCCCCCCTACGTAGTGATTCTATCAATCATGCACGTAGGTAGGGCCCTCCATTCTGATTGGTATATCATGAAAAAAGAAAGCCATTTGCACCAGGCGCACTGCGCTTTCCCTTGCCCAGATGTTCGCCTTTCTAAGTCAAGTAATGGTGACCTGCCGAAGACTGGAGCCTCGTAACATGTTGACGAAGACCTCCGAACTGAGGGTTCGGTCAGTAGAGGGGACGACTTTGCCTCCCCGGAAGAAGAATAGCCCCGCTCTCTAGCCGACTGATCCCGTTGATCATATAACTGGGAGGGAACGTGTCACATTAGAGGTGAACGATCAGAGATGTCCTCTAATTACCACGATGAGGCCGGTCCCTCTTTTAGTAGACTAAGCTATGAATATGAATGAAGAAATGAATGCCGGGCTCTTTCTTTCACTGCTAACCCCAAGAAGTTTATTAATGCTGATACTTTCTGTTTCGTCGAGCCCTGAGCTTGTGGTCCTCCTTTGAGTGTGGGTTCAATTGGATGAATCTGTCAAGTCAAGGTCAACGTACGTAGCAGCAAGGATGGTGCATCGCCTATTTATCGTTCTCGCTCGGGAGCCAAAACGAAACGCCCGCTACCTACTGTACTGGACCTTCGACCAGGCATTCTACCCTTGTCGAATCGGAACGGAAGCAACCACCACTGTATTGCGCTCGAACAGTTGAGCGGCCGCCGGCCAGCAACTTCCGTACACAGATATAGATTCATTCTTCGTACCTGGTCCAACTTCACAACCCTTCGCGGGTTGGTCAGAAGTCAGTCTTGTTTGGTAAGACGGAATTGGACAAAGAAAAGAGAGTGCTCGACCGGAACAACGGCCAACAAAGACCGTAATTACATAGATAACTGCTCCTCCCCTTCTCCGTCTTTAAGGCTTTAAGGCGAAACCCGTATGGCGGCTGGAAAGAAAGACGACCCCACCTTCTCGTAGATGGTGCCAGTGAGAGCAACTTTAGTATCCCCCGTTGACCTTCTTTTGTAGATAGAATCTTCAATGAGTGGAAACAAGCAACCTTACTAAGAAAGGTGCTTGTTGAGTAAGGCCGGCTTTCGAGCCCAAGCCCAAAGTATAGGTTGGGTGCTTGAGCGCATGTTTCTCATATCGATCAAGGCTTTCCTTGAGTTTTCAATAAGGGGCGCGTTAGCACTCCTTATTGAAAACGGCCTAGCTAACGCGCGCCCTTACGTTTTCTTCGCTTGCTCTGCAGTAGGAGCCTCATACAGAGCTGCGCCCCTTTAATATGATGAGAAGAAGGCCAGACCCAACCCCACCCTCTTTTCTTTTCCGCACCAATCCTTATTTACTACTATATCTTTTTTTGGGGTGTATAGCTCAGTTGGTAGAGCATTGGGCTTTTAACCTAATGGTCGCAGGTTCAAGTCCTGCTATACCCAAACCTACCTTACACTATACTATTAGTAAGGATGCGTAGTAGCGTTCAAAGATCACTCTTTGGCCTTTAGACTCGCTTCAGCGACTTCGCCCTTTAAGTGACAAGGGGGGTTGAGGTAAGGAGTAGTATAAGAATGGCTCGGTCATCAATAGGCCTCTCCTTATTCATTCTATAGGGCGGGGCTGCGGACCAACAATTCAGCAAAAGGGCTTAAAAGCTCCTTTATCAAACCTTCCCCTTTCTCTAATAATAGGGTAAGCATCAAAACCCAGCAAACCCAACCTATACGAAGAGCTCTTTTCAGCCCCTACTCCTAACAAGTGAAAGTTGCTGGCACCCATCATACCTTGCTTCGGGGCCCTGTCAATCGGCTTGCCAATCAACTGACCCGCTTTCCTGAGTCAACAGAGGAACTACCCCTATTCCGACTTTGAACAGGCTTCTTTCTTTCTTTCGTACCTGTTTGTTTTCCCTCCGGGAGAGGAAAGGTCTCCTTTTGTCATAGGCGGCGGCGGGTGCCTCCTAGAGGTGATTTTTTTTTAATCGGGATCCTCTCCCCATGTCCTTGAAACTATCATCTGCGCCTCTGGTCTTGAAAGCAATCTCCTCTGGAAAGCCATCACTCAGGCACAGGAAGAGGTTTGGAACCCAACAAGCAAGGGCCGAGCGCGCTAGCGCGAAAGCATTAATTGTCTAAACTAATACTAATAAAGAAAGGAATTATTATCGCTTAGCGCTTGTGCTAAGGAGTGAAACAGCTTGACCATAGGGAAAGGATAGCTTCTTATATAAAAATCGGGAGTTAAAGGCATTGAACGGCATCCCCCATTAGGGTCATCAAAGCAATCAATTTCAGGGACTAAACCCCGCCTTGTAACAGCCTTCCATGAATCTCCGTCAGCTCGGGCTAAATAAAAGGGGGCTAACTCTGCCAAGGCGAACTCTTTCCTTTTGTTTGATTTCTTGGAAGTCAACCTTCCCGTTCACTCCACCAAGTAAGGGACCAAGAAAGGGAAAAGGCTCAGCCCAGTCTGAAACGAATCCCGAAGGCACTCTGCTCACTCTTCTTTATTGCGTAAAAAGCGTATTTTGCAGCCAAAAACCCCCTCTTTAACTTTAAGCAACCCCGTCAAGGCCGCCCTCAAGTTTGATCATTTTTTGAATCCCACTCCACGGAGGGACTTCGAATTAAAGCGAAAAAGCGGAGGTTGAATCATTCTTCTCGATCAGAGTGGAAAGGCCCGTTGACACATCGAGCTATATCCCTGAAACTAAGCAAGCTGTCCTCTCGAGAAGGAGTTTGACCTTTCCGAAAGAAGATTAGGAGTAACCCATTAAGAGTGAAAAAGAGATGAAAGCAAGATTCCGACTTCCGCAAAAAGCAAGTACCCAATTGACTTCCTAAAGATAGGAAATGAGAAGCGGTAAATTCTTAACTCTTCAACTATCACGGATTAGCCCATGAACCGAAGACCGGAAATAGAATAGTAAAATCCCGGATTTCTTAATGTAAAAGTAGCAGCATTTCTTGATTTAATTCTTCTTGCAACTAATTCCTCAATACCCGGTAATGCTCTTACTACAAGGAAGTTAGGGCAGCGGGCAGGCAGGAAGTTAGGTCAATCAGTCGGTCAGTCGCTCAATCCACCCGAGGCAAGGGATCAGAGGTAAAGACCGGAAGAGGTTTTCATCGGGATTTTGTAGCAGATTCAAGCTCGTCAGCTTCAACAGACAGGCTGGGAGAAAAAGAAAAAGAAAGAGGGTTTGGTTGCGCGCGAGAGGAATGATTCTTCTTTGTTTCTTGAAGGCCTCCCCCTTCCCCTTTGGGGTACAAGTACTCTGATTGAGTGAGACAGCAAAAAGTCCTCCTTTCCTGCAGCTAGTCGTCTCAAGTCTCAAGTTGAAGTGTCCCTGCAGGTTGCTTCATCACATCTCCATAGGTCATTTCGGACTGTGAAGAAGGGGAGCAAGCTACCTTGAATATAGATGGCGGGACTTTCCAGCTTAAGGCTTTCAAACTGTAAGAGGGGGGGGGGTGCACCTTTGATTAGATAAGGCTTTAAAAGCAGTAGTTTTCCAGGCTTTAGTTAGAGGCGGAGAGGTGTTACTCTATCAAGCTGGGGCCCGGGCAGCGAAAGTGCTTCAATCTCACTGATTTCCTTACCCTTTCCTCCGAGAGAAGGGCACTTGCAGGTCCTTCCCAGTAGTGTTTGATAAAGCAATCAACAGAATGACACAAGCGAAGGAGGAGTCCACGGGAAGGAGTGATTGAACCGAGCGTGCGACTACAATGTGATAGTTGATATTGACACTTGCTTTAGCTTCAGCTCGAACCACCCACCGGAAGCATCCCTTTCATAGTTCGGGATGCAAATCCATGCTCCTACTTAAAGAATCGGGTACTTCGCTTAAGGAAAGCGCCCTTTCTTTCACTTGTCTTCTTTGGCCCCTTGATCGATAGGTGTTAGCCAGCCCCTTTTCCCTGTCCCATGGATTTCGCATCATATAGCTTGGGAGACCATGGCAATATGATCGCAAGACGATCCACAAGGGGGAAAGGAGAATAGGTCTTTTCCTTCTGATCAGCCCACATTTGGGCTTTCCATCTGGATCTCTATCCATCTCTATCTCTTGATCCCGTTTGTATTCCACCATGAAAAAGCGGAAAACACCCACTCAAACATAAGTAGAAAGTCTAAAGATAGGATTTCAGGCTCTACTTCCGGTTCTTCCTTAGCACAAGCGCTAAGCGATAATAATTCCTTCTTTTGGCTTCTTTGGTTTACTATCCCCTTCTTGCTGGTCTCTTTCCTTTTTTTTAAAAAAGAAGGCAAGGCCTAATGGCATTATTGTTTAAGCAGCTGAAAAGAGATCTTAATGTCTTTACTGGGTTACAGGAGTTACTAGTGGAAGAGCAGCTACTAGTAGGTCTTTCCTAATATCTGTCTTACTACCTTTAAGCAGGGTCCCTCGAAAGGGATGGTCTAAAGAAGAACTTGATCTTGCCGTCGGCCCTTTTTTCTGCAGTTGGCGATTAGGCTTTCTTTTCCGCTTGGAGATGGAATTCCGACCTAGCTTGATGACTCCTCTGCGATGCTACTAGTCCTTTCTTCTTACAGTGATGATAGTTCAGTCATTCGAAGCTCCGTCCGCTCCTGATCCCGATGATAAGTCAGGCCTTTCTGCAGTAGTAGCTTGGTTTCAGTCCCTGCCACTACTGCAGAAAGAAAGGCCTGTCTGCATTTGAAGTTTAGTGTCAATCTTTTATTGTAACTGACTTAGAAGTTCTAGCTTCAGCTTCAATCTAGTAACTTACTGAAATCCTTGTAGTTTCGGTATTGAATAAGATAGTGATTAGCTTACTAAGCATGGGATCCCGATGCCGCTTTTTACTTTAGTTCCCAGGTTGGTTTCGGAAGTCCATCCCACTGCTAGCCCAAAGCAGTAGTCTTTCTTTGAAACCAGTTTTTTTAACTCACTTCAATCTGCGGTTACGGATTAATTTAATTAATCTAATAGGGCGAGCTAAAGGCCTTCGTTCCTCGGATTGGGAAAAGAAATCGGGATTGAAGCCCCATAAGCTGAAGGAGAAGAAGTCAAACTAGAATGAAAGGAAGTTTAATGGCTTGACACCAAAGTTCGAGAGGAAGGTTAGTCACGAGACCATGCGCCTGGAGTAGCTACGGAACGAGAGGCTGTTAGCGAATATGGAAGGAGATCTTGCTGTAGAAGAGGAAGGTTACGAACGAAGCGAGACAATAACGCAAGGAAAGCGGAAAAAAGCAAGCGAGATCAGAACCAGGCGAGCATGAAGGAATGGTTCCCTTTCCGGCTTGATCAACAAAACATACCTTCCTTCAAACGAAAACCAAGATCGTAAACTTTTTATTCGGTTTCACCTTAGCACAAGCGCTAAGCTATAATAATTCCTCTTTTTCGAGCTCACTAAGGCAAGCGGCTTCCTCAAGCGCCCCATTTATGTCTGTCTGCGATCGTGCCTAGCCGGGCAGTTCATCAGGAGCTGCTATCTGGGACCAAGCACTAAGCACTCTTGATTTTCTGGTAATATAATATATATAAAGTCGGTGTCGGGTTTGTTAGGCTATACCTAGGATCCGCCTTCCTTGTACTGTTGTAAGTTGGGAAAAGGTGCCCAAAGCCAAAGGGCTATCTCCGGATTAGCTTCTAGAGACTCGGCCTCTGTTCTCGTGAGCTAGGTTTAATTTAATAGATAAGGCTAAGTGTTAATAGATCAGTTCGGTCTATGAGACCGCCGAGTAGTCGTAGGTAAGTAGCAGCTATCTCCGACCGAGCGTGCTGGCTTTCCTACTATATGTAGAGATCTCTCAGTGGCTTGGTTCTCGTGGAGCTAAGCTAAAAGTAGGTTGTTGGGTTGGTCCAACCGAGAAAGGCATGTGAGTTTAATGAAAGTTGCATAGGTTGGTATTTAATATAGTAAATTGACTATTCGTTCACATGTAAGGTATTATTATAGCTTAGCGCTTGTGCTAAGCGATAATAATTCCTTTGAGTCTCAGTCTTCTTCTGTTAATGATTCACCGGGACGTTCTGAGTCAATAGGACTTGCTCTTCGATCTGAGAGATCTGCCTTTCCTTTTGAGGCCGGGGTTGATGTTCTTTCGTCCTAAACCAGCGGAGGAACTCATTCCCTAACCTTCGGACAACCGAGGTGTTCGGAGGGCCTAGGCCGGGCATTGATCTTCGTCCAGCATCTGATTGAGAGCCTGCCTGAAAAGGGAAACAAGTCATTAGGTAGGGGCAACCACCGGGAAACAAATGATGAGGTGTTTCAGTCTATAAATCATCTAAGTCAGTAGGAGTTGGGAAGTTCTCAAAGAGGAGACAGAGTCAACAAGTATCGATCTTTCTTCTTAGCCAACAGGATGATCTGCTGTTCGGATTCGGATGATGATCTACGTCTACATCTACATCCACGTCTGAGGCAGGAGACTTTGTTGAGCCCTGATCAGTACGCTTTTAAGTCAATGTCCAAGCCTATGCTGTTTCCAAGTCAAGATGATCACCCGGATCAGTATCACCAACGGTTGCTCTTGTCCTTCCTTCTCCTTCTGAACCAGGCATTTATGTTCATCCGAACTTTTAGCGCTGCTTTCACATGATGCAATATCTCAGTAACCGAATCTTTTGCTGAGTCAGTACATCGGCCAGGAGTTCCTGCTCTTTGTTTCGAGCCCGTTTCCGCCTAGGGTTCGGACCGATGGGTGGGATGCTCTACTTGTTCTGCTTCCAAGCTTGATTCTTCTTTCGGTACCGTGCTTCTCGGTCTGTTCCAGTTCTTCCTTCTGGAAAGCCTGACTTGGACTCTAAGTCAACATTTCTTGTTGGGCGTTCCCTCTGCCGGTTCCGAGGTCGCGGTACTTGCTGTTGACGTTCGCTTTGAACATCTAGGCCTCTTTCCGGGTATTGATCTGTGCCTTCTGTGTGAGCTGGACTAGTTCTTCGTTCTGCCAAGCCAGTATCATCTTCTTTCTATGCTTCTCCGGGATCAAAGCCATCCTGTGATTATGAGTCAGTAACCGGGACTACTATGAAGACTAGAAAGAGGATCAGTACCAGCCGGACTCACTTCTAGTTATGATAAAATGTGGTTATAAGGTCAGGCATGACGACCGGTATCAGGATCTGCCTTTGGGTCGGAGTCAACAAGATGTTCCGAGGCAGCGACGGGACCATTGTTCTGAGGTAGGGACCATTGTTTCTTCCGAGCCTTGTTGATCAACTGGTTCTTTTGAGCATTGATCTGTTGGTTATAAGCCTTGTTCCGATTCATCTCATTATGATTTGTTGGTTCTCACTGAGCCAATACTTCTCTTTGATCTGAGCCAGGAATCGATCTTAGTTCTGTGCCTGTTCATAGACCGGTATTTGAGTCTGTTTCTAGGTTGGTATTTTGATGTTCTTGAAAGCCTGCTTGTTTGGAGAGTTCTTTCTGTGCCTCTTTCTTATCATTGTTTTGAAGCTCGGTCACAGGCGTCTTACCCTTCCTCTTATTCACTCTTATTTCATTAATGAAATAAAATAATAAGGAGGTACTAACTAACCAGACTAACACTCATTGAATTGAGGAGGTACTGACCGGGGGCTTATAATGACAGATGTATCAAACCGGGCTTGGTTGGATTTAAGTGCAAGTGTTCTTTATGACCCGAAGGAGATGGAGGCACAACTGAGCAAGCAAGGCGAGAGACAGCGACTGATGCTCTTTCCCCTGAGACCGGAACGAGACTGACTGATGAATGCGGCAGGCGAGTCGAAGACTCAATGAAAGGGGGAGAGTCAATGCAGAGTCTTTATCTATCTACTAGGATTGGCACTCTCAAGCCAAGGTTTTAAGGGGTTTAGGTCTCAGTCCGGATTCGATCTTTGTTATGAACCGCTTCCAAGGCCGGTATTTCATCTTTCTCCTGTTCCGGTATATCATGAGCCTGTTCCCGAGTCTCGCTTTTGACTCTCCCAAGTCAGTACGTTTAGAACCAGATTGTTCTCTTTCTGAGCTTATGTCTGAACCAGCATGCTTTGACGTTCGTCTTCGTTCGTTCATTTATATCGGTCAGAACCAGGAATGGACCTCACAGGGACCAAGAATGTTATAACTAGCATCATGCTTTGTTTAGTCAATAGTAGTTGTTACTGAGCCCGGCATCGATCTTCGTGCTAACCAGATCTTTCCCCGGACCAGGGCTTGCTCTATCCTTTGTTGCTTGCTCTGCCCGATCTTCCTTCATGGATTCTGTGCTAGCTGGACCAACACCAACAGTAAGTAGATTATGATGAGTTAATGAAGGAATTATTATCGCTTAGCGCTTGTGCTAAGGCTATGCTCTACAGAAGTCGTATGGTAAAGAAATACGGCAAGTTTGCGTAATAAGAAAATCGGCTGTGAACCCTTTCAAATGTGCTTTTGGAGTAGTGAACTGGCCCAATGTGTGGCTCAATTTGTCCATTATACGTGGCGAAAAAGACTGATTCAACTGAGCTAATGAGCTACTGAGCTAAACCTGAGCTGCGATCTCTTACATCATTCATCTCTAGCTTTCGGCATGGCATCTTCCCATTTGAGACTCGCCTGGAGTGGTTCTTCCCTTGCTTGTAGTGCCGGACTCGCCTTACTTCCTAAGAAGGTCAGCGCGGGCAATTCCGTAGGTGATAGCACCAGGAATTGACAGAGTTCTTGGGGGTATATGGGGTAGAAGCCCATCCCACCAGAAATTCCGCCAGAAAGCTACCTTCCGGCTTTGATGGTTAACAAAACTGAGGCAAGAAGTTTTGTCGATTTTCCTTGTAATAAATAGGGAAGTCAAGAGGCTATAAGTCAATAAGTGCTACTGATTAGGTAAGACGGAGCAAGAGAATGAAGAAGAACTTCTTATTGCTATTGATTCGATGCTGACGGATATGAGCTTGTAATTCATATATGTCTGAGGATCCGTCTGTGTAGTTCCTGGTAAAGTGAGTTGAAAGGCGTGGCAAGAAAGCGAGGGAAGTGCAGTGTTGGTTAGCTCTGGACTAGGACTGCAACCCTGTATTGTCTGTAGAGAGTTGGGGGGTTCTTGGTATGAACTTGACTTTCACCGCTTCGCCGGTGATGGTGAATTTCATTGTTGTTGTGAGACTGACCAGCAAGCTTCTTTACCATTCGATGGACAGGGGGCGCAGTGAACTGTAATTATAAGGGACATATGGGCTTTCCTTGTCTGCATCATTCGTGCTTGAGGTTCGTTCAGGCCCTATTACGTAAGGGCATTGGGAAGGATTGCTATCGATCCCAGCCGACCGCTCACTGAGCTATTGAGGTGGGGACTTAAGGCATTGGTTTATTAAAGCAAGGGTATCATGGGTGCACATGAAGATATTCTTCTTCAAAGATAAGGTTATACGAGCCTGAAGTTCCACTCTCTATGACACCGCCTTTCATCTAAGGATTTTAAGAACATACGTTGTCCTTGCTTTCCAATAGGTGTAGTTCGTTCCATCGAACCTGAAGTTTTTATTGGCCTAACCTTGATGGGTCTGGCTGGTAAGAGAGTGACTTAGTTCAGAGAGGGAAATCCATTGCACGCTCTGGTTCAGAGTAACCTACGCTCTGAGATACCAATTTGTTATTTGTTAAAGTGAAGTATAAGCTAACACAAGCTTCAATACCACTTTAAGGGTTTTATCCATTAACTCAGAAGTCAGATTAGCTGAAAAGGAAAACAGCTGCTATTGAGGTACCCAGAAAGGGTATTGCCAAACATTACTAGGGAACGGTCCCCAATGTGATCAGACGATCGGGCAAGGCTTTCTCTTTTTTTCCAGATGACGGAGATGCAGCTATGGTTCATTCTGGAGAGTCAGGAGACTTTTTCACTACCTTTCTCTAGATGCGGAATTCCAAACCCAGAAAGCAGAGATGAGGTGGCATTAAGGTATTATTATCGCTTAGCGCTTGTGCTAAGGAGCTTAGATGAAATTTATATCTATGCTTTGAAAATAGCGAAATTTCTATCCCCAAGGACCCCCTTGGATTGATGGGATGCGTAGGTTAGGGTCTAGCGAGGCCATTTCTTCGGACGAGAATAAGAAGTTTTGAGAGCAAGCCCTGCGTTTCCAGCTTTAAAGTAGTTGGCTCTCCTGTTTACACGAAAGAGCTCAAAAAGCCCTAATTTGATTTCTAACTGAACTGTCTATCACGGATGCCGTTAGCTTTGTTGCTTGTTTGCGTTCTTTTTCTATTACGTTGAGCTATGAGCTAATGGAAGCCAAGGAAGTTCCCCGCTGTAACCCCCTTCAGAGGGTTCATCCTTAATTGATGAGATATAATGCAATCTCATCCAGGGCAACAGGCTGTCTCTTAAAATAAAACAATTAAAGTTCCTTCCTCTAACAAGTAAGCAAGTAAACTACCTTAGCACAAGCGCTAAGCGATAATAATACCTTTAAAAAGACTTTTTTTGGCCATAGAAAGGCTTAAGGCGATACCAAAAGAAAGAAAAGATAGGGTCAGCGCCCAATTCAGTTTGAAAGAGAAGCTGCGCCATTGCATTAAGCTCAGGGGACCCAAGTAGACCACTTTATGACCTATAGCCCGATTTCCCTATGCTTCCAACCTTTGAACAATTACAGTTCACCATTCTTTCAATAGCTTTAATCAGGTAAGGAAAGAAAGAGGCATCCATCCCATCTCTATCATCGCTGCCATCATATCATCATGGTCATTATCGTAGTCGTCATTAAGGTCCATCGAGGTGGAAGAATTCTTAACCCTGCCCTGCCTTGAGGCGCATTTCTAAAGCCACTCAGAATGAGAAGAAGCCCGGGAACCCCAATCTCCGCAATCTATTATCTCCTTTCAGCTTTATTCCGTCTAATCTTGTCTACCAATCCCACTGACACAAGGCTTTCGGTTCGTGTTATGCTTCCCGCGGCCAGATCTAGTGGCCAGAGTCTAAGATGAGGGTCTCTTTTCCTTTTGACTATCTCTCGAGCACAGGTCCATGGTGAACATTCTGCCATACTTGGCGTCCAAACGGCACTACTGAGTAGAGCATATTGAGGAGAGTCTTAGGTGGTTCCCTCCTCTTTCGCTCCTTTTAGAATCAATATTAATCCCCTATTTATGCGCTTGCTTGCTTTAGGGCGTCAGTTGTGGCTTGACTTCTTTAAGTTCAGCTAGTTGATATCGAGAAAGCTCCTTAATGGCCACCTCATCCCTGTTCTCCGGGTTCTAAGTGAACGAAGCGATTGTTCCACAGGTAGAACATCGTCACCTTATTCGATCGATTGAAGAGGCATGAAGCTTAAGAGGAAAAACGGCCATAGAGCCTCTCTCTCCTATCAGCTTACTTTGAACTCTCAGATGCATGCGATCGTTAGAGATTCAGGATTACCGGTTAGTGTGCGACTCTTTGATTGTATGTGCAGCCACGAAATGATTGAGAATGGAAAGAATGAATGAAATTGATCTCGAAGAGAAGAACTCGACATGGAAAAGATGGACCTTACCGAACAAGAGAAATGTCAAACTGAGACATAGAAGTAGAAGTGTCCCAATCTGTGCTGTGAACCCCCCAAGCCCCAACAATTTTCCCGATTTGAAAAGTCGACGCAGCAAGTAAAATCGTAGACAGAGATGGGGAACCTCTGGACTATGGAAATCCATGAAAGAGAACTTCTTACTGCCCGGAAGTTGGCCGACTAATTGACACGAAAGCCAATCCAGATCAACATATTGATCACCTAACCGGAGAAAGGCTTGCTAATAAACATAAACAACGGATCAGGCTTCGTATTCGTATTCCTTATTTGTAAAGGGGTTCCCTCTCAGCAAAACAGACAGAATTACCACTTGTTTTGTCTTTTTTATTTACTAATTAAGGCGAGTCCTCTGGTCGCAAAAGTATACCACTATTGATGTATATAGGAGGTTCTGCAGTTGTGCATGAATGTCTATCTTATTATCGCTTAGCGCTTGTGCTAAGGAAGAGTTACAGTGATGAGAAAAGACCCTTATATATACGTTTCCTAAAGGGAATAAGATGAAAGATCAGAGGTAGAATTCGTTTCCTACATGGTAGTGATATCCTCCTTCAGTATCTTTCTCTTTTGCAACAATTATGGATATCAAACCCTGTTCTGATTCTTTACTTCCCTTGATTTAGAGCGAGGATTTGGTAGGTATGAGGAGCGAAACCGAGTTTACGAGGTGTAGCCGATAGTTGATTCCGAATTGAATGAAGTAAAAGATAAGTCGCCTCTCCCGCAGCAGTTAGCTCTTTTCCCGGAGCTGAGGGTATGAAAGATTTTCAAGTTGCCGCTCTTGGTGCTTTGGCATTTGCAATAGGAAGTTGATTAGGGGCATGCCTTAAGGAAACGAGTCACTCTCACGGGTATCTCAGATAGAGATGTAGCCTCTGTCGCTGCATAAACATAAAGAAGAGTTAGATTTATAGTCAATCCACCTGCTCCGGGTCACGCACGAAGGGTAGAACAAAGGAAGCTAAAGGCTTTCCTCTCACTACTCTTTCCACGGTAAAGTCAGCATCTTCTTACCCCGAGCAGCAAGGATTTCTTCCTCTCTGCGTCCGCAGAATTGACTCTTTTGGAGTAAGATTCGGAGACGATAAGCTCAATCCGGCTCCAAGGAAAGAGTAATCTTATCTTGACTACGCCCTAGAAGCCAGAACTCTTAACGACGCAAGGAATAGCAATCTTTCTTACCCAATTTTATAGACTTGCCTTGTGAGATGGGAAAGCTAAATAGAGTGGCCAGGCCAATCAGTTAAATGAAAATGCCACATTACTTTTCACACTTTCTTCGATTATCTTTCCTCGGTCAAGCTCGGGGGAAGTTGAATCTAGCTCTACGGAGGTCTTTGCTTTTCACGACTGTTGCTGATTTTTTTCGTTTAAAAAGAATGATTGTTTAGTTTAATCAGCGAGGAGATTGATTCAAGAGACCGTCTTCTCGTCTTCATCTGCACCTGACACCAGGAGCTTCGTCAAGAACAGTAATAGCAGTAAAGCAGTCAATCCAGTAGGCACTAATAAGAGCGGCTACTTAACAGCTGATTCCATTGAGAACATCACAGCTGATACGACAAGACCGCTTATTCACTCACCAACAACAGCCCCTTCTCTAGCAGCTTGCATTCGATGCCATATTCCTTATTAGATGTTGTATATTTCACTTGTACTATCTCTTGTTTATCTTTAAGGACATTAACCTTATAGTCTCGAAAGGAGGGAGATGGTGTAGCTATTAAACCATCTCTAGAAGCCCAATCCCCGTCAAGAAAAACTGTATATAGGGTTTCTAAAATAGGGGGGTATTACAAGAGGTATAAAAAAGATATTGTTGGTAAAGAGAGTTTCCGGGTTAACTCCTAAAGGGTTCTTTTTTTATAAGGGCATTGAAGGTTAGAGTTCCATACTTCAGAAATGTCCTCGCTCTAGCTCGGATAATTCTCCCTGATATAAGGGTATTTGATGTCGATTTATCAAGATTGGGTTTGTGGTAAAGTTAGAAAGGAAAGGAGCGGTTAGAAGAGCGGACTATTCCCCGGTCTGCGAATCGTCTTCTTGTATACTCTCTAACAGCTCATGAAAATGAAAGAAGATCGGAGAATCGTCTGGCAAATGGTCTTCTTTTTCTAACCCTAAGGTCAGAAGAGGATAGTCCAAAAATCCCGTCAGGGACAGACAGGGTGCATCCGAGCAGGGATAATAGTCTAAGAGGAGGCAACTGCCAGAACAGGTTTCACAGTTAAGAAAGGTAGAGATTCATCCCCTGTTCTTGTTCGAGAATCCGCAGCAATAGATGAGACTGTTGGGATTGAGCTTTCCTTGGTGGAAGCTCTCTCTGTCGGTATTACCGCTGCACTCGGTCAGTGACTCTTGCCTTTAGTATAGTATGAATAGGCATGTGCCATGAGAACGAAATTAGTCCCACGAACAACTGACACTATTCTTCCTATTTGCATAGCCCTTTCTTGTGCATCATAGGCTGTCGGTCCTTGCTTCTTAGCGCTCCGTGGGTCAACCAGGCTAGGTCCTCCCACTTCTTCAAACCGGGGCTTTGATCGAGATAGAAGGACAGAGAGCAAGGAGCGAAGTGCTAGACGAGAGTTTGGTCACATAGGCTTGAACCGCTTAGGCTCTTTGCAAGAGTAGGCTGCTTATGTCATTCTCTTTTTCCTCTTCTGCCTTTTAATAGGGTGTGCACGTGAAAATCAATATGAAAGAAGAAGGCTTACTAAGAAGGAGAAGGAGAAGGAGAAGGACTTATTTTTCTTTGGACACAGGGACTAGAAAGAAAGCACAAAGAAGGAAAAGGTATGTAGGTCTTTTTCTTGGGTTTCATAATTATCTTATATGAGGGTCAGGGCTTGAAGCGGGGTAGTTGAATAGGAATCCGGCTAATAAGCTTGAGTTCAGATAGTCAGGTGAGAATCCAATCCTTTTTGCGTTCTCGATGGAGTTGGTCTTCTTTGCACCTTAGTACAAGTAAAGCTCTGACTACAAGAATGCAAATGCATTGGATGCAAACTCATCACTTAAATCCCCAGAGATGGCAATCTCACTTCAGAGAAAGTCTGATGTGCTATTTGACTGATCCTTAAGACCAGGATTTCGGATTCTCTTAGAACAAGGGCGCCCTGAGAAGCTAGTCGCCAGAAAGAAGAGCTCATTCTTTAGCTAGCGCGGCAGGTAACCCTACTGCTGCTAAGATTCATTCCACGCTTTAGGAAGAAGGAAGATCTCACATAAGCTGACTCGAAAGTAGAGTGAGGATTTCTTTCACATTTCTCCAGATCGTCATCAAAATGGTGAACAAGGACTTCAGTTCACGCATCTGCCCTAGGACTTTGCCAAATCCCGATCCTAAATAGTGGGTCAAACTACCGGAGGAGCACGGCCTTGGTGGCGACGATTTGAGGTGCGGCCGTCTTACCTTTAACTACGAAACCTTTGATTCTCCCGATTGCCATCACCAGCACGGATGCCTTCCCTTCCCGCTTTGCATCTCTTTGAATCTGAATCATATCTTGATTGAGAGTGATTAAAAAGTCTTAGTTGACATTCTGGTGCGTCAAGATAGATCCTCTTGGAGCATTTGGTATTGGTTGAATCGTATTTATGAGAAGATGCGGGGAATTCAAGTCATTTTCCAGCACTCCTTTAGAGAATGTAACTCGGTTGCAGATGGATTGGCAAACCTAGCATGCCAACACAGAACTAATCAATCCTTTTTTTTGATCGTAATGACTTGCCTCGTGAGATTAAAGCTAAGCTTCTTCTGGATAAATCTGGGATCTTCAACATCAGAGAGTGGGAGTTTATGTATTTTGGGGTTGGGAATTCTAATTGTAATGTCCAGACAGATAGAGGCGCCTATAGCCTTGCCTCTGGCTTTGCCTCCTTATTCACTACGGGTGAATCTCTTCGATCCGGAACCGTTCAGGCTTTGCTGCTGCTAGCTCCGCCACTGGGCTGACTTAAACTACTGCCATAGTTCTATCTCTATCCGGGTCCTCACCCTCCACCGGAACTCCTGCGGTCTATCTCGAATGAGGGAAAGAGGAGGGAATCGGGCAAAAGGCGAGCATATACTAAATTTGACGGGCTGGCTTAAAACTCCCCTTGAAATAACAATAAGGTTGGCTTAGGCCCGCTTTCTCCTTGCTGGACCAAGCAGCGGAGGAGATCCATAGCCGTTGGTTGGATGACCCCCCGGAACTATATAGCGGATGTTCACATAATTTGCTGATGGCATATTTCCCGCTCCTACTGCAGCAGATGGTTCCATTATTCGCTTATGGATCAGAGGCAGCGGAATTCATTTTCATTTTAGCAGTATCGGGGCCAAAACTAGACCTGTACAGCGCATATCCCAATAAAGTCAAGCTTTTTTCCTCCTGCTACAGGAAGGGATGTCATATTCGCTGATGGGCTAGAGGGAGCGGATATCGAGAAATCTTGCTTTTCTCCTAGCCTTCCTTAGCGCTTGTGCTGAGGAAGGAATGAAACCAAAGTTCACGGACAATACCCACAGCTGTCACGCTTTTCTGCTAGTCCTATTCAACATAGGCCAAGGAGAAATGGAAGTCCGACCAATCAATATAATGAATACGAGATGGGGAGTTTTCGAAGATAGGGAAGTGCCCGCTTCCCGCTAGAAAGAAAGCCAGGGAAGCTATAAATGACCTGCGTGCCCCCGGATAGGGGAGTCCTTTCTTTAGGCATTAAAAGCTAGCAGGAGTATATGTAGTAGCTTTATGGCTTCTTTAGATTGATTTGTACAATGGAGTCCGTATTCCAGCGCTAACTAAGTGGCACGGTCCTCAACAGACAATTGAGATTGCCTCTTTGGATGGTATTTGCCTTGTATGAGTCATCGGGATCTTCGGGTAGTTAAAAGCGTAGGGTAGTTAAATAGGTATATAAACACAATTTCATGGTAGATTTCATTATTCCTCTAACCTTTTGTGTGATTAAATAGTTTTAGATCAAGATAGAACATATAATAATAATTAATAAATGAAAGAAGATCTAGCAATCTAGTAGTTCCTGTAATCCAATAGTGCTGCTAGGCGAAGAGCAGAGGATAGAGAGAAAAGAGTAGCATAGTAGTTATCTTTCTTGCTTTTACCTTACCCTCATTTAGTAAGGAATTGATAGGCAGGAAGCCAAGCAAGTGGATATATATAGATATTAGGGTAATACTATGAACTTTCTTTTTGTATTGTGAGTGTAATAAGGAGTGAAACAGCTTGACCATAGGGAAAGGAAAGTATTAGGATTGAACCATTCTCATTGCCTCTGTCCTTCTATCTAGAGAGATAGATGGTCAACTCCTTACCTTTCTTCCTTAGCACAAGCTCTAAGCGCTAATAATACCTTTCT
>VIBQ01000043.1:35000-40000 GCA_006937295.1 Carpinus fangiana | reverse complement strand
AAGGGACTTCGCTCATCCGCGCTCTTGCTTAAACGAATTCCTCTTTTGATCCTACACCCCCTATTCTCATTCGCTGCTGGAATTCGACCTCCGTTGATGGATCTTTGGCCGTAAGGGTCCTCGACGGGGTCAGTAGCTAGAAAGTTCCTTTGGGTTGGGAGAGCAAGCTTCGAGATTAACTCGGCTATATATCTGCAGGACCTGCTCGTGATGTTGACTTAGGAACGAATTATCCAAGTGCACCCTCTGTGTCCCTTACTGCTAGTCTTGTTGGGACTGCGGAAATGAGAGGACTCGTCAGTGTCGAAGTCACTGCAACCAAGGTATGCGACCTCCAAAACCACCACTACACCCCGTCGCTATCCTTTTAGCCTTCCGCAATATCCATCTTCTAGTCAGCTTCCTGTTTTAGGAAGTCAGTCCGTCCCATCCAACGAATAACACTTATATCTATCTTGCACCCTCTTCCCGCCTTGCCTGGCTTCTTAGCCTATCCTGCCCCTCCAGCTGCTAGTAGTAGTTCCATGAGTAAGGGGTTCAGCCCTTCTTTACTACGTGCCTATCTCACTTGTTTACAGCTCTTATAGGCTGCTTTCTAGCGCAGCTTTCAAATGCAATGATTGGGCCCCCTAGACCTGAGGTCTTCACTTCAAACAAGCAAGGGATTGAGCTTTAGAAAGCCGTTGCGCGTTAGCACATCCGTTTTCTTGCTGCTTTAGTTTTCTTGCTGCTTTACTAATATAATAGAAAGGGGCAAGCCAAAACCTACTCCTAACAAGTTGCTGGATCGAAGTAGAACATTCTCCATCCGCCCGCCAGCAGCAGAGGGGGTTCGATTCCCGTTATACGCGATGTGGCGAAAAAGACTGATTCAACGAGATATGCCTTGCCTGCATTAAGATTTAAAACTTGTCGTCTACTTTCAGGAAATGTTCGGAACAGAGAACTTACAATAATACAACGCCGCATTCTCCGAAGATTGAGAAACAAGAAGAGATCTATTAAGAGAAAGATTTATCCGAGAGAAAATCTTAACAGTTACATCCAATCACAAACTACACGAAAGTTGCCCCTTTTTCATGGGGATTTACCTATCACAGAGATGCACAGAGGAACAGAACGAACTTCATATATCCCTTTTCTACTCAATCCAGAAACTAGATTGGACGTTATTCCGGTTCGTCTCCATTTTCGTGAAACTATTCCTCAAGCAAGGCAGCCGATAAGTCATCGAAGGGTTTGTGTGAATAATGGAATGGTAAGCATTACTCATTTGAAAGTGTCCCACGGTGATCTAATATCTTTTCAAGAAAATGACGCGAGAATCCGCGGTGAAGAAATAAGGAGATCTTTCTATATCGAAATATCAGTTGAAAAAATCATAGGCAAATTCCTGGATCACCCGGTAAGAATGTGGAGAAGAACCAAAACAGAATGGTTCCACCTACTCAAAACTAAGAGGGGATGCCGCCTACTACTAAAATCCCGGTTTTTGCAACAGTTGCGTTCTTCTATGCAAGAAGAAGACTTAGAAAGAACAAAGAAGTTTGGATCCGAAAAAGTATGCTTAGGCAGTTCCTTCGCTGAGCACAACAGAATGAAGAGGAATTTGTATCATTTCAAATCCCTATTCTTATTGAAGAGAAGGAATTATTATCGCTTAGCGCTTGTGCTAAGGAACGAGAAAAATCGAAATCTTCCTACTCGAACAAGAAGTCCTATAGTTTACAACTCTTCTTTATATAGTAATTCGACCTATTGCTCCGCGTCCCCCCATCAGTTTACTATGAAGAGAAGAATCAAAAGGATCGAACTACCTACTCATTATTCGGAGGTGAATCATAGAACACCAAAAGCTGTGGTATCTTATGGACCTAACATAGGTCACATCCCTCACGACATAAGATTGAAAGATCTAAACCTTCCTCTTCGGAGCGGAAACGGACGTGGCCAAAACATATAAAGATCGGCGTAGTCGCTCATAGGGACATATCTATCCGGATAGAGAATAGTCTAGATCGATTCATATATAGATTTATCTCTATATAGATAGGTATCTCCGTGGATAGAGATAAAGATAGGGATCCATCTAGATCTTGATTCACTATTTCCATTTTTTTTTTCTTGATTCTGATTGATTGCCTTTTTTTTTGACGACAAGTTTTAAATCTTAATGCAGGCAAGGTCTTATTATCGCTTAGCGCTTGTGCTAAGGAGTGAAACAGCTTGACCATAGGGAAAGGAAAGATCGTTTTTCAATTATTACTTGCTGGGTCGGAGCGTAGACGAGCGAGCAGAGCCCAGGAAAGAGGGAAGCCCGTCATGGAGCAGTCGACTAGAAGTAGAAGACTGCTGGCCTGAGAGAAGGCGGCCTCTCTCGGGAAACATGGCCCAATTTTTCTTCTTTCTTTTTGATTTCGGGTTTCTTTCTTTTTTCAGGGGCCCAGAACGCTAAAAGGTGGGGGAGAAGCAAGCCGAACCTCTGATCGACCTAGACACATAAAAAATTCTCGGCGTCGAGAGAGATTTGATATTCAAAAATACCCTCAACATTTACATACCCTTTAGGAAATAAACTGAAATGTTATCGGGTAGAATTCCCCCAAATCACCAATATACTCATCAACGGGAAGTTCAAGGTCTAAAGCTCGGGCCCTGTGATGCTTAGGGTGGGGCCCATCATACTCTTTGAACATTTATATGTTTTCCACGCTTGTTGAGCGGTCAAACTACTTGTAATTGCGGATGGGCACAGTATGAATTAAACTTGCTTTCTAAAGCCCCAACCAACCGAGGCCCCAATCGTAACCCGACTGGACCCTAGAAATCGAGATCTAGGGAGAAGAGAAATAGAAATCGTAACAAATCTGGTTGGAGGTAATGAAGGAAGGGAAAGTGGGGAAGGAAGTCGCATGTGCTGTGCCGGACAAGCTCTATGTTCTTTCCCTTATCGCTGAACGTACGGCTTGTGGTACCGCTTATGGTACTGCTTGCGGTACGGACTGCTCTTCTTGCCTATTACTTTCTTGTTGTAGGCTGCGGGTTGTATGGCGACGCCGGCTCCACCCCATACTGGGGAGTAGGACTAATTGTCCTTAAGGGAATCTAACTCTTAAAGCGAAGGCATTTTGATTATATTCCTAGTATATTCTCAATCGGCGAAGTCTCGCTGCATTGAAAGCGGTAGACTGGTGCTTCTTATCCAGTGAAGCACGAGAGCCTCCCTTCTCAGGCATTCACTAGAAGGCTAAACTCCAGAGTCACTCATCTAAGATAAGAAAAGATACCGGTATCAAACAAAACATATTACGATTGAAAGGAAAGAGTAAGAAGTAGCTCTTAGGGAGAAAACTCCTAATACAGTCAACTACAGCTAGCGAGGAAGGGAATGGGAAGTGGAAAGAGGAGAAGCAAACAGCACAGCTAAATAGGCATTAGCGCGCTAACACTCATGCTCCTTTGCTGCGCTTGCTTCCTAGCTAGAACTCACGGAGCACACAGCGCAAACATAAGGGCATTAGCACGAAGCAAAGGCATAGAGGCTAGCGCGCAGAGCAATAGTAAGCTACTTCACTCGAGAAGAAGAAAGACGCTCTCGCTCGACTCAGATAATGATAAAGCTCGAGCTCATCTCTTGCCAAGCTAGCTCCGATGCTACTGCTCAGCTCAGCTCTGATACTTCAAGAACAGTACTTTATTTAGGAACTGCACTTCTACTTGATTTATTCACTGGCCTTCCTCTTGCTGGTGGGCCTGCTTTCTCCGGTGCCAGCTCTGAAACCGGAGGTATCTGTACCGGCTTGCTCGTCTTCCTGCCTTCCTTCCAAGGACCCTTCTGTCCAATAATTAGTCTCCCGTACTTACTGCTTGCCGTATGGCCTAACGGCCTACTCTATTCCGCCTAAAGACAAGTCCTATACTTAGCTTTCTTCATACCGGTGATCCAATCAAATATTCAATCAAACCAGTTTACAGATAAAGGCTACCTTTCTGCCTATAATGGTGAATTTCATTATCTTAGTTAGATAAGGTGAAGTCCTTATTGAATCAATAAAATTTTGAATAAAATATATGAGCAGTGGTCTTCTTTCCGCTCTTCGAGGCTCTTCTTGTAAAGAAAGGCATCGATACATACACCCCAGCGCCCAATGAGCCTGCGCGGCCGGTCCCCGTTGGCTAAGAACCCCTCTTTCCCATACAGATAAAGAAGTGAAGCAATCTATTTCGCTTCGCGGGTAGGAAGATTTACATGCTATGGAAAATTCAATAAGTGAGCAAGAAAGCAAACATTGATTGAAAGTATAGCGCGAAGAGAGCAGAGCAGCAAGCAAGCAAAGCTATAGCGCGCTCCGAAACAAACAAGCTAGCCATAGCGAGACCAAATGCTTTAGCAATTGCGCGAAAGAAGACCGGAGGAGAGATTCTTTCACAGAAGAAAGAACCGATATGAACAAACCCTAGAGCTGGCATTTAATGGTACACCCCCTTATCCACCACTTCCTCACCATTAGTCCGCCTACGATCAGAAAGGAGGAAGGCTGGAACCGGCCCGACGAGTAGTCAATCCGTGCAAAGGATTAGATTTTCAGCACGGACCTTTTGATCATTGCGCACCATTTCACAGCTTAGATAAGGTGAAGTCCTTAAACGCAATAAATAAAGGATTGAACTGAGATCGAGGCCTGTCGGGAAGCTTGGAGAAGGAAAATCCGTAAAATAAGTTCTTTAGCGGGGAAGTTTAAGAAAGGGGAGATGAACTGGGCACCCACACACACGGGGTGGGTAGGTCGGCGTGATCTATGCGAGGTGAGGTTGGTTCAAAATCAATAGGAAAAGGATAATCCTCTGATTCCGTTTTTACTGGATTATTGTGTTCCGAACCGGGATTCGTCCTTTCGGCGATCGAGCAGAGCTCTACGGGTGAAGTGGTGGGAGGGGGGTACACTACCCTATCTTTCTGGAAAAGAACGAATGCGAGAGAGGTTTGCTGAACAGTCGGG
>VIBQ01000043.1:20000-27500 GCA_006937295.1 Carpinus fangiana | reverse complement strand
GAAACAAAGAGCTTGAAGACCTAGTTAGGACCATGTTGTGATTCCAGGCCTATCAAACTTGGAATGAAGTAAGCGATGTCTACATTACAGAACTTTAATATATTATATAAGATATTTCAATTTTAACAGAATTGGATTCCAGATGTGATAGCCCGAGGAAAGAAAAGAATGCAATAGAGTTTACTTGACATTTTGTCATTCCATCAAAAGCAGCAGGGCCTTACTATAAATATCATTAATATTCCCGCGCGCGGCACACGAACTATGACTATCTGAAATTGACGGCAAAAGACAAAACAAAGAAGGAAACTCCATTATTCATCCATAAATTCCGATTCTACTGGTTAACCGACAACCCTTTTCGTCATACGATCAGTCAAATCTGAACTAAAATAGTACCTTTATACCAAAGGCGAAGAAGGAATTATTATCGCTTAGCGCTTGTGCTAAGGTGTGAAACAGCTTGACCATAGGGAAAGGAACTTTTCTCTTCTTAACAGATATGAGATAGATGCAGAGACTCGTCCGGTGGAGAAATGACATAATATAATGCTAATCCCCCTTCGGCCTTGCTTTGAATAGCCCTATGGCAGACGTCAGTGACCTTGCCGAGTCCGATAGCTTGTCCAATGGTGCGAGTCTTAGTTAGGTCTTCCCGTAGAGCAAGGAAGGTTACTGTTGTTGCTGCTGAACTGCTAACTGATGAATGCTCTTACGCTACCGTAACGAGAACGAGAAGAATGAATTCCTCTACAGGAAGGCGGTCGTGAAAGGAGAAGGCAAGAGAAGAGTTAGAGCCGACACCGAGGATAGAAAGATGAAAGGGAAAGGAGGATCTATCTCTTTAAAGGAGGAGAATCGATTCAAGAGGTCGTAAAGCAAGAGCTGCTTCATCTAATAGTTCAGTCGTTAGGCCTCCCAAAGTTAAGCCGTCTTCAATCGAAAGGAAAGATACGCGGCTCCCTGCGTTGATATTCGAGGAAGTAGCTCTCGACACGAGGGATATACAAGAAACACCTGCTCTAGATCTCCAAGTCTCCATGGTCGTTCTTTTTAACATCTCTTTCTATTCTTCTAATGTAATGCTCCTCTATATGCATGCACCTCGTACTACCCTCCATTGCGCATCCTGTGTAACATCAAGGAAAGGGAAGGCTCATACTACCGCGGCGGGAGGTCGTCTCCCAACACATTCTCCCTATAGTTGATCTGCCACAGATTGAGGCATATCTTTTGGAGATGGTCACGTCAGCGGCGGCAAAGTGGATCATTCATGCGACTTAAAAAGAATTCTAACCTTTTGTTACCGACCCCTTGACTGGTGTTTTAGGTCTTCTTATCCAACAGGACACTTTAATCTTGCTTTAGAGGCCCGAATGCTCATCATTCTTGCCTTCTAAACTTCTTTATATCGAGGGATGAGGAACCGGATTATCCTGCTTTCCTTAAACCTATGTAGTGTGTAGGTGGCGTGTTGCAATTAGGACCATACATTGGGCGAGTTTTCCCCTCATCGCTAGACGGATTTCTGCTCGTAGTTCCTCTCTTGTTAGTGTACTCGTGATCTTGTATATATAAAGACTCGTGCAATAGCGCTTACGGCAGCTCGTAGCTATAGTATGCATGGGGGTAACGAGATATTTATTACACAGTAGTTAGGAGCTCATAGTTTCTCTCGCGGTAGTGCGCTTACGGCGTGCTCTTTCTTTTCTTTTTATGACAAGTGGCCGCCAGTGGACGACAATAGGTGTCCGGTACGTGCTTCTAATGATTATTCCAGGCTCCAGTTCGGTCATTGGCCAGGTTAGTGATGAAAGGACTTCCTGCGCCTGACGGTGGGAATAGGGGAATTGATTCCGCTACGTCTGCAAATGATAGGGTGATGGCTCCGGAGCCTATAGGTTCACATCCAATTCCAGAGCCGGATGCTTTATTCATTGACCAAGTAATTGGCCAAGTCAAAGCTGTAGGGGCGTAGGAGCTCCTTTTTGGTCCAGGCACCGACTACTATAGTATAGGGATTATTAGGACCATATTGACGGTAGCACCAGCATCTGGCCTATCACCTTGCCCAGATATAGGTCCCCGGGTGGAAGCAAGGCCAAAAGCAGCACGGCAGAGGCACACGCATGGACAAAGAAGGGCTCGAGGTTTGTTGGGCAGCAGGAGAAGTAGAGGCGTCGGTAGAGGCACAAGCAGCAGGGGTAGCACCAGCAACGGAAGTATACTCAGTAGATTTACCCCAATAAAATACACCTACTATCTTTTTCCGACCCCGCCATTTATTTATCAAGACGAAGCTATATATCCCCTGGGTGGGTTCTTTTATTAAGTTGGGTGGGAATAAGAAGTGTTGTTCCTCGATGTCACTTTTCCATGCCACCTAAACCCCAAACTTCTATTTTCTTTCCTGCCCTTTCCGTTCCAGGCCTGTTTGACCGTCCTTTTCTTGTCCTTCTGCCTTACTGCTTTCTCCGCCCCGTCTGTCTTCCTGTCTTGTTCTCTTAATAGATCTCTTCTTGTTCCCACCCACCCTAAGAAACTTGCTCTGACTTTGCCTTCGCCACGGGGCGTGCCTCTGCTTGCTTAGATGCTGCTTGTGCCTCCGTAGATGGAACTTCATCAGGATCCTAAACTACTAGCACTGGATTTTTGACCTGTCGGTAGTAGGGTTCGATATTTAGTTATATATGATGCTTATCCAGGTATCCAGTCCCACCAGCATATGAGCTAGTAGCTATTGAGGCTGCATCTGCTCTAGAGCCTATAATAGATCCAGGGCCCGTGGCATCCCCTCCTGAGAGCCTATCCCTGTCCCAATTTGATATCCTTTTCTTATGCCAAATGCATAGCTACCAACAGCAGCTAGAGAGGCAGCAGTCAAAGTGGCAGCATCTTGCCCGCGGATTCACTAGTTCCAGATCCCAAAGATCGAAAGTCAGATACAGATCCTCCAGTTGCTCAGCCAATTTAAGTACCAGTCCGGGGGTGGATACAGATCCAGTGCTGGTTGATTCGGTTGACCGAAATAATTATCGAAACCCAGCTCAGTTGATTCACCTAAAGCAGTTGAATTGATTCTTCTTGTTCGACAGTTATAGATTTTCTAGTCGCCTTTATTGATCCACTAGTAGCAGATATAGCTCCACATCCAGCTAGCCCATGGCAAAGGCAGTTAAGACGGGGTGGTTATAGTAGTTCTTATTGCTATTGTCGGAACACATTGACTAGGAACGGGGAGCTGAGACGGCTTATACGCCTTTACTCGTATCGGGACACAGCCGGAGCTAAGACCTTGGACAGGGCACTGCCAGCCCCCTCTCGACTCGTATCAGGTACGGAGACCCAGATCCCAAGGAGGAGAGAGCTTGTTGGAATTGGAACACATGCATGCTAATTCCGGAGCATCTATCTATTCTTGGAACACGAGCAAATGGTGGATCCGCGTGCGATAGGTTATGGCTCTGAGTTGGGCCCGCCCACAGGATATGGAACTAAGCGAAGGGATGCGGGCAATGGATCTCTAACGCCGGAACAGGATATGCAACTCGAAAAGGATCCGCTGCTTGACCTACTCCCTCGGTGGTTGTTTTGCTTCACGATTAAATCTTTATCTGGTTTGGTTTTTCTAGCTGATGAACTGAGCTCTTTTTTTCACCGAGAAGGCGGCTATTTTGATCTCCAGTTTTTTTTATCTTTTTGTCCTTGGGTCCTTAGGAAAGGAATTCGTTGACCCGTTTTCGTATAAGTGTTTGAAAATCTTTGATCATTTCTTTCTCACCATACTGATACGTGCAGTCGAAAGCCCATTTGACCCTTGATGTGATTGCCGTTTCGAGGGCTATTAAGAATTCATCAAGGGTCTTTCCTTTTTTCATTTGAGACATACATGATTTTTAACAAAGTGAGCTTGTTTTTCCAACGCGCGAGTGGCGCTCCGGTTTCCAAGAAGCAATTAATTCTCGCGTATTGAAACAACAAGCCCCAAAACTCGTGTCTTGTTAGGTCGTCCCTGGAGCAGTTGTACCGAAGTTTTGTCCAGCTTGAGTGAGTTCCCTTAAACACTGATGGAATGCCTGGTTAAACTTCCGGTATTCTCTGTTCGAGTGGACTCCGCTTTTGATCGCGAACAGCATGTCGTCAGCGTATCTTAGTTGTTAGAAAGGTAGATATGAGATTGACGAAAGCTCTCTTTTCTTCACCTAAATGGTCTTGGTCTTGGAGCGCAGAGAGGATAAGCTGATGATCTATGGTATCAAAACACTTGACGACATCTGCCTTTATCAGTCGGTCTAAAGGACCCCATCCCTCCACTTGTTTAAAAAAAGTCGTAAGGCCCTTCCTTTTTCGAAAGCCATGAGAGTCGGGAGATAAATCGAAGACTATGTCCAAAAGCTCTGCCAGCGCAGCTAAAACAAGCCTGTCGGCCATATGCGGTTTTGTAATGGTAATGGGCCTCAGTCCAGGTTTGTTCGGTTTCGGTCGATACGAGCGGCGCATCGGCGAGAAGGCGTTTAATAACGACGTTTTTAATTCGGCTAAATAGCTTCTGGTCCTTATCTTACGATAGGCAGCCGCCTTATTTGACCAAAAGTACTCCACGATTTGGACCAACTTATCCATCAATCCGTGGAGTTTACTAGCGCCCGTAAACGAGTTAGCAAATCATTAGGTACAGCAGTCATGGTTACTTCTCAAACGGGGAGAAAGAATTAAAAAAAGACGAGAATGTTTCCTATGGTGCTTTGGTGCCACCGCAACCACTATATTCACATAAAAAACAAAGCATTACACTTATAGCACTACCGCGACTAAGACTTTCTTTCTACGGGCTCCAAGAACAGAACGCTAACAAGTCGAAGTGATAAGACCGGAAGGATTGATCCTAGATGGCCAAGTGTAGTACTACGTTCTCGGGGGTACGTTATACAGAATAAACCCCAATTGTTGGTACGAGAATAGAATGGCAATATAATGAGTTTTGAGGGATTAAACCCTGGGATTTGGCTTTGAAAAAGCTAGGTACGAGATTTAAGGATTTTATGAACCAAGTCAACGGGCGAGGGATGATGGAATTATGGAATTATCGACTCGAAATGGGTTCGGCTCGAAGGCTGACGTAGAAGAGAAGAGTTTCGGCATTCAAATGAGCTATTCCTATTCCACGAAATGCATTTCTTGGATAACTTTCCCAAAAGAGTTAAGCTACGATAGACCCAATTCATGTTCCTCAGTCAAGATGAAGGGGGGATGAGATCTTTTAGCGGGTTAGTGGGGTCCTTGGCTAAGATGGAATCTTCACCTTTGCTTTCAAGTTATCAAAGCCGGGAAATAGGGAACTCTGAGTGGCTCACTTATAGTGTTTGAAGTGAGGAAATCCAGTGCGATAGATGGCATTTCTAGTGAACCCAGGAAAGCCAAGACTAGCTCATTCACCATAATTTGGTTGGAGCAGCGGTAGGGCAAACCCAGTCTCAGTCCCGCCTATGGTCTACTCAAAGGTTGAAGAGAAAGAGAATGGGTCAGATGGCTGATATCCGACTATATCCGTCCCGTAAAGATAAAGATAGAGAAGAAAGGTGAATAAAGAGTTCTCGTCCAGTCAAGTTTGAATAAAGAATCTAAATAGAAGGAACCGGGGTGAACTAAAGAGCGTAATCTGGGTTACAAGGTATAGGTATAAATAAGCTTCGTAGGAAAGTAAAGGTTCGACGGCTGAGTTGATGACTACTAAGCAAGCTTTCCTCTTTCTTCTAGGGTTGTTCTCCAGACCAGGAGGCTGAACCCCGTCTCTGTAGGCAGCGATGAGCCAGCAAGTATAATAAACAGCGGAGCGGAGACATATGTTGTTGTTTCAGCAAATTACAATTATGAAACCATAGCTCAGAAGAAGAGAATTTCAAGCAAGGTAGGTAAATATGGATGATATACTACAGAATTCGGATCAGCTCAGGCTCCGAAAGATAATATGAATATCCAGAAGTGAGAAATGGTGATCTTCCATATCTACTCGATAAAACGACTATAAAATGGTGAGATCATTAGCGAGATCTAAGAGTGCGAGGGGGGTCGAAACAAGAAAACAGTAGCAGAAGGGGGCTGCGTCAGGCGAGGGCATCGAAGTTCAGTCTCAAAGGCCAGCGCAGCGTTTTAGCTGGTTCCTTGTTATAGCAAATAGTAGCGCCAAGGTGAAGCTCCTGGATCCGTAGCTCGGTAAAAGAAAGAACTTAGCCTTGGTAGATCAACTCAAGGTACTGACAAAGCTAGTAACAACGCGGATTTAAATGAACAAGAAGAACCACAAAGAAGGGGTTGGGCTAGTCAGAATCGGTGAATGTATCTGTTGTATACTTTATCCATCCAATAAGCAAAAAAGGGCACCCGGTTTCAAGGGCTAGTCTTCAATGGTTAAGTTTGAACACTCGCTTCTCGCTTCGAAATTTGAATAAGGAAGTTATGATCCGTAGCTCACTTAAGGTTCAAGGAGAAATATAGTAGCATTGCATTGTCTGAGCTAAAATGCCCTTGGAAAATGGATATTAACCCTCCTCAATCTTGAATCTCCTAAGGGAGTCTTAAGAATAAAGTAAGGGATACCTTCAATGAGTTTCGGCTTTTCCACTATATATAAAGGATTTGTATTTTATTGATAATTATCATATAAGAAGTGAATCCTGTTATTGCCTGAATTCCATCTGTAACCCAACCTTTCGGCAGTCGCCGCAGGTCCCTTTTCTCGGGCGTAGACCTGTTTACTAGAAAACAAAGGGTATCAATCAAGAAACTTGGAACAGAAACAAGAAGCTCTTACTGTACTTCCATCAGACTTTAGTACCCTCCGCCGACGATTAGGTTAATAAAAGCTACTACCTCATTTAAGAACCACGAGGTACTTGTCGGCGTTCCCTGTAGATCCTTAAAGACTTCTATGGCATAAGACAAATTGTTACTGTTACCCTCTAGGAAGGTACTCGTTATTTGATGAATGTTCCAATCGGGGGGGATCTGGGTCCCGTTTTTTTCTAAGAAGGAAGTCGTGTAAGAATCCACAGTTGATTTCAGTACAGTAAGAGCCTCTTGTTTGAGAGCGTTATCATTTGATCTTTCAATAGCTTCCAGTAGCTTAAAATTTCACTCTATGAGCTCTCCTTTCCTTAGAGTCATTTAGCTCGAGTTGAGAATTCTCGTCACGCTTTTCTTTTTTATTCAGGATTTTTTGTTATGGATTCCTCTGGTCGAGCTATATAAAGAACCTCGTCGATTCTTCCCCTCGTTCCTTTTATCTTGGGCATCTCACTTGGAATGCAATAAATGCTTTTCGATCTTGTACCCACGCACTGAACACCACAAAAATCTCGATTCAAAAAAGAAAGAATTGCAACTACGAAAACTACAACAACCTCTATTCCTGACGTGAACTGACGCTTTGTCAGTTAATTAGAGTGTTATAACTATCTAAATATATACAAGAGTCCCGCAAGCAGCAATCGGAGGAGATTC
>VIBQ01000043.1:0-17500 GCA_006937295.1 Carpinus fangiana | reverse complement strand
AGCGTCCTCTTCGCATTCTTTCTTGAATCTAAAAGCCTTCAATCTCTTAGTATCCCTTCTTTCTCTTTCTGACTTTATTGAGAGTCTCTATTCCGGAGTGAGGTGGTCGGTCACAAGAATCTCACTCTAAGCCACTTACATGAAAAACCCCTGGATCAAGAGCCGGTGTTCAGCGTGCTTTGACGAATGGAGTAATAGGTACCTTATTGCTACTCTTTTGGGGTACTTTTTGATCCGCTGCCCTGCTCCAAGACTGATACCGATTAGCTCGATTATTCCAATCCTCTTCCTCTGCCTCAGCAGGATCTGGGGTTCCCTCCGCTTGTCTTGGTCCTTAAGTGGAATTTAGGTCCACAATATTCATTCCCTGGTTACACCTCTGATTCTTCTGATTCAGAGTTAGCGCCGATCCTTATCTAATAAGTAAATCCCAAAAAACCCAATTCTAAGGCTGGTCTTTGGGCTACCAATTGCCGTTTCAGTTTCCTCTGGTCTCGTACCGGGTGAGATAGCTTGAACAGCGGTTTTCTTTGTCGGGTATTCCGCTGCCTACGCCATGCTTTAGTCCTCTTAGCCCTCTACAGAGTCATCCTCCTAGGCTAGGCTTCGATCATCCGCAACAAAAGAAGAGACGAAATCCATGCCTGAGCCTGAAACTACATGGAACAAAGACTGCTCTAGGCTGAGATTTTCCTCGCCTCCCTTATAGAAGAGTAAGCTTCTGCCCATCTTCCTTCGCACAAGCGCTAAGCGATAATAATTCCTTCTTTTAAGAAATAAATAGAGTAAGGTCTTTACCGATCTATTCTATGAACAGTCTTTCTTCCTTATATGCCTTCCCGAAGAAAAGGTGGTTGTGAAGTGAACTTCCACCGAAAGGAAGTTCCAATGAAAGCGTTTCAAAGGTTATACATTAGCGATTGATCGACCGGAGTTGTTTCAATAATAATAATATAAGCCCTAGATCGAGTAACTGGGGAGCAGGGGAAGGCCTTCATGGAGGTTATCAGAGGAGTAGTTCGAGGTTGTTTCCGGGTCGACATTCGAATGAAAGTAGGGGCTGTCAGGTAATGGAGTGGAGCGGTCGATCAAGAAGGCAGCTATAATGAGTGGGAGATTTTTTCGTTTAATTAGGGTAAACGAGCTAGGTAGCTTGCTTCTTGTTTGAGTTGAATATGGACTTTCAAGTAGTATTTCAGATGGGAGTACAAACAAGTAAGTAAACTAGCTGAGCTAGCCGCATTCCCAGCTACTTAGTACCCTTCTTTCACTTACAGCTATCTAAGACATTCAGGGCTGTGTAACTGCTGTTAGAACGCTTTTCTTAATCCGTTACGGATGTCGAAAAGTGAAGATTGGTTCTGTACCAGGTCATGGTGATATGCTTGATAAAGGTTTGTTTCGTCGATAGCATTTTCTGATTTGGGATGCGTAGTAGCTGTTGTCACAGTAGGGGTCCTAAGGCGGGAATTGTCCTAAAGTAGCCATAGCGTTGATTGCTCTCCTTGTTCTATTGTATGGGCGAATTATCTTAATGAAAGCCTTCTTTTTGGCTCTCGTGTGAGGGTTGTCATAACTTGTGTCTATCTGCTGTTAAATGACTTTATAGAGTCCTAAGGGTAGTCTCAAAGATAAGGGATTCAAGCCGTATTTGTTTTGATTAGCTGTCCCAGGGAAAGGAGTAAGTATTGGCTGTTGGCATGTCCGAGCTAAAATTGGTTGAGGCGGGTAAAGCTTATAAGAGCAAGGTGCGTAGCTTACTTGGTAAAGGACTCCTTTAGTTTAGCGGTCATGGATCGATTCTAGGTGGTTTACTTACTTTTGTACTAGCGTGAGCGTACTTGTGTGTTAAAGGAGTACTTTATTGGGGCTGCTAAGTAGAAGTAGAAGCTATAGGCGAAGGCTTTCGCGCCTTGCTGTTAAGTAAGGTGGAAGCTAGCTACTTGCTTGTTAAAGGTGCTCGCCCGCGGCTATTCGTAGATCTGGAGTTCTGCCCTATAGCCGATTGTGCTACTTTCAATCCTGAGTAGCGGGTCTTAGGTGAGAGGGCGCCTATCTCATAGCTGTTACTGTGCTTTCTGGATACCTTTCCATGCTTTAACAAGCCAGCTACGCACCTTGCTCTTATAAGCAAGTAGCTTTGATTTGGGAATAAGCTGGAAGTAAAGTAGTATGAGTTGAAGTGAAGGGCGCTAGTAAGTAATAATAAGTAGAGCGGAACCCCTTGGCCATAGGGGCTGAACAAAAGACGTATGACTTGAGAAAGTCAGATCTCCGATCTGTTGTCGGGAAAAGGAGCTCCAATGGTACTTTAGAATAAGAATAATAGGGACTAATAGGAGAATGCAAATAATAGGTCCTTTTAGCCAAATCCAGGTTTTGAGTTGACTTCTAGTTCTGGACCGATGGGAACTCCTACTCAGAAACGAGTAGCTTCTTAGCTTCCAGCTTATAACACCTTTTGGGACTCTAAGCTAAGTAAGGATCGGAAATCCAGGCTTTTGAGTTTGTAGCTAGGCAGCTAAGCCAGTAGTAGTTCAGTTCAGGTCAGGGCATGAAGCTACAGGTTCTATTTGCGGTCGTGAGACAGAGGTCAGAGGCAACTTGTTATATAGGTAGCCGTGCGTGTTAATAGATCTTCTTCTATACTAGTAGTAGCAGTAGTGGGTGAATCGGTTTAATATGGATGGTTTTTTTCTTTATTAGAAGGATAAGCACGGTTATTGCTGTTTGTCCCAACATTCAGCCTAATCTACTAAAATAGGGCTACTAACTTGCTCGTTAGAAGTAGTTAACGAACGGAAATAAGGCCATTTGATGTCTATAAGTGAAGATTGGATGGATGCCCGCTCCTTGGGTATGCTTTCAAAAGGGCTGTTTTCATGCGTGCTGGTGTTCGTGGTCTGTTGGTTTTTCTGTTCTCGTGGGGGAAGGCGGGATTGGCGCATCTACAAGTTGAGAGTGTGCTCGGGCAAGTGGGCTAACCAGAACTACTAGTAACGGGATTTGCCTGCAATACGAGTAAGGGGAATGGAACTACTCGAACTTTAGCTACGGACTTAGGTTAGCTAGCTCAGCTTCTCCTATGGCTATTTGGATTAAGGAACTAGGGTAATGCGAAGACAAAGAAGGCCTAATAATGGTGAGTCGAATCAGGCGCGGCAGCCGTTCCAAGGCTTTTATGCCACCGTTCAGGCCTTATTTAAGATAGGAGAATGAGGTTCAAGCAAGAGACTCCGGGTTTTGCCTAAGGCGAGTAGCAGACTCTGGTTTCAGTGCACGTGTGGAAGGCAACTCTGTTTAGCCAGCAAGCATAGGAAAGAAATCCCCCCGGGGAACTTACTATTAATGCTAATCCATTAGTTCTAGCTCGAAGTTTGCCCTTAGTTGTCTCGAAGTTAGCTGGATCCGTAACCATTGAAAGGCTGGACTAGCTCTTCTGACCCAGTCGAACTGGTTGATTCGGCAGTCTCAAACTCATGCCATCTCGGGGATTCGAGGCATGAAATACTATTCGAATCTCGAGTAAGGCAGGACGGAAGAGCTTTTCATTTGAAGGCAAGGAAAAGAGATGGGCTCTTAAGTCCATTCATATGGCGACTCCTACTTCTTTATGGATGGCGGGAGGCAGGTTCTTTAGTTCTCTATCCCTTGCAGGTCAACCAATGAATGATAGGCAATTCCCCTCTTATCCGGTTCGGGCGGTTCCAAACAAAAGGGAATGAAATCCACTTGAGTCTTCACCTCCTTTAGATAGATAGAGCCCCCGTGCTCCTAATGTAGAGCTAGAACTACTGCTACCGTGGAATCCGCGATCACACATGAGTACCTCGCCTTCCAAAAAAAGCGGCTGCGAATTAGCACTAATGCTAATGGGGACCATCGATCAAGAAGGACTTCGGAGACTGCAATCGAATTGAAAAAAGAAATATATAAATATAGGGCCAACTCTTCTAGTTGCGCCTCTAACCTTACTGCTACCCAACCTGCTGATAAAAGGTCGAATTCAGCAGGGCTGCAGGCACGAAATGCCGATCAAATCCGTTAAAGGAAGCCTAATCAAAGCAAGCAAACAAGAAGATCTGACTGAGTTGATGATGGACCGGATCTCGAAAGGCGAGAGGCTTTCATAAAGACGTATGAGAAAGGGAGGGTCGAGAGAGGCTTATTGCACGATCCACCCAACTCAGCTAAGCTAAAAAATGCTGCATAAGAGAGTTGGAGGCCGGCCCCTGCCCATCTGGAGGTGCACACCCATTTAGGAACATATGCAAAGGGGTAAAGAGAGAAGTCAATGGAGAACTACCAAATCCAATGACTTTGATTTGTTCGTACCATTCTGTCATCGATCACTGCTGGGTCGGTTGGTGAGTCACCAAAAAAAAAGCATCGAGAAAGGTCAAGCATATATGTTTTATGAAATGATCAGCGGTCTCATTTATGCTATGCCCTGCATCGTGTTCGTGTGTGTTTATTGAGCTTTCTTCACTTCAGCGCCATGCGCTTTGCTTCTCTTTATAGAAGAGAGAGACCGTTGTCTTGAGAGTGAAAAGCAAGCGCAAGCGATAGAAAGGATAGTCCCTCGCGCGTTCGCGCGAACTACTATAAAATGGTGAGATTATTAGATCATTAGTGAAAGAAGGACCAACGACGATCCTATCCTAAAGAAGAAGGAGGAGTAGGAGGAGTCAGTCTTCTTTGAAGATCGAGGCGCGAAGTGTCGGACAATTATGCCATTCGGAAGAAGTCTTCTACAGATACAGAGGGAAAGCCTGTTACGAGTAAGTGGAGAGGAAAGATCTCCAGAGATTCTTATCTCATTCCATTCCAGTGGCTCGACCAGTAACCAATGGCGAAAACTAAAAAATCCATGGTTTCCCGGTAGAACCCCATTTCGCCCAAGTTGTTGCGAAACCGGAAAAAAGAAGCGGTTTTTCGCACAGCTTGCTCATAGTGCAGGTCCCACTTGTATATCGTATTTGGCCGAAGAAGCATCGGACAGGTTGGAGTTCTTACCTTCTTGGGACTCCATGGACCAAGATCTGCTTTCATTATATGGGCAATACCGATCTACTTTAGTAGATCATATAGATGTAGAAAAAGCTTCTGATTTTGATGAATTGGAAACATCTTTTTTCCATTTCTATTTACCTAGTTCATATCTTTGTTTCGTGTGTTCCCGGGAGGAATTCGATCTCTTCAATCTCGGGATACCACCTAAATAACTGCGGCCAGAGAGTCAAACAAATAGGTCGGGAAGAAAGAGTCTGAGGTCGGGTCGGACGACATACATCTTGGTTGGTTCCACCACCACTAGAGATTGGACATATATATAATCTGTTTTCTAAATAAAAAAAGATATTAAGATTAATATTATAAAATCTTATTAATAGTAATAGCTGCAAGACCAAAACAGGGTGCAAAAAACCGAAAGCCCTTCTTTTAAGTTCCTCCCAGATACATGGCTTACATACCCGGCTCAACATTCTTGGAAAACAATCGAATCGAGGGGACGGAGTAGAGCTCGACTGAAAGGAGAGGGGACGGAGGAGAATTGGCCATTCAATCTTGTAAACTAATCGAGACCGAAATTGGAAAAAGAGATACGAACGGAGAGGAATAACCAATCGATGAAGGAACATGAAACCATTCTGTTTCAATAGAGGTACGAGAAACGGTTGGGGGCAATGAAGTAGGTGAAGTGGTTGGATTTTGCGAGCTGTTCCAACCACTGCTGGATGTGATTCCAAGAGCCGAACGAGAATGAATACCACACAGAAGAGTCAAGACCAGGCTCCCTAATGGAATGTTTAACCGATCCATTCCGGATCGACCGAATTGGTACGGAAGTTGTAACATGGGAAAACCACGGAAAACACAACTTATTTGAATAACCCGGTGACCTACCAATTGTAGAAGTAGGATCTTTGGCAAGCAATAAGCACTTAAATAATACAATTCGAGTGTACCATCTTCTTTCTCATTTCGAGGAAAAGGTGCGGGAGGAAAAGAAAACAACGGAGGGATCCGAATCGGACCTAAATGGGAATGACATGAAAAGTCTTTTTCAAAACCTAGCATTAAGGGCGTTACGACGATATACGAGAGGAATGAAGAAAAACTCGTGATTGGTGTGGAGGGGAAGATCTGTTTATGATATAGTTCAAGAAAGAGTCGTCTCATTTCCTTACTTCTTCGTTCTTTCTAATTCATTCACTTCAAGGCTGGTTCTGAACGCTGGCTGGTAAACTAATACGTCCTTAGTAAACATTCGATCTCCCCGGAACGCTAAAATCATTCTGCTTTCCTGAAAAAAGTCAACTTACGGAAACATCTATCACGCACTTCAATCCGCACATAAAACAAACGAGTCCTCTTTCCCAGCTCTCAGTCCTGTTCCCTTTAACGGAGCACTTTCGATATCGGCTTTATTCTCCGATTGCAGCTTACTATTTGAATGAGTTATTGTTATTAAGAGTTATTAAACATTCTCTCGACAGGTTTGAGAGCGCAGGGGGAGGAAGGGAAAGTTTGCAGGTGAAAAAAGGCGATATATGGTCTCCTCGGGCTTGGTTCGAGATATGAAGTTTGGTTATGACGAGGATAAATGGGTTCCAGAAAAGCAATGCCGATCGTACATATCCAGTGTTCATAAAAAAAGGAGACAAGAGGAAGCCCACTGTTCTCTTCGGGTACTCTGTTTATAACTCTAAATTCAAAAGTCAAATTATGATATTAGTCAGATCAGATAAGTCAAGGATCGCAAAGGATTCAATCCAGCCCGGGACGGTCCCTGCGGCTACCTTATAGCGGACGCTTCCGAGTGAAGCAGCCCGCCAGTCTGCCCAAAGGCAAGTAGTGGCAAGAATCGGGTCAGATTCTGCCGGGACGCGATAGCTGATTCGCCCTACACTCGGGTCACGTCGTTCCCCCGAGGCCCAGAAGCTCAAAGCGATTCAGCAATATTGAGATGCTTTTAGTTACCGAGTGGCTAGTTCGGCTGGTGATTCGTTCACCTGCTTGCTAGCTTCCATCGCAAGCACGCTATCTTTTGTTCGCCCGCTACCGCACGGACCGACCCCACATAGAGCCGAGCTAAGGCTAGCAGTGAGCGGCAAAGGGAGAGCCGATCCAACTCCGAGAGGCCACTTTTCCATCCGGGGCTGGTTGCCAACCAGGGCTGAACCCCGGAATAAGCAGAGTAACTAGGCGACTTATAACTAAAATTCTTATCCAAAAAAAAGAATATAATACCCACGGGCAAATCCCTGTTCAGGCTTTTCCATGAGCTCAAGGGTTTGAGCCCATAGGATTAAATAACTAATTCCTTCTTTATATGATATTTCTTTTCGGGTGTCAATTCTCTTCCTTGTTCTGTTCGTGTAGAAAGGAGAGTCCCTTTTCCCGCATTCTTATTTTATATATTTTCACTAATAGTGGGAGTTTGTTCAACAAGTATCCAATTTGCCTTCCTTGTTGAGGATGCTTTTTCCCTTTCCCTTTGAGAAACTCGTTAGCTCTTTCCCGAATAAGGTTTTGGAAATAGCTGATGATTTCTTCTTCACTGTATTGATAAGAGCAACAGAACGCAAAGGCTAAACGGATTTTGATTAAAGGAAAAAGCGTTCGTAGGAAGGTCTTATTATCGCTTAGCACAAGCGCTAAGCGATAATAATTCCTTTGAAGAAGAGAGGTTAAAAGAGCCCAATCCAGGTTTAGCTGTCTCAGGCAAGAGTTGCTTAAAATGAGTGTTCTAGGCCCTTTTCAGGCATGTGCTTCTGATTATAAGGGTGGTTTACATGATCTGCTCGAAACTCGAGATTTCTTATTTTCTTATAGGAAACTGCCCATTTAATCGATCTTGAGATTGAGGCGCTAGCCAGAGATGACCCTCTTTGAAGATCTGGCCTCGCATGGACTGCCTAAGGTCTTATAGACCAGACATCATCAATAGCAAGGATGCTAACCTACGCTACCGTCATCATTGAGGCAAGAGTTGCTACAAGCAAGATCCCTACCAGGCCCCAATACGGGAGGAACCCAAGCAGGGTTTTGACGCACCAAATCATAAATCTTCCATAGAAAACCAAACCTTTCAATCTCAAACGAGATCTCAGATCTGCCCTTCCAGGATCGTTCTACGACCGGTGGGTCAAAGACATCTTGCAAGCTAGGATTCGGGTCTAGGAGAACACGACAATACCAAGATAACCATTTAAAGTACAGTCTTAACCATTCTTGGTAAAGACCTCCTTCAAGGATTATCTGATCTTCGTCATAAACAAGTATATCCGGCGGACATTTTGAGTCTTTCGGAATATACTGGTCTCTGGCCAGATCCACTATCTTACCCTTTAGATAAGGATTTAACGGGCATCCTTGGCCCAGCCAAATTTCTAAAGGTAGTGAACTGTGCCGTGTAGGTCGAGTCGCATAAACCCATAAACGCTCCCACTTACGAGAACGTTGGGTACCGAACTTTGCCATGACTCTATAACCTGCCCCTGCAAGTCTAAATAAAATCTTCATATCTAAATTGTATTTATCCTTGACAGAAGCAAGCCCTAGGTTTGAGCGGCACATTAACAGTAGTCTCATAGACACTGGAGAAGCATCTACAAGACCCCGTTTTACTTTGAACCGCTTGGAAAATTTGGCAGCCCCTGTTTGGGAGACCAGTGATTTCGATCCTGATATCATGACTCCCAAATCAGTAAGGATTTTCCGGTATTCGACAGCGACCTTATGGTCTGCGATGACGACATCGTCACCCAGAATACCATAATCCCTAAACCTGCGCTTAGGATAAACCCTGTTCGCCGCAAGCCACAATATCACGTGGTGTGATAAGGTGAACAGTAGCCAAGAGGAGTAAAAGCCTAAAGGCTGACCGCAGACAAACATCCCCACCCTAGGTAGGTTTATCAGACAAAGGGGGGAAGATGTGGATTGAATTGCTAACCAAGCAAGTCTCAATCGCTGCAGTCGCGATGCCCCGTCCGAACCAAGTCTCAACTAGCAGAGAGATGAGCTGATAAGGCCCTCTATCTGTAGCTGCAGTAAGATCAAAGCTATAAACTATGGTCTTACCCGCTAGCTGATCCAAAGGTTTTGGTTGGTTAAAGGTCCCATCACATGGAAGACGACGGAGAACATCCATCGTCCAATCATGTAAAGGCCTAAGCAACCGCTGTTTGATATAGTTACCTATAACAAACAACCTAAGCTTTCCTTTTCCCTCGCGTGAACCCGCAATACGGTTAGGAATGGCAGGTACACTGTCCTGAGACTCCATATACCCCTTCGGTTTCACTCGAGCCCACAGCGCCTGTAAAGACGCAGGTTTAGCTCTAAAGAAGCAACCTAAGTTGTAACGGTGTTTAACAGGACTTCGCTCATAAGCAAACAAAGTTGCAAAATGACCAAGTTGATAAGAGTACCCGAAGTCTAAAGATACTTCTTCATCTGCCATCTCAAGATAAGATGTGAACTCAAGGGGTAAGGACGTAAAAACAGAGTTTACACGCCTCTTAGTCCTTGGATCAATCACTTGATTTGGCAGAGCCTTCCAGGTTGGCACCCACCTAAGCCCAAGATTAAGTGGGATGGTGGATAACCAGGGCATATACCGGTTACTAAGAGTCTCGATAGATGCTTTTAGTTCATTCATAATAACCGGCAATGTAGGTGATTGAGTTGGAAACTTTAACATGGAGCTAAACCTCTCAGAAAATGCCGGTTACTAAGAGTCTCGATAGATGCTTTTGGACAACTTTATAAGAGAGGCCAAGCCAAACCATGACAAGTATAGCTTTTTCACCTTATCCGCCCTATCATCTTTAACCCTTATTATCCTTCTATGAAAGGCTGGGATGATAGTTGGGATCCCTGATCGAGTCAAGGAGATTGGGAATGGAAGTCGACCTTTTTGCTGCGGAACTCCACCATAGTAGAGTTGCAGCGATACTGAACACTGCTTAAGATAAAGCGCAGTGAACAGCAAGCCTGACTTCCTTTTTAATCTCACCACTGACTTCGCGAACATGTAGGCAGCAATTGCCGATTCTGATGTAAGATGTCCGGAAATGACTAATTGGGCCCTTAACAGGAACCCCTTTAGCCATTGAGAGTGTTCAAATACTCTCCGCCATGCGACTATAGGGCATCGGCCCAGAGCGCCAAACAATTTGTAAAAGTTTGATGATATCTGATATAGGCAGACTTTTTTATTCTTTAGCTCTAGAGGGCTTTTGCACTAAGTCACAACTCTCCTAAATGGGATTTCTCCCATGGGGGGGCGTCTGATACATTCTATATCAGATATCATCAAAACACTGAAAAGGCCTAAGAAAGCCGGAGCAGTGTAGACGATCGTGGAAGTCTATACAATATATAAGACTTTCATCTTATACCTGTATAGATGCCACTGTGCAACACAGTGAACAGGTATCTAACCTGGAGAACCTCTAGGCGGTTCCCACAAGAGAGAAAACGCGCTCAGTGTGCGGAGGGTGAATAGCCCTCCCACCTCCTGGACATGAGTCCGAGGATGGTGTGCTCGCATGGACTGCAGTGTTGAACTGATTCTAATCCTTGAGCTGATTGGAATCCTTGAATTCGACCAGGGAAGAGGTATCATATACAGTTCAGACGATCTTGAAGACGATCAGACGAGAAATGAGATGATAACTAAGAGGGGGTTTGGATCAACAGCGGATAATTTATCCGCTGCAACCTATCTTATCTGCTGATCTATCCGCTGCTTCGATTCCAGCCGAAAAGCGAACTGATTGCTTTCTTAGCAGCTACTTGGCTAAACATTTCTAGAAGGGATCCCGCTCTCCGCGAGACTGCATTCGATTGGTATGCCAGGTTGCCTGCTGGAACCATAAACTCGTGGGCGGACTCACTCAAAAAGAGCGAAAGAAAGAGCAGAGAATGAGCGGACTATTCTCGTACAATATTTTGTTATTTGATTTTCGTGTTATCGCGCATAATAGGGCACTACTCCATCTAGTAGGTTAGGCAGGGAAACTCCATAACTGTATTTAATAATCAAAGTCAGACTTTAGGTCTTGCGTCTGCATAGTCTGATAGGCAAAGATAGCGTCTGACTACTAAGATGGAAATCCTACACAGAAAGTCGATGGGAAAGCGAGTATAGCACTAAAACTAAAGAGAAGAACCCTCGGATGAATGATAGAACCTAGCTTCTGCTGCGGCTGATGCCTTTGATATTAGGCCTGACCGCTGGTTGGAGAATGATTTTAGCTCATCTCACAGGAGAGCTCATATTCAAAGGGCGGACCTTAGCCCTATTAGTGTTATGACTTTCTTAGCCGCCCTTCTGTTCCGTAGCCGACTTAGCCGATAGCTTAGTGCTGCCTGCATAAGAATGTATTATGGGTACGGAGAGCTATCCGGACCGATTCTTTCTCGAAGCGAGTGCGGTGCATCCTAAGTGAAGGTAGTGAGCCCTCGTTGTCCGGTGGTTTGGGGCCCCTTTTTTTTGAGGTTCCCTCCGTACAAGGATGGGCTGTCCCCGACTGAAGCGTGTTATAAGTATCGCCCGAGGTGCCAGGGGTAAAGCTTTGTCTTATATATAAGTAATTCGGTCTTCTTTCTCTAAAAAGACTCCCTGCTCTATACTTTTTCATGTCCCACCACCTGACGAGCCTGAATCACATGCCTGAGAAGGACCCCTAGAACCCGTCTTTTCTTCATTTGGTGAAGGTGAATATGTGGCATGAGCCCGCAGCTCACCCTCTCGATTGAGATCTATTCCCCTCAAAGACTGGAAATGCTTCATCTATGACATTTTCCAAATCTTGATCTAAGGGCGAGATATCTCTATGGGGAGAAGGTTTGATATCGAACAATCAATGTTGGAGCTTATTGTATGGTTGAAGCAGTGCAGACTTGTAAATTAGTGACTTCTGGTATAGTCTTGTCCTCGTGCAGTACCCGAACCTGTTGATCGATGAATCTATCCCGCGGATTGCTTGAGTTGTTAGCCCTTGAAGCACTTAGCCTCCCTTTCCTGATAGAACTGCTACTTGTGCTTGCTTACTGGACTGGCTTTCGCTTGAGACTGAACGCATATTGAAAGGGAAGACATGGACTGAGATGAGAGCCGGACGTGAATAGTCGGACTGGAGATCTTGGTTTTTTTGAACAAACTTACCTAGAAGAGAAGACAGAAAGAGAGAAGAGAGAGGAAAGATACCTCAGATAGTCTTACCTGTCCTCACCCTTTCTTACCAGTAGGAAATAGGCAATAGAAGAAAATAAGAGTAATCACTACACATGCTTACCACATTCAAATCGAAGAACTTACACCTTTATTTGGCACAGTTAATCTCTAGGGCTGTCCTAAAGGAAAGAAAGAGAGGGAGACAGAGAAGGAGGGAGAAGCCAGTCGAGATGACTCCATCACTATAGATAAGACGATGAAGACGAGAAAAAGATTCTCTGCAGCTATCGTCTGCGTCTGCTAACTAGGAGAAAGAGAAGACGCAAGACGTTGGCAGTGGGATGGGGGCTTCTAATTGGACCTTCAAGTATGTGATGTCAGAGCACAACGGGAATATCCCCCCGAGGAGGCAGGGGGGTAACGTCCTTTTACTGAGTTAGTTTGTTAATTGTAATAAGAAGCATACTTTAACGCCACTGGTAGTTTCATAAGGGAGGATGCTTAGAAGAATGATTAAACCTGCCTAAAGTCAGGACTAGAGTCCGGCCTTTCCCTCAGCCTCTGTAGCTAGGTTTTTATCCCAAGTCTTGCATTTCTTCCTAAAGTGAGGACACTGCCCCGGTTACCCGGATCCGGCTTTCCGGGGTTGCCTATCCGGTCTGCGAGTCAGTCTTCCCTAGGGGGTTAGTTTTTTTATGTCAATAAGCATGATTTCTTGAGTGCCCCGTTAGCTCCATAAGGTTGTTAGCTTGCCTGCCCTCCATTCCCGCCTGCCTGTAGGAAGGGTTGGGCTAAGGTCAGCCCTCCCCTCTCCTAGTAGCTCTTGAGGTAGCCCAAGTGCTCTCTTCCTGTCTTTAGTAAGTAATATAGCAAGACCTCCTCTCTCCCCGAGGGAAATGAAAGAAATAGGCATGTACCGAAAGTAGGGGGAAGTCCCCGGTGATCCCTATCCTTTTTGGGAGTCAGTCTTCCCTCCGGAGCTCGCTTGTGGGTGGAAATAAGCAGGATCCCCTAACTGTGCTCCTATCTCAATAAGTGAGTTTGCTTCCCCTGCCCGGCATTCCAAAGTCATGGGAGTACACCGCCCCGGCAGATCGGGAAAAAGAGGGTCTACTCTCATTGAGGTACCCCCGTTCACTCCGAGGCCATTCAACGGCCATTCCACGAGGTAAGCCCGCTAACCCCGAAAGTCATTGTCTCCTGGTTCGTTCTTCCTGTGGATTCCCTACCAATCTAAGTAAATAAGGGTTCTCGAACCCCGTCTCTCCCGCCATTGAAGTAAGCGCGGCTATCCCGATCTGGCTTTTCGGGCTAACCATTCAAAGATGAAAGATTTCCCTCGGGTAATTAATGGCAGGACAATGCCCTGTGCTTTCCTGTATGTGAGGAATACCCCCCGGGGTATTCTGTTTATGGAAATAAGAGGGATACCTTCAGTGCACGAACTGCCTTTTATTTATTTGGGGCACCTAATCTTCCGTATTTGTATTTAATTAGTACAAGGATTGCTCTCTTCCTTCGGGAACTTTCCAAGAAGCAAGAAGGGACCTCTCAAGAGAAGGAGTAGCCGCACATTTCCTTCAACAAATAGAAGTGCTTTTGGGCCCCTAAGAGGCCGTATTAGTCTATGTCGAATAAGAGCTCTCCCTCCGAGGCGAGGTAAATAGGACTAGCCAGAGTAGGAGCTCCAAAACTGATTGTGTACAACAAAAGGTTGGTATTGAATATGTGTTTTGTTTATTGTTCAGAGTATCAACCTATCTTAGCCCCCAACCAATTTCTTACATAACCGATTCTTTCCCTGAATAGGTTGCTAGTGTTCGGTCCTGATCCAAGATGAGGAACCAAACCAAGTCTTGAAAGTCTTCCTCAAGTGAGTACTGGTCCACCTATCCAGTATGTGAGGAAGTTTCTCCCATGGAGCTAGCTTTTGTATGTTACTAAGCCGGATCGCCCATACTAGGTTCTTTTTCCACGCTATGTGACTAGCCGACGATGATGGGACTAGTAGACGCAGCAGACTGAACTTGTCTCATGAAATGGTTCTTCTCGACAATCCATTTATTGTAGGTTAGATTCAGACTGAGCAGACTCTAGCTCTTGCGTCTGCATGATCTGACTTCTATGACTTGTAGTATAAAATAGAAAAATACATTTATTTTGCTTCCCCTTCCCTCCCGCCTGTGGGTCTCTCTAGTAGTTAGATCGAGTATCCGAGTCTGCGTACGCTAGTTATACGCTAGTTAGTTGTCATTCTTCCTACGTGCCTTTGAGCAGCTAGTATTGAGCAGACGCAGACGTTAGCAGCAGACGATATTTTGTGTCTTCTCATCTTTCGTCTGATCGTCTTCTCCTGCTTTTTTTTAGGACTCCGCATTCACTTCCTTAAAGTGAAAGTTCTGGTAGTTGTATAAGGAAGTGTACTAAATCAACGTTCTCTTTCTCTTATATCTTCCCTCAAGGGTCCTCCCTTAAGGCTTTGAACGAGAGTGCGATCTTCATTAGTTTTCTATTTCCTGTAGTTCCATGAGGCTAAGAGTGCTTCTAGGGAAGAGCAGAGGCTGAGAGTAAGAGAAGCAAGGAAGACTGCCAAGACTCCTTCGGACCCTCCTCTCCTGACTAGCCTAGTCCTTCTATCTAGAGATATAGATAGTTAAAGTCCTTACTCTCCTAAAGTAAGTAATCAAAACCTTATAGAGGTTTAGCTCCTCTTTTCTACCCCGGTAATTCATATCTAGCAGACGAAGACGCAACTTTCCTTCTCTATCTCCCATTCTTCTTCTTCTCAATTGGGCGAAGTATCTTGATGCGGAGGATGTTCCTCGGTTCCGTGAAAGGTTCGGCAATTTGCTCTCACTTCTTCCAGTCAGAGTTCATCAACCATTGATAGAATCCTTGGTTCTTGGGATCGGGAAGCGGTTTGTTTCCGCTTTAGAGGCTTTGAGCTTGTTCCCACTTTGGAGGAATGTGGACGGCTCTTGCGGCTTCCTTATGACTTGGATGCTTTGGCGTCTTTGTCCGGGAAAGACGGCAAGGGGGCCTTGACTTTCTTTCTGGGGATTCCTCGCGACTTGGTCGAATGTTCTTCGGGTGATAACGGGATGCCCCCCAAGTGTTCTATGGAATTCCTCTTCAAGTATTTTGCCTCTCATGAGTGCTTTGTGACGCACCAATCCCTTTTCCTTGGGAGCCTGTATCTTGCAATGATGTTTCTTTTCATGAACCGGCATATAACTGTCTTTGTGACGTTGGAGTAGCTGCTTGGGCCAATGCTGCGGGAATTGTGATGAGGAAGGGCTGGAATTTTGAATTACCCTCGGGTAGTGTTCTCCGGAAGACTGGTGAGTCTTGAAGAGCAGGATAACGCGCATGGTTGTGACGGGATCGCTGAAAGCGTGTTGCATTCGTGATGCGCAAAGCCAAAGTTCTGAGCAGTCGTCTGATCTCTTTCGTCGAACTGTTTCAACAAGTCCTGAACGTAATCAATATTCGGAAATGGCTCCAGAGCGAGGCATTCTTCCCATTCTGCTTGTGTTACTGTGCCTATTTCTGATGACAATAACCAGCTTGGTTTGAGAACAGGTGAGGGGATATCAGAATCTTCAAGATATTCATCCTAGGGTGCTTGGAGTATGGAATCCGTGCTTGGAAGAAGGGACCAATTCTGCTTGGCTACCTTCAATTGGCTTGCATAATCGAATTCCATCGAAGATCCTGCTAACTGTCCATGCTCTTGTTGCTGCTTCTGCATTTTTAATAGATCAAGCTGGGCTCGGGCTTCACACTGCTCTACCTTTTTTGAAATCTCATGGCAACTTTGTCGGTACACTCGCCATACTTCTTTTTGGAAACTTTCCTCAGGCTTTGACTTTTCCAATTCTACTCCCATATGATGCAAGAAACATTCTTTGCAATCACATATGTCTGATCTGTTTTGATCGGACTGAGTATTTACCTCGAAAATCAGGGGAACCGTCAGGGTAGAATCCTAGAATCATGTATTCAGGCTCATTTGCTGCGGGTAATGCTTGGAGTTTAGCCGCTCCATTTCGAACACTGAACTTCACTTTCAATAGCGTTTGCGTGAGCTATCGCTTATTCAACTTGCACAAAGCTACTTGGCGAGGAAATAGATTCTATGGCCAAGTTTTGACGTTTAACGCCCTAGGCCGGCTTGATGTCTGTCCCAGGTCCCGGCTTATAATGTGCGAAAAGTGTATGTTCCAATTTAGCAGCCGCTGTCCTGAGATTGAATGATTTCTTGTCATTAGTTCGCTCTCGCCTTTGCTTGCCTACTCTATTCGCCGGATCCGCAGGGCAGAGCAGAGCACGAGTGGCGCCTTGGCGACCGGCTATTGCTATCGCCCCTAGCGGGTGGAATACGAGTGAATGAAAGCTCAAAAGCAGATATTTTTCCTCCCAGGTCTCCTGCTCCGAGGCATATATAGGATGAATAGCAATCAACATCTTCTTTGTCTCTCTCCCATTCCCGTGTCCCAGGGCACACCTATCCATGTTTTCACTTATCTCCCTCCGCTCTAGGCTCCCAACATTTGCAGCTGCCGATGATCCCTAAACCGCAGAAGCAGGTGGGCGTGGGCCAAACCCAACCTCGTGAGTGAGCCAGCACTCATAAAGACGTAAGTAGAGCAAGGAAGAAAGATCGGGATCCCTCGTCTCCCAGGTCATCTTCTGCTGTTCCCATCCATCCGAAGGGGAGGTGCATCTTCATATCAATTGGTGGACCCTTCATTAGCAGCAATTGGAGAATACTGGGGATCTGGTGCCGATAGAAGCCATTAAGCTGAGCTATCCCGGTCCAGTTGCCCATATCTTTATTCCGAATCCAGTCAATCCTTTCCATCAATCGATCAGAGGTAAGCACTAGAGGCGAACTATTCATCTCTTCCAACCGGTTCAATAGTAAAATAGAAAGAATTTGGATTCGAATCCCCTTGAAGAGAATGGGCTCTTGCCAGTCGGACTGAACCACCAGGGATGACCTCCCAACTAGTACTTATCCCCCCAGGTCTCTTGCTCCTGTGTGGCTACCGAGGGGAGCAAGCCATGAAACTCCAAGATATAAAGCAGTCTCTGAAGCCTCTACCGGCGGGTAAGAACATCCAACTAGGTCCGATGCCTCTCAATCCGCAGTAGCTGTATCCGAACAAGAGAAAGGGCAAGCTAGGCCCCATTATCTCGATCCATTGAGACAATTCCTTGATTCCGGGTCCGATCCTCCTATTGATCTCGTTTCCGAAGAACCTGCCTTGCTAGGCCCAGGCAATGACGCATCGACTCGATTCG
>VIBQ01000042.1:227847-370919 GCA_006937295.1 Carpinus fangiana | reverse complement strand
CAAGTTAAAGGGCTTGAATGTGCAACATTCGGCGCTTATCATTCATGTTTGAACAAAATGTTGAAGGTTGATTTCAGTGTGTTTGCAGTGGCGTTCGGACGAGTGGTTTATGCCAAGAAACCCGAGAAGCCTGTCTGATTCCCCGTTCGGACAAGCAGGGTTTGCAAAGAAACCCGAGAAGCCCGTCTGCAGCGCCGTCTGATCTCCCGTCCGGACGAGCAGGTTGTGCAGAACAACCCGAGAAGACCTTCTGAACCAGCGTCTGTACTCCCGTCCGGACGTGCCATTCCAGATGTCTAGGGTTAGTTAGTTTATTCTAGTTCCTTCCGGACGCCCACTAATGGCCGTTCGGACGATTAGTGTTCTGCCTGAAATCTTCGTAAAAACCAGTCTCCGTCTGGACGAGTTTACTAGCCGTCCGGACGCACTTAAGCTGATTAGTTTTTTTATGAACAAGAGTTTATATTATATTTAAACTAGGAGTGTCTAGTGTTATAAATAAATCTCTACAGATCTGTTTAGGTTACGAATTTTGGATGTTGAATTCGCTTTTGTGAGCTAAGAGAATTGATCACCATATATTGTGGGTTCGATCTCTTAGAGTTGAGTTTTTGATTCCTTGATAGATGATTTGTTGAAGTGAAGCTAATCGGAGTTCCGGTGAAAGGAGATCACGTAAAAGGATTGTTCCAGCAGTTTCTGGAAAGGGCTACTGCGGTAGAAGACGAGTGGGTCGCTTGTCTTATATAAGATCGTGTCATAGCAATGGTTTTGTGAGTATGAACATATTGTAATCCTTTATCGTTTTACTGATTTAGTTGATTTCCTGGGTTTGGCTGCCCCGGAGAGGTTTTACATTTTAGAGAGTTCTCTAAATGGTTTCCTCTTCGTAACCAAATTCTTTGTGTTTATTGTTGATTGTTTATTTCCGCTATATGTTGCTTGAACACTAGTTTTTATCAAATCTAGTGTGATTAGGAGTCTTAGTAGTTTTTCAATTGGTATCAGAGCGGGTTCACTGATTTGGATTTATTTCCTAAGTGTGATCCTAGACTCCTCTCAAAATGTCTTATACTGTTGCACCTAATTCTCTTCTCGTCTTTGACGGATCAAACTATACGCTTTGGAAAATTCGCATGAGGGCATATCTAAAATTTGTGGATGTTTGGCATATTGTTGAATCTGGATGGTCTATTCCGGATAAGACACTGGCTGAGTGGACAACAGTTGAAAATCATGCCTCCTCTGTGAATGACAAAGCATTACATTCCATCTTCACAGCTGTCTCCATAGAAGAATTCTCAAGAATCTCTCAATGTGTAATAGCTAAAGAAGCATGGGAAACATTAGAAATAACTCATGAAGGAACCGAAGTTGTTAGAGCTTCAAAACTTCAGATGTTGGTTTCAAAGTTTGAAGAGATTAGGATGCAAGAGGATGAGACCTTTGATGAATTTTATTCTAAGCTCAGCTGTATTAGACACAACACTATAAATCTTGGAAAGAAAATGTCTGATGCTAAAATAATCAAGAAAATTTTGAGATCTTTACCTACTAGATTCTTACCTAAAATTTCTGCCATAAACCAGAGAACTGACTTGGATACAATGAGAGTAGAAGAACTTGTAGGATCAATTCAGACATTTGAGCTATTGTTGCCTCAACCAAAGAACTCAAAAAATATTGCTCTTAAGACCAAAACTGCTGTTAAGGAGAAATCTGGAGGTTCAACAGATGAAGATTCAGGAGATGAGGAGGAGATTGCCATGATAGTTAGGAAATTTCAAAAATTCTTCAAACCTAAAAATGGAAACTTTAAGGGTAGAATTTCAAAAAATCCTGTGAATCATAGGCATGATGGTAGAGATAACTTCCAAGATAGGAATACAGCTGATCAGAAAGAAAAATTTCCTAGTGGTCGTAAATGTCATGAGTGTGGGGGGATTGGTCACATCCGGGCAAATTGTGGAAATCTGAGAAACTCAAAAGGTAAAGCATTCAATTTGACTCAAAGTGATGAGTCAGAAGATGATGACTCTGAGGAAGATGAAGAAACAAATGTGAATTATTTAGCTTTTACTACCTCTTATTCTAATGCGTATGATAATTCTGGTGAGACAATTGTGGTTGAACATGAATCTGATGAAGAGCAGGATTTACAATCTGCTTATAATCAAATGTTTCAAGAGTTTAATAAATTAAGTCAGCAGAATAAGAAAAACATGAAGAGACTTAAAGAAGTTGAGACAGAGAATGAAAACCTTGTTGAAAAAATTAAGTCCCTAGAGAAAGAACTGAATGAGTCAAGAAGTCACCTTAACAAATTTTCAAGTGTTAAACTTGATAAGATGTTAAGTGATCAGAAACCTTCACATGATAGGGCTGGGTTAGGATTTGGAAAGCATGTTTCTGAAAAATTAAATGGGTCTTCTGCTTCAAAAATTATGTTTGTTAAACCAAAAATGAAAGAGGTAGAAAGTGATTCCATATTGCTGCCTAAAGATGCGTCATTGGAGAGACACAGACCTCTTAAGTCAAAATTCAAAATTCCTCACAAGAAAGTGTCTGATTCAAAATTCATTCCCACTTGTCATCACTGTGGGATCATTGGGCACACTCGTCCAAATTGTTTTCAGATTAGAGCTAGACACCCTTGGTCTACTCAAAATGTTCCTAGGAAAGATGAACCAGGTATCGAAAAACAATTACAAGTGTTAACTGCTCAAGTTAAGCTTATCAGTGAGAAATTAGCCAGCTTATCAACCTGTTCTAATTTAACCAAAGCTGTTCAAATGACTGACAATGCCAACAAACAACAAGTTTGGGTGAAAAAGAGAGATAATCTATGTTTTGTTGTTCATACTGCCTTAAGTGTGCTTAACTCATGTTTGTGGTATTTGGATAGTGCTTGCTCTAGACATATGATAGGTGACAAGACATTGTTCAAAAATCTAAAAGAAGGCAAAAAGCGGAAACATCACGTATGGAGATGGGAGCAAGTCGAAAGTCATGGGTCAAGGTACTGTGGAAATTCCTGTTGTTCCTACTCCTCAAGAAGTGCTATATGTGGAAGGACTCAAAGCAAATCTTCTAAGTATAAGTCAATTCTGTGATAATGATCTTGTGGTTCAGTTCTCGAAGGAAGAATGCAGTATATTCGATGCTCAAGGAAATTGGTTAATGGGAGGAGACCGGACATCTGACAACTGTTATGGTATTTCTCCAACCATACCGACGAAATGTCACAAAGCATCAGTGGACATTGGAGAACTTTGGCATCAACGATTGGGACATCTGAATTATCATGATTTGATCAAGATTGCTAAGAAGGAGGTGGTGTCTGACTTACCCGAAATCAACTATCTGGAGAAAGGAAAGTGTGGACCATGTCAGTTGGGAAAGCAAACCAGAAATCCACATAAAAGAACTTCGGGAGTTCGTACATCCAGAACCTTGGAACTTCTCCATATGGATCTTATGGGGCCAACAAGAGCAGCTAGCTTGGGAGGGAAGAAATATATTCTTGTGGTGGTAGATGACTACTCAAGGTATACCTGGATCAGCCTACTTAAAGAAAAATCAGAAGCGTTTGATCAAGCTACTATATTGTTTAAGCAGATGCAAGTGGAACAAGACTATCTTATACATAGAATTCGTGGTGACCATGGAAGAGAATTTGAAAACTCAAATTTTGAAGAATTCTGCAACAAATCTGGCATCAAACAGGAGTTTTCTTCTCCAATTACTCCACAACAAAATGGGGTAGTTGAGCGGAAGAACAGGGTGATTCAAGAAATGGCTAGAGTCATGCTTCATGCTAAACAGTTAGCTCAACACTTTTGGGGAGAAGCGGTTCACACTGCTTGTCATATTATCAATCGGGTGTTTCTCAGGCCTACAACAAACAAAACTCCATATGAAATCTGGAGAGGAAAGAAGCCTACTGTCAAATACTTCAAAGTATTTGGAAGCAAATGCTACATTCTCCGTGACCGAGAAAGTTTGGGGAAGTTTGATGCTAAGAGTGATGTGGGCATCTTTCTTGGGTATTCAACCTCAAGCCGAGCAAGTCGAGTATACAATACAAGGACAAAAGCAGTTATGGAATCAATGAACGTTGTTATTGACGATGAAAATATCACGGACCAAATTGAAGAGGAGCAAGCCAAAGTTCAAAAGACCACGGATCAAAGTGAGGGGGAGAAAGCTGAACTTCTTAAGAAACACATTACGGGTTTTGAAGTAGCTCCTGCGGATACACATCACAATAAAGAAGATATTGATGAGAGGAGTGCCATGCGTCAATCCTCAAATTTAGATATTGTTGCGAAAGAACCTTCATCCAGGGTAAAACTGAATCATCCTCAAGATAATCTATTGGGTACTATCAATGAAGGTCGACGACTAAGAAACAGGGTAGTAAATCAAGTCTCATTTTCATGCTATCTTTCTCAACTGGAACCGAAAAAGATTACTGAAGCACTAAAGGATGAAATTTGGGTAACTGCTATGCATGAAGAGTTACATCAATTCATTCGCAATGATGTATGGACTTTGGTGCCAAGACCACAAGAGCAAAATGTCATTGGTACTAAATGGATCTTCAAAAACAAATCTGATGCGCATGGTACTGTAGTTCGGAACAAGGCCCGACTAGTAGCTCAAGGGTACACTCAGGTTGAAGGAGTGGATTTTGATGAAACATTTGCTTCGGTAGCAAGGCTAGAATCTATTCGAATTTTGCTAAGTATATCAAGCTATCTCCAGATCAAACTGTATCAAATGGATGTCAAGAGTGCATTCTTGAATGGAATTCTCAAGGAAGAAGTCTACGTAGAGCAACCTAAAGGGTTTGAGGATCATCAATTCCCTAACCATGTTTACAAACTAAAGAAGGCTCTTTATGGCCTCAAGCAAGCTCCACGAGCATGGTATGAACGACTCACAACATATCTTCTGGATCAAGGATTCATCCGTGGACAGGCTGATCGGACACTGTTTATCCGTAACAACGATGAGCAAAAGCTAATTGCTCAAATATATGTTGATGACATCATTTTCGGTGCTACTATTGATGCTCAGGCACATGCCTTTTCCGAGGACATGAAACAGGAGTTTGAGATGAGTTTGATTGGTGAGTTGACCTATTTTCTGGGATTTCAAGTTCAACAAACCGACAAAGGCATCTATGTTTCCCAACTCAAGTATGCTCAAGCTCTAGTCAAAAGATTTGGAATGGATGGCAAAAGTCATGCTCGCACTCCCATGAGTACAAGTGTAAAGCTTCATTCTGATATGGCTGGGAAATCTGTTGATCAAACCATGTACAGAAGTATGATTGGTAGCCTACTATATCTCACAGCTAGTCGACCTGATATAGCTTTTAGTGTAGGGGTGTGTGCTGGATTTCAGGCCAACCCGAAGGAATCCCACCTCACAGCTGTCAAACGTATCCTCAGGTATGTAAATGCAACTGCAAATTTTGGTGTATATTTCTCTAGAGATACAAATCTTGAACTTGCAGGGTACTGTGATGCTGATTGGGCTGGAAATGCGGATGACCGCAAAAGCACTTATGGAGGATGTTTTTATGTCGGCACAAATTTGGTGGCGTGGATGAGTAAGAAACAAAATTCCATCTCTTTATCCACTGCAGAGGCAGAATATATAGTAGCAGGGAGTTGTTGCACTCAATTGATGTGGATGAAGCAACTCCTAGCTGACTATGGATTTCCTCAAGGGATGATAATTGTCTACTGTGACAACACCAGCGCCATCAACATCTCAAAGAATCTTGTTCAACATTCTCGAACCAAACACATAGATATTCGTCATCACTTTATCCGTGATTTGGTCGAAAACCAGGTGGTATCTCTTGACTATGTGTCTACTGAAAACCAATTGGCTGATCTATTTACCAAACCTCTTGATGGATCTAGGTTTGAGTATCTCAGAAATGCGATTGGTATTTGCCATATGCCATAATTTCAGTTTTCTTTTAATTGTGTTATTTTTTCTTATAAATTTTCATTTTTTTTAAAAAAAATCATCAAATTTTCTTCTCTGTTTTTCTTTAATCTTGGTTAAAGTTTTTTATTATTTTGTTTCTCCTTGAATGTTCTCTACTGATCTCTTGTGCTAAATTTCATGAACGTTCAAATTCTCATTAGGTCTTGTAAGATGATAACCGATTCTATTTTGCATCCAGTTTGTTTTGAGCTCCTACTATTGCATGACTAAAATGAGCGTGGTTCGTTTAGTTTTCATGTGGGATTTGTTTTTTCTCTGGTCGTGCACAGTTATGAGTCATCTCGGTTGAGATTTGTGAAAAGAGTTCATGGTCACAATGCATGTGCTGCATAGTTTAAGGCTCGGTTAAAATTGACCAATTCGCTAGTTGAACCTAGATCCTAAAAACTCCTGCTTTCCTTGATCATATCAATAATAAAAAAAAATAATGAGCTCTAAAAGAGCACATTTGATAAAATGATCACTGTCTTGATTGCTGAATGAATCTCTATAGAAACAGTCAGCAACCAAATCATTGCGAAAAAAGACGGTTGCAAAAGGATTCTTGGCTAATTATGCTTGTTTCAGGAAGTGTATTGGATGAGGGATCCTAGGCCCTAGTATCATAAGGTTTGCCTTTAACTGTGTCTTTTCTGTCATGGTGTGCACTGTGTCCATACTCTGTTTATTTTTTTTTGGATTTGACTCTCACACACTTCACCTTCCAGAATGGTTAACTTATGTCCCATTGTTTCACTAAATATTTTTTTGTTCTGTTTCATGGGTGTTGTGCATGGGAGCTCAAATGATTTCTACATGTTCAAATAGTTTATGTTATTGTTTTGCTGTACTTACATGCTTGATTTGGTCACAAATGACCTGTGTACAATTGATCAGGAATTGACATTCAGGGGGAGAAAATAATTTTTTTCAAAATTAAAAAAAAAAAAAGTTTTTTTTCCCCACTCGTCCGGACGCCTAATGCTCTCATCCGGACGCGACTGCCCAGTTTAAGTCCCCCGTGTCTTGGTTCTGTTTTATTTTTTTCATACTTGTCTGTTCAGTTTCCTTGGTTGGTTTCTTCTTTGTCGGCCGCACGTTGGGGGTATCTCAAACATTTTTGGGGTCTTTCCTCCTTGATTGGATCTTACTACACTTGTCAAGTTTTTTGTTTCTACTGAAATTCAAAGGTATTTTTTTTTTATTGTTCACATTCTTTTCTCTCTTTAAAACGTATTTTTTTAAATGTGATTTTGACTGAAGTTGGATTTTATAATTGTTGGCTGATTGTGTTTAAGGATGAGTATTTATCTCATAATAGTGTTTCAGGAATGATTACCTTTGTAATTTAGGCTTGTGATTCCTTTATTACTTGTTCTTTTTACATATGATTTTTTCATGCCTATCACATGCTTGTCAAAATGCCTCAACCAGATTTTGGAGAAATTTCTTTTTCTCTTAAATTATTTTCTTGTGTAATGTCATTTATGCAACACCTTGGAACAACTTGTGCACACTTTGACTGACAACTACTGTTTTCCTTTCGTTGTTATGGTGTGTGTTCATGATTGTAGGTTATGGATAGTGAAAGACATTCCTCAAGGAAGTTACCCATTCGCTCAAAATCTAAGACCCAAAAGAGAAAGGCAGCGGATGAGGGGTCGGTGTTGGCTGTTGATCAAGTTCAAACTACAAGGCTTGAGATTGGATTCCGCTTTCGGAATAAGTCCACCAAGAAAATCTTTCAAGAAAGGTTTCATGATCGGACGGTGATTGCTGCAAGACCGGTAAACTTATCAGATCTTCAGGACAGTAATTTCCAAATGATATCTCAGATTTTTACTCAGAGGAAATGGGAATATTTCATTGCTCCTCCTGCACGTCCTTTCATCAATTTGGTTCGGGAATTTTATGCGAACATGGACAGTCAACAAATCTCTGATTACAGTATTGACGCTCCGTTGCAAATTCTTTCCTTCATTAGAGGAGTGCCGATTGTCGTCACTCGTGAAGTCATTGCTGAAGTCACCGGAATTTCGCTCATTGAGGAGCCTGGGTATCCCTATCCGACTGAAGAATTCCCCTCAAAATTTGATATGTCCAAGCTGTTCATTCCTCCCGATTCCTACAATCATTGGCAAGACTACATGATGGTTATTCCTCTTGGTCATCTCTCTCACCCGGTGAAACTACTAGCTCGGATTGTAATGCAGAATGTGTTTCCTATAGACCATCACTCGGATCTTAGGGTAGCTCGAGGGCGGCTCATCTATGCGCTTCTCACAGACGTCCAGATTGACTTTGCCTCAATTGCAATTCGACTCATGAAGGCAATGTTCTCTGAGACTTCGATTTCATTGCCTTATGGTAGCCTGATCTCCCGCATCATTGCGAAATTTGTTCAGATTCCAAATTCTGAACCTACTATGAAGCATCTTGGTCCCTTCTGCAAAGCTACTGTGAGTCGATCCAAAGGACAGATGCGACTGCGTGGCACCAAGGATTTTGAAGCTGCCTCTGATCCTGCAGCTACTACTGAGCCTGGTCCATCTGAAGGCGCTTCTACACCAACCTCTGTTTCCTTAGAAGATGTCATGGCCAAGCTGAATGTCATGGTGGCTCAAATGACAACTTTTTCATCTATTCTGGCTACATTGCAGACAGATGTCAAAGAATTAAAGACTAAAATTGTGGGATCATTTGGACTCGATGAAGACACTGATGAGGAACAATCGATGAGTGATTAGCATTCTCAGTGTATTTTTGGCCTTTGTCATCCGTGACAAAAAGGGGGAGTGAAGATCATGTGTGTTAAGAAGCTGTTTATTGTTTTTGGTTTCTATTTGAGCTTCATGTTAGGATATTCAAACTCTACAAACTAAATGGACTGAAATAAAAGTTTGTTTGTGAATATTGATTTCTTATTTTGTTCACGAATAGCCAAAGGGGGAGTTTGTTAGTTCATGTGCAAGTTGGCTGAATTCGTGTTTGAACAAAATGTTGAAGGTTGATTTCAGTGTGTCTGCAGTGGTGTTCGGACGAGTGGTTTATGCCAAGAAACCCGAGAAGCCCGTCTGAAGCCCCGTCTGATTCCCCGTCCGGACGAGCATGGTTTGTAAAGAAACCCGAGAAGCCCGTCTGCAGCGCTGTCTGATCTCCTGTCCGGACGAGCAGGTTGTGCAGAACAACCCGAGAAGACCGTCTGAACCAGCGTCTGTACTCCCTTCCGAACGCGCCATTCCAGATGTCTAGGGTTAGTCAGTTTATTCCAGTTCCGTCCGGACGCCCACTAATGGCCGTTCGGACGACTAGTGTTCTGCCTGAAATCTTCGTAAAAACCAGTCTCCGTCCGGACGGGTTTACTAGCCGTCCGGAAGCACTTAAGCTGATTAGTTTTTTTATGAACAAGAGTTTATATTGTATTTAAACTAGGAGTGTCTAGTGTTATAAATAGATCTCTACAGATCTGTTTAGGTTACGAATTCTGGATGTTGAATTCGCTTTTGTGAGCTAAGAGAATTGATCACCATATATTGTGGGTTCGATCTCTTAGAGTTGAGTTTTTGATTCCTTGATAGATGATTTGTTGAAGTGAAGCCAATCGGAGTTCCGGTGAAAGGAGATCACGTAAAAGGATTGTTCTAGCTGTCTCTGGAAAAGGCTACTGCTGTAGAAGACGAGTGGGTCGCTTGTCTTATACAAGATCGTGTCATAGCAAAGGTTTTGTGAGTATGAACATCTTGTAATCCTTTATCGTTTTACTGATTTAGTTGATTTCCTGGGTTTGGCTGCCCCGAAGAGGTTTTACATTTTAGAGAGTTCTCTAAATGGTTTCCTCTTCGTAACCAAATTCTTTGTATTTATTGTTGATTGTTTATTTCCGCTATATGTTGCTTGAACACTAGTTTTTATCAAATCTAGTGTGATTAGGAGTCTTAGTAGTTTTTCAACAATGATGGCTTTTATTATAGTGGGTCCTTCCCTTCTTCAATAATGCATCCTAAGTGAATATCATTTCACAATTTGGAATGCTCAACTTGGTAGCAAAAAGTTGTTCTCTGTATACACTGATTTAGTGTATAGCATGGAATTTGATGAATGTGTTTATAGTATCTTACATGTCCTTGTCATTTTGGTTTTAATCTTTTTAAAATCTACACTTACCCCCTTGAACTACTACTCTATTTGTAATCTCTCTCAAACTTAAGAAAGTTACATTATAAGAATCCATTTTACTAGGCTACCAACCCTTTTCAGCTTGGATTCTTTATTAAATCCTAGTGAAGATTGGACCATGCAAGTATTTTGGTTCTAGAACCAATTCATCTATCTTATACATTTTGACAAAATTATGGAAAGTAATGTTGTTTCCTGGAGATGAAGTCCTAAAAGCAAGAAGATTTACGGTCGTCTTTCTAGACAAAAAGAAAGAGGTTGCCTCTAAGGCCTCAAAACATTAGATGGGTTATTTATAGTCCATGGATGGTAATTTATACCAGCCATGAGAGGATGAAAGATTATTAATTTGATTCAGACATTTTTTGGTGAACCAAAGCAAGTTCTGGTATTGAGAAAACCAAGGGTTACTTTAGCTAATAACAATGAGATTGCTATACTGAAGGAACTAGGGTTACTAGATGCTAAGATTGATGGTAAACTAGGAATGGTGGCAGCCACAGGTTTAACCCATGGTTGTGCAACAACCTCAAAGAGGTTGCCAGAGGTGGCCGGCAACCCTATGACTGCCGCTACCCTTAAGGGTTGAAACCCTAGGGTTTTTCTAAATCCTAGATCGATTTGACCTAATAGAACTTGAAATTGGAAAATTTACATGAAATTAAAAATTTTGTAACCCTTTAAACTAGCTTTCTAACCCTAACCAAGCTTGCTTTCATCTGATGTGAGAATAAAAAGATATGGCTATTTTACTTGGACTAGGTATTTGGTGGACATCATTCATAAAGTTGAATTTTTCATGTCGTGGACTGACTTTTACACCGACTTAATCCTTAACTCAAACCTAAATATTATAACCTAAAAACCATGTTTCAACACAATACTCGATCAACACTCTAAAACCTAACAATTTTCACTATAAAAACTAAAACTTTATTATATGAATTTTGTTGATGATTACTCTAGAAGTGTATGAGCATTTCATTTGAAAACTATAGATCAAGCGTTGGATGTGTTCAGAATTTTTCATATGAAGGTTAAATGAGAAACTGGAAGGAAACTAAATTGTCTCTGAGAAAATAATGCTGGTGAATACAGATGATCGTTTGAGGAGTGCTGCAAAATTCATGACATCAAGCTTGAGAAAACAATTTCTAAGACCCCGAAAGCATAGAGACCAAACAAAACCATTTGTGACAAAAATAAAGTGATCTCATACAAAATTGCCTATTCCTTTTGGAGTGATGCAATGAAGATAACAATTGACTTGATCATTATTTCTCTGATAGTTCCAAAGGATGATGATATTCCTTAAAGGGCTTGGACAAGGTCACAAGGGTTCTTAGAGTAGGGGGCAAATGTTCATGGCATCAGTACAAAAGAGAGTCCATGAAGTAAGGACGAAAGTACGTGGCATTGGCAAACCAACATAGCATGTATGTTTTCCAAATGATGGCCCAAAAGATTGATAAAGCTTCCGTTTGAGGAATATAACAATATGGTAATAGACTCGCACATGAGAAAGAAATTGTTGAGTATACACGTGAGAATAAAAAAGATTGACTCCCACATTGAAAAGAAATTGTTGCAAACAATTTGATATATTAACAAAACTAGGAAAATGAAAAAGGAGGAAAGTGGATGCTAATTAACTGCATGTATTATGCTTTGTTGCTTATATGTGCAGAATCCATGACCTAATATATGACCTAATTAACAAAATTAGGTCATATATTACAAAAGTCTTGATATTAGAAATTCCACATTTTTTACTATAAAAATTTGTAAGAATCCATCGTACAATGAATAGAGTTTTTTGAAATTGAGGGTTTTTATTTATTTTTTAATTAATTTTGTAAGCAATAAAAGGGAGATTTCGCACCAAAACCTGTTATACCTTGGCGGCGTAGGGTTTCACTCGAAAAGGTTGTACGACTCAGTTTACTTCTCAATCAGATTAACAAGTGTACAATTTCTCTCATGGATCCTAAGATATGAAATTACCAATTTAATTTAGGGTTCAATAATAATAATTATTTTTTTTATGTGGCTTAACAATTTTTTTTTTGCTCCCTTGGTTTCATTTTGCATCATAGATAATACCTCAATAATGGATAAAAACAGAGATAGTACTTCCGTTAAATTCCATCCAAATATTGACAAAAATTCAGGCCAAACGGGGGGCTGAGCCACCCCTGCCTCGGGATGGTTTTGATCATCCATGTTTTGCAATTTTTTTTTTTTTAAAATAAATTAATTTTTTTTAATATTTTTAATGGTTTTAACTTTTATTTCTTTTAATTTCTTATTATATGGACAAGTGTCAATTTTTTAGGGCCGTTAACATAGATTTTCGTCAATATTTTTATGGAATTTAGATGGTACCACCATCTTTGATTTTAGCTATTATCGAAGTACATCTGTGATATAAAATGAAACTGAGGAGCAAAAAATAAAGTTGTAAACCGCATGGGACAAAAAAGTATTTAACACTTTAATTTAATAAACAGAGGAATTCAGGCCAGGAGGTTGCGGAAGACAAATTGTTCTGGAAGAAAAAGTAAGAATTCAATACCGGGGAAGGTGAATGGCTGGACAAGGCTTTATCTTATATATATATATAATGTTACTGAAGATATTTTCACCAAAATGATTAATAAACTATGAGTTGCCTTCTTTTAAACGTTTCTTCGAAAAGGATTGAGAGAAAAGAACTAACCTAAGCATGCAGTCAAATTTAGCCAAATTATATATTTTAATATATTAACTCTCAACCAACGCGTGCTTTATTCTTTCCTTTAGCGGATGAGTTCATACAAGATAACCGTTGATAGTTTCATCTTATGCAGATCCTTCTACACCCATAACAACATTCAGTTGTTAAATATGAGTTCTTGAAAATGAGGCTATTGACTTGATCAAGTAAACATTCTAGCAGGGCTGTTCTTTTTTATGTCTCTCAGCTTTTGAAAGTGTAAAACAGTTGTGTAGTAGTATATATAATCATGGTGACCAGTCATTGTATTTTAATTCATGTGAACAAATAACATCTTCTGAATGATTGAATGTTTTTTTTTACCCCAACAGTAGTGTTATAAGAATTATAGGTTTGAATCTTGTTGTTCTTTGAGAGATGGGTCAAAGGAGTAAGGTGCTACTGCTACTTGTGTTCATCAAATTTTTTCTTATAGCAGCAGAGACAGACCAAAATGATGGTAAGTTGGGATTAATTTGCCAAGTTTTTTGTTTAGTTTGGTTATTTAATTTCTGTTGATTACTTGATACAGTATAATATCTGTTCTTTAGCTTTCTTTCCTAGAACCTTATACATCTCCTTATACAAACAACAAAACATTTACTAGTTGTTAATAGCTTCCATCCATAATAGGATCTCATTGCCTTAAGGCCTTGAGTGATTGTAATTGATATCCTGAAAAAGGGCTAGTGATCATTGCCATTTACATATCTGCTATTTACTGTGTATTGGATTCTTTGGTATGCATGTGTAAGTTGCTTTCTTTTGTTATTTTGGTGCTATTGTTTTGAATATCATCAATTATTGGTGACTGAATTACCAACATTGCACTTTATTTTTTTGATGCAGCTATTGCTCTAAGGAGTCTCGGGAGTAACTGGGAAAACACGCCATCCAATTGGGTGGGCTTTGATCCTTGTGGCGGTTGGGTAGGAATTGAGTGCATCAATTCACGTGTGACCAACATGTAAGTTGTAGCATCCCACATGCTTGGGAATGAAGATGTGCTTATATGTATATTCACACCCTTTTTGACATCAATGTGTTTTAAAGCTGTGATAGCGATGAACCTATCAGAATTCCGCAGTTAAGCGTGCTTCTGCGAAAGTAGTACTAGGATAGACGATTTCTTGGGAATTCTGGTTTGGGGGAGCCCAAAATGAACAATATTGTGTGTCATTCGGGGTGGGGCGTTATATAAGTTCTTTGCCCCGTTCTCACCTTTTTGATGAGTTTGGAAGGTTGCTCATTTTGTCCAATTTGTATTAATCTGACTGGTCTCAATTTCAGAACGTTGACAAACATGAATTTGTCAGGCCAGCTATCAGCAGATATCGGGTTGTTATCTGAGTTACAGACTCTGTAAGAAAATGGTTTCTTTTTCTTGTTTACATGAATCAAATTCAAGACCTTCATCATTAGATACTGTATTTGGTAGTAGCTTTTTCAATTAGTCTTTTGCAATTCATTCCTGATTACCAGAGTCTTCATATAGGGATCTATCTTCCAACAAGCTCATGACAGGACCACTACCACAAGCAATTGGGAATTTGAAGAACCTATCATCCTTGTGAGGAAATATTGAGTTTATTAACTGATTGGTGTCTTTAAAATCCTTGAAGTTAACCAGTTGGATTTCTTTATGCACTCCAGATGCCTGACTGGTTGTGGATTCTCTGGTCCTATTCCGAACGAAATCGGATCTCTGCAGCAGCTACTCTATCTGTAAGGCCTTTTCATATTGTACTTCTTTTATTGTTTTACTGCAATGGAAAAAAACACATTCAGTTCCCTAAAGATACTGATGCTTTGGATGAGGTTGTATAATGTTGTTTAGTGTCTCTTTTCATTTTCATTCTTACTTTCTAACTTGTTAAGTGCAGTGCAGTTTTATCTCTATTGCACTCACACTAAGTCTGGAACTATTCATTGCTGTTAATTGCAGAGCTCTGACTTCTAATAGATTCTCTGGACCAATTCCAAATTCAATTGGTAATCTGTCCAATCTTTATTACTTGGACCTTACCGACAACCAGCTTAGTGGATCCATCCCAGTCTCTAGTGGGACTATAGCCGGTCTTGATATGCTACTTCAAACGAGGCACTTGTATGTCAAGTTTTGTCATAATTTCAAGCTGATTGATTCTGTTTTGCACCACCATTTTGTTTTGTGAATTAAGAACCGTCTAAGTTTCCTTCATTATCTAAACAGTCATCTTGGAAAGAACCAGCTGTCGGGCACAATTCCGCCTCAGCTTTTCAGCTCAAATATGAATGCCATACATGTGTAAGCCTTATTAAACTGTCCATTTTCAATAACTTGTAATTATAGCTTAAGTGGCTGACAAAAACCAGAGTAAATGTCTTCAGTAAGGAAATTGAGGAATGGGACTTTTTGTTTCAATATCTAAATAGTTACACGAACACTGTCAATTATAGACATTAATTTTCTACCTGCTAATATTTTTCTTTTCTGGGCAGGCTTTTTGATAATAATAATTTATCTGGTATCATCCCATCCACTATTGGACTTGTGCAGACCTTGGAGGTGGTGTGAGTATCTGTTTCACATACTCATAGTTGTGAACTTCTGTCAAGTTTTTTCTACTAATTGTCATGTTTTGGCTGCAGACGCTTGGATAGAAATTCACTAAGTGGGTCTGTGCCTTCAAATATCAGTAATCTTGCAAATCTTCATGAGCTGTAAGCAAACAAGATAAACATACCAATTAAAGATTTAAATTTGTAGCAGAGAAGTTTTTCCATTTATTAAGATAGGCTTCTTGTTTTCTGTTTGCAGGGCCTTGTCCAACAATAGCCTGACTGGCCCCATGCCCAACCTTACTGGCATGAATCTGCTGAACTATCTGTAAGTAGTAATAGTTATACTGACTGAATTTCACAGACACAAATCTGTTTTGATAACTATTTTTGTTATCAATTTCATTCTTTGACTGAAACGTAAATTGCAGGGATATGGGCAATAACAGTTTTGATATTTCTGAGTTTCCTCCTTGGCTTTCTTCCTTACAGTCTTTGACAACATTGTATGTTTTACTCATCCCTCCTCCATACTCTATGTGTGTGTGTGTGAATGTTAATAATTTGGTCAAGCAAAAAGGAGTTTGAAAGTGTTAAGTATTCATAACATACTGCCCTTCTATGACAGAATGATGGAACACACACAACTTGAAGGACCAATTCCTGCTAACCTGTTCAGCCTTCCCAATCTACAGATAGTGTGAGTATCAGCTTGATCTCAAGTATCACCACCATTCAATTTTATTGTTATTGAGACTTGATTGTCTGATATGTGGAACAGGGAAATGAGCAACAACCATCTCAATGGCACCCTGAATATTAGTACCACATTTAGCGACCAATTGCAAAGCATCGATTTGCAGAACAATTCTATCACCAACTTTGATCCAATAACTGGAGGAAACAACATCACGATATTGTAAGCCCTACAATTATCTTTGTCATTTGTTCTTCGTTACAATGTTACAGAATTGTAAGCTTTTTGATTACTTGCATTTATCTGAAACATTTTGCAGACTCGAGGATAATCCCACTTGTGAGAATACAGATCAAAAGACAGAGAGTTACTGCAACTCTTCCCAATCAAGTTCCACAAATTCAATTGCACGAAACAACTGATTGCAAGTTTCCTGCAGTTCGGGTCAGGTTCCCAGCTCCAAGTGCAATTGTGCCTATCCATACCAGGGCATTCTATTCTTCAGAGCTCTTTCCTCCTTAGACTTGGGAAATTCAAGTTACTATGTAGCTGTAGAGGAGTATCTCATGCAAACTTTTGAGCCCTCTGATCTTCCTGTGGATTCCGTTTCTCTGAGTAATCCCACCATAGACTCATTTGGTTACCTTGGATTGAGCCTGGCAGTTTTCCCATCAGGAGATGATCGTTTCAATAAAACCGGAATTACTATCATTGGATATGCTCTTAACAACTTGAGTTTCCGCCCACCACGTCTGTTTGGACCCTATTTTCTAATTGCATCCATATATGATTACTACGCAGGTAATTCTGAGTTTGACAGTGAACTGAAAATTAATATTCATGATGTTTGCTCATTGCATTGTGATGCTTGTTCAATCTTATCATGATGCATTCTCTCTGTCTCTCTCACACAAACACATCATTGTGGTACATACAGGATCAAATAAAAAGGTAAGCAGTGGCATTATAATTGGAGTAGCAGTTGGTGGTTCTATCCTCCTGTTATTACTAGTCCTTGCAGGAGTATATGTTTTCCACCAAAAGAAAAGAGCAAAAAGAGCTACTGAACAGAATAATCCCTTTGGTAAGACAGGCATAATTATAGAATTAGCACCTTATAGTTAATCATGTGGATTTTCTACTGACTAATTAGTATTATCATGTCACACAAATGCAGCAAATTGGGATGTGAATATGGGAAATGGTGGTGTTCCCCAATTAAAAGGAGCCAGGCGATTCTCTTATGAAGAGCTTAAGAAATACACCAACAATTTTTCAGAAGCGAATGGTATTGGATCTGGAGGTTATGGGAAGGTTGATTTTTATTGCCTCTCATCAGAATCAAACCATTATTTACATACTAGAAATAATATTTTTGCTTTTCTGCAACTTGATTCCTTAGAAAAGGAAAAAAAACAAAAAAAAAAAAAATTAAACATTTGTTTTTCAAAGAAATTTTTCTACTTAAAACAAACTCACAACCTTCTCACAATGTTCCATCTGTGAACATTGTGAGAAGGTTGATTATAGTAGGCACAATTCAAATAATCGTACAGGTCTATCGGGGAACTCTTTCCACTGGGAAACTGATTGCCATCAAACGAGCTCAAAGAGATTCTATGCAGGGTGGCCATGAGTTCAAAACTGAGATTGAACTTCTATCAAGGGTCCATCACAAGAATCTTGTCATCCTTGAAGGTTTCTATTTTGACCAAGCTGAACAAATGCTGGTATATGAGTATGTACCAAATGGTACTGTGATGGATAGTCGTTCAGGTACTTCCATTCATTTCTTCACATTCTCCTCTCAATATAAGTTCTGGAAAAGGTTGAAACTTACATTGCAAAACTTATTAGCATATCACATTGAGTTCTTCAGTTTCATTGTCTATTAACAAGCCTACTTGGAGACATCTTTCTTGAAACTAACAGTTGATGCGCCTATGAACTTTTCTGCAAAAGGTTTCTAAGAACACAATCATTTGTCTTTTATTTGATAACATGCATATCTTCTATGCAGGGAAGTCGAGAATCAGGTTGGATTGGATGGGGAGACTTAATGTAGCCCTTGGTACAGCTAGGGGCCTGGTCTATCTGCATGAACATGCCAATCCTCCCATTATACATAGGGACATCAAATCAAGTAACATCCTATTGGATGAAAGTTTAAATGCAAAAGTTGCAGATTTTGGACTCTCCAAGCCTAAGGTTGACAGCGAAAGGAATTATGTCACCACTCAAGTTAAAGGAACACTGGTGAGTAAAACACCCTACTACGTGTGTTGACATCTAGGCACCACCTGTTAAAGTAATAATTAAGTTATTAAATTTACCTCTTTCTATCAGCTTAAACTTTTGGAATAATTGATAATTTAACACCACCCACAGTAAAGCTTTATGCAAACATGTGAATGCATGCTTGCACGTGCGCATGCACCACATGCACCCACTTATATTACTGCCAGAACCACCATGTAATTAATTGGTGGGAAAGAGGTGTGCAATTTATGATCCTGCAGCCTCCATAGGAGAGCCAGGGGTAGATCCTGCATGTTGAACTTTTAGGTGACTGGCATCAGTATGTAAAAAATGAAACACATTTTTCGAATCTCTAGCCAAGTGGATTAAACACTAATATTTGCCGCATATTTCACAACATTGCATGAAAATTTAATGTGGACTATGGATTTTCTTCATTGTTTTAGGGGTACATGGATCCGAAATATTACATGACCCAACAGTTGACTGAGAAGAGTGATGTCTATAGCTTTGAAGTGCTATTGTTGGAGCTAATAACTGGGAGAAGGCCAATAGAGCGAGGGAAGTATATCGTGAGAGAGGTAAGGGATGCAATGGATAAGACACAAAAATTATACAATCTTCATGAAGTTCTTGACCCAGCCATTGGTTTAGTAACAACGTTGATAGGTTTAGAAAAGTTTGTGGACCTAGCAATGAGGTGTGCTGAAGAATCAGGAGCCAAAAGGCCTACAATGGGTGAGGTGGTCAAAGAAATTGAAAACATTATGTAGCTTTCTGGGTTGAACCCCAATGCTGAATCTGCATCAACTTCAGAAACTTATGAGGAAGCCAGTAAGGGCCATTTCCACCACCCTTACAGCAATGATGGCTTTGATTATAGTGGCTCATTCCCTCTTCCAAGATAGTGAATATCATTTCACAATTTAGAATGCTTAAGTTTGTAGCAAATAGTTGGTTCGTTGTATATGGCCATTTGTTGTTCATTGAATTTATCTCCATTTTTAAACTGTACTTTCATTATTCTCATACAGAATCCGTAAATTTTATCTTATCAAACTTGTAAATGTTACAATTTACCTCTTTTTTTTTCTTGAAAAAAAAAAAAAAACTAAGATAAGGGGATGACTTACGGCCACCCCCAGAAGGGTTGCTTGTAGGGAGCCACCCCCTATTAGAGGTGGTGGTCGCTGTTATTGGGAGTGCATCCAAGCCACCCCTTGTTCTTAGGAGAGGTGAGAAGTGGAGATCCACTTCCCCAACCTTTGGTGAACAGGGGTGGCACTACAAACAAATAAATAAAAATTCACCTATTCTGTCACCCATAAAGCTCTGGCAATTTTTTTGGAGCTTATTTTTTGTCGCATATAGGCTACGTTTGCCAATGGCCAAATAAAAGGCCTTATATTGTTCATCTCAAAATTAACCCCTAACATTTTTACTTTTTACATTACATCAATTATTTTTTATTACTATTCAAATAAAAAAAATTACTACAATTTTTTTTTTCTTTCAATTTTTCATACAAAACATTCTTATTTTTTTTCTTACACCAATCAAATCTGTTACAGTTTCAAGTCACTTCCTTTTTTTAAAGCCAACGGCAAACATAGCCATAGACTCCTACATACAAGGTGTCGGCCGTTGGGAAAAGAAAGAGCCACTTTCTTTTATTTTTTTAGAAAATAATATCCACCTAAGACCATGAAGATACTAAAAGAACATGAAGAGAGCACCTAGCATTCCCCCTTACTTGAAATGGTATGAATCGTATGATCCCATGAAGGATGGAAGTGAATCAATGCATAAAAACAATGTTTGGAATTTGGTCTAGTTAACTATATACATCCTGGGGCTACAGCAATTAGTTGTAAATGGGTCTTTAAGATCAAGAGGGACTCTATGGATAAGGTAAAACGACATAAGGTTAGACTTGTTACTAAAGAGTTCACTCAAAAAGAAGGCATTAATTACAATTTCTCTCTAGTATCCAAGGACTCTTTGAGGATAATTAAGGCTTTGGTGGCTCATTTTAACTCAGAGCTTCACCAAATGAATGTGAGAATAGCTTTTCTTAATGGTGATTTATAGGAGGAAGTGTATATGAAGCAACCCAAAGGTTCCAGATTACAAGCGGAATAAATGTATATATGGATTTAAGCAATCTCCCACCAATGGCATCTTAAATTCAACAATGTGATTTCTTTATACAATTTCGTAGAAAATGTTGTTGATTGTTGTATATACCTTAAAGCCAGTGCAAAAATTAGGGAAACTTCACTTACATTCCTTAAGTTTAAGCGATTTCACAATTATAACCTCAAAATTTTTGTGTTTTTTAACAAACGATCGGTGAAATTAAAATGTACTAAAACATGGAAAACCGACGACATTGCAAATTTTTAAACTTTGAGGTTATAATTGTGAAACCGCTTATGATTCATAAATATAAGTGAAGTTTCCCCAATTTTCTATTATTGCAATAGAGACAGACAAAAATGATGGTAAGTACAAATTAATTTACTAAGGTTTTTGCTTTTGCTTTTTGTTTTTTGTAGTTTGGTTATTTAATTTCTGTTGATAGTTGATAGGGTACAATAATAGCTGTTCTTTTGCTTTCTTTTCTAGAGCCTCATACATCTCATTACAAACAACAAAGCATTTACAAGTTGTTAATAGCTTTCATCCATAATAGGAACTCATTGTTCAGACCTTAAGAGGGCTGCTTACCTTTCCTTGGAGTAGGATTTATATATGCTAACTGACGATTAAAAGCACTTTTCCACCTAACTGACGATTAGACTTTCTGGAGAATGAAGATGACTGACTGGTTGGGGAGTTGGTTTTGCTAATCAGGTTTGTTATTTTGTTTAATGGTATATTATTTTACACTAACATTATATTATCATTTTTGTCAAATTAGTTTGCCAATCAGTAGCTCTCAGCCATAATATTATGAGAAATGCTATGTTTCTTAAAAAACCAATTTAAAAATTTGGTTCCAAATGGTGTGTCATCGTATCACCTTATGCATCTATTTACTAAAATAATAATTCATATTAAATAGTGACACATTATTTGAAAACCAATTTTTTTTTAAAAACCTAGCTTTTTTGCTTATGGTGATGACTTGATGATGATAACGTACATGGTGCGGGTGATACATACAGTTTGCTAGTTATGAGTCAGATATGGGGTTATTTAATTCTCTTATGCCAATAATTTTCTTTCATGAAATCTGCCACACCAGTTTTCGTGCTTTCTTTCGAGTCTTTTAATCATCCACAAGTGTTTCCAACCCTTTTTCGCTTTATATTTATATATTCTTTAGCAGATGAATTTGGACATGTGATATATATATATAGAGAGAGAGAGCTAGCTCTTGATCGTTCTATCTTTTCTGACTTAAGGTCTGTTTGGGATTGCGTTTGGGAGGCCTAAAGTGTTTTTAATACTAAAAAAGCCCATTTAAAGAAAAAAGTAGTCGTTTGGTAAAAAAATTAAAAACACTTTTAAGAGTCCGAAAAGCTTAAAAATGGTCAAAAAGCACTTTTGGCAAAAGCTTAAAAATGAAGCTTTTGCTCAAAAGCTCTTTTTGACTTAAAAGCTCTATTTCTCAAACTCAATCCCAAACATGCTCTTAGCAATATCATTGATAAAGATAAATTTATTTGAGTCATCCAGAGAAAGTCAACTAATAAACCAATTTCTTTTGAAAAGTCTTAGGTTCTTCTAAAATCTATAAAGATATTTCAGCAACTTGCCATAACAGTGGTCAAAGTCTTTTGGCGGCCTACTCTATCGACACTGACCCGATGGCAGCCCATTCTCTTTTGGCGGCTCCACTCACACCTATAAGTATTTTAATTTGGCTCATAGGTCGCCCCCTCCATGACTCGAACCCTTCGACATAGTGGCTAGCTCTAATATCAAATGTTACAAACCTTGGGTAGAACTCACCCTTGAAAACGGGCTTACAAGGGAAGGGTGTCCAAAAGCTTATATACACATGGTCAATAGTAGACTTAACCAATGAGGGATACTAGTATCGTAACAAAATTGTTCAAGTAAACATTCTGACAGGGAGTGCTGCTCTCTTGAAGGTGTCAAAGATTGACTATTATATAATGACAAGTCCTTATAAATTCTGTCCGTTGATGCCCTTTGTTGATATTTATGTTGATAAACAAGAGTTTTTGAATGAGTGAATGTTATTGAGTTAAGCCTTTGCATGCTTGAAATACTCAGAGAATGAGATATGGTTACCATCTGAAACTTCTGTAAGGATCTTTCTTACACAAGAGTAGAGTTACAAGAATTGTGGGTTTGAGTCCTCTTGTTCTTTTGAGTGATGGATCAAAGGAGTCAGGTGGTACTGCTGCTTGCTTTCATCAAATTTTTTGTTATTGCAGCACAGACACACCCAAATGATGGTATGCTCTTCGGATTAAGTAGTTATTTTGGTGCTATCATTTCATGCAGGGGGCAAAAGCTGTTTTTTTTTTTGAAAAGGGGGCAAAAGCTATTAAAATATGGTTAAGTCCTATCGGCTTTAGCTGGTTTTGGGACAACTGATAATTTAACAAAAGCTACTTGAATCCTTCTTGGGAGTTTGAATATCATCGATTTTTGGTGACTGAATTTCCAAAACTGCACTTTACTTTTTGATACAGCTGCTGCTCTAATGGCCCTCGGGAATAGCTGGGAGAACAAACCATCCAATTGGATGGGCTCTGATCCTTGTGGCGGTTGGGTAGGAATTGGGTGCATCAATTCACGTGTGACCTCCATGTAAGTTCTTTGCCCCATTCTCCTGCTGGTGTTTGAAAATTATTTCATGAAAATTACAGTTTCCCTCAAATTTAAAATATTTCAACTTTCTCTCTATTTTTGCCTTACTCAGTTACTCTTTGTCCTGGATCGAAAAGGAATGAGAATTTTTTGTGCTTTATAAAGGGATTGTCTTTCTTTTATTCTAGAATGGCTTTTGGAAACACACATGCTATAATGGTGTCACCCAATAGTTAGATTTTAGCAGCTGTTTTTTAACAGTAAAAACTGCCATTTCAATAGTAATATACTGCTTCTGTAACTCGGTAAAAGTAAATTTTCATGAAATTCAAAGGTACTTTTTTTATTTGCTGCTGTTAAAAAATTTCTTCTCTTTTTTTCTTATCTTCTGCTTATCTGCTTTTTTAGAGTAGTGTTCAGAGTTTGCGATATGTCCATTACATTCACGCAAGTATTGTATCCTTAGGACATAATTGTTGTATTGGTATCAATCCCCTGCATAAGTATTTTATCCTAAGGACATAATTGTGCACAGTAGCAAAAATATTTATCCATAACCGCTTTATTTCCCAACAAATGGTATTAGAGCTTTTATACCAATTCTTGTTACCGTGAACAATAATGATGAATAATATGAAATCAAAAACAGAGAGATCAAGAGAGAGTTAAGACACAGATTTAACGTAATTCGGCAATGTATTTACATCCACAGGAGAGTACAGCTATATTTGTCTATTCAACTATCTCTTGATCTCTCCCTTTTTGATTTCATATTATTCATCATTGTTATGCATAGTAATAACACCATTTGCAAAACTTATTATATAAGTGCGAGGCAATATTTCTCTAAGAGAAAGATTCATATTCTCCTTAATGTTCAAGAATTCAGTCATTCCCATACAGATTCTATTTTGCTTTATTATATTCCATAATTCCCACATTTTTATTTTCTAACAGCTCGTTCTGTCCATTTTTTATTAATCTGATTGCACTCAATTTCAGAATATTGACAAGCATGAATTTGAAGGGTCAGCTATCATCGGATATCGGCTCGTTATCTGAGTTACAGACTCTGTAAGCCTCGTAATTGAACTTGGCCTCTTTTATTTTCATGGGAATTCATTTCGAGATAATGTGTTGAACCAAAATTTGGATGCCATATTTCTTATCTGAACTTCAGTGTTCATGTATCTTAAGCTTTAGTGTTCGTTATGTGCAACATATGCCAGGGCTGCTCTTTATCTCTAAGACTTGTTTCTTAGAAACTAACCAACAAAAATGGATTTCTTTTGCTTGTTTAAATGAATCAAATTCAAGACCTTCATAATTAGTGTTAAAATAATTTTCAAAATTAGTATGCATATATGCAGTTGTCTTTGTGGTTTGGGAATGTTTTATGTAAAAATAAACTAGAGAATATAGGGATAACTAAATGCTTTATTTCTGTGTGTTTTGAACTGTATACAAAGGGGCCTATTTATAGTTGAATAAGGTTGTATAAACTAGGAAATATAATCAACATAATTACAGGGAAATCATATCAACATAATTACAGGAAATCAAATCAACAATTATCAACATAATTACAAGAAATCATATCAATCAACAATTATGGAGATTGTCAGAATATATTCTGAATATATTCTAACATTTTAAATGAAAGGTTTTAAATAGTTTTGGAGAAAGAGAGTCCCACATTGAAAAAAGAGAAAGTCAAGTTGGCATTTGTAAAATCCAACTCACACGAAACTATTGCTCTAAAGTAAGCATGATGTATGCACTTGTGTGTATACTCTAGTACATGTGTGTGTGGTAGTGCGATGTACAATGCTTTTAAAGTAGTTAATCCAAGCTAGTGCATGCCAATTCGTTGGGGAAACATTTTTTTAAGGAAAGTTGCTCAATAACGCACTTTAAGAGTATTTTATTTTTCATTTCCATTTCTGTTCTTATAATTAGATGCAGTATCTAGTAGTAGCCTCTTCAATTCATTCCTGATTACCAGCTTCTTGATATAGGGATCTATCTTCCAATGCGAACATGACAGGACCACTACCACAAGCAATTGGGAATTTGAAGAATCTATCATTATTGTGAGGAAATATTGATTGCCATTAGATTTCATTAACTGATTGGTGTGCTTAAAGTCAATGAAGTTAACTTGTTGGATTTCAATATGCACTCCAGATGTCTGACTGGTTGTGGATTCTCTGGAGATATTCCAAACTCAATCGGATCTCTGCAGCAGCTACTCTATCTGTAAGGCTTTTTGACTTCGTAATTCTTTGATTGCTTTATTGCAATGACAAATAAGTACACATGAAGTTCCTTTTGGCTGAGGCTGTCTAATTTTTTGTTTAGCATCTTTTCTTTGTCAATCGTACTTTCTAACTTTTTAAATGCAGTTTTATCTCTTTTGCACTGACACTGAGTTCTGGAACTATTCATTGCTGTTAATTGCAGAGCTCTGAATTCTAATAAATTCTCTGGACAAATTCCAAGTTCAATTGGTAATCTGTCCAAGCTAGAGTATTTGGACCTTACTGGCAACCAGCTTCGTGGATCCATCCCAGTCTCAAGTGGGAATATACCCGGTCTTGATATGCTACTTCAAACAAAGCACTTGTATGTCAAGTCTCCCACTGATTTCATGCTGATTAATTCTTTTGTGAACTACCATTTTTTTTTTTCTGTAATTAATAACCATCTAAGCTTCCTTCATCATCTAAAACAGTCATCTTGGAAATAACAAGCTATCGGGCACAATTCCACCTCAACTTTTCAGCTCAAATATGACACTCATACATGTGTAAGATTTATTATACCGTCTATTTCCAGGAATTTGTAATTATAGCTTAAGTGGCTGAAAAAAATCTATTCATTAGTCGTTCACCTATATGGTATGAGTAGTAGAGAAAACAGGTGGCGAGCTTTCAATAATGACTGCATAGTCATCAGGGAAAGGTATATATATATCTAATATGGCGTCCCCTTCATGCACTTTGTCTCATGGGTATTGAGTCTGCAGCATCTTTTGTTCTAATGTAAATGTCTTCAGTGTGGAAATTGAAGAATGAGACTTTTTGTTTCAATATCTAAATAGTTACGACCTTATAACCCGCGCAATGCGCGGGATTCTTCATTATAATTTAATTTTAAAATTAAAACATTATTTTTTATTATAAGTTAAAAAGACATATAAAAATATATCTCACCTATTTAAATAAAAAAATTAAATCTTTGTTCCTATAAGTATATATGATTTAAAATAAATAATATAAAAAAAATAGCAAGAAGAATATATGGATTATAATATAATTAACGCAACTAATGACATATAAATTATATTGAAATATAATTAATGCAATTAATTACGCTAATTAATAATTGACTTTTTAAGAAAAAACTGGTTATATATAGGAAAATGCTAGGGGTTCTCCCCGTAGTGTTCTCCTAGCGTTCTCCCAATCTTACGTAAAACATGATTTAAGAAAAAATAAAATTGTAGTGGCCTCCACCACCGGTTTTTTGAGGCATTAGCACCATATTTAGGATGATCAAATCCATTTTTGGTGATATCATCCCTAAAAGGTTAACCTTCAACCCTTAGGTTTTAGTTTTGAATCCAAAAACGAGTTTTAAATCATTAAAACCTAACTATTAACTCATAAAAATTAATCTGTTGGCAAAAAAAGGTACTACAATTTTATTTTTTCTTAAATCATGTTCTACATAAGACTGGGAGAACACCAGGAGAACACTATGGGGAGAACCCCTAGCAAACCCCATATATATATATGTGTGTGTGTGTGTGTGTGTGTGTGACGTCTTTTTTTTTTTTTGAGAATCCTAAACGTATTATTACATAATAATTTGATTTATATTATTTATTTCCTTATTTGATTCAGACATTAATAAGATTTGATTTATTAAATAATTTAAATATGAAAAACTCTTGAAATATAATTAATGCAATTAATGACGCTAATTAATGACCGATTTTTTAAGAAAAAACCGGTTCACTCTTAAAAAACCAGTTTAGCTTTAAAAAAATTGGTCTACGCCACATGTTATAATATTAAGGTACTTATAAGAATGATTCGGCTTTTATATATGAATATATGATACGAACACTGTCAATTATAGACATTAATTTTCTACTTGCTAATATATATATATATATTTTTTCCTGGGCAGGCTTTTTGATAATAATAATTTATCTGGTATCATCCCACCCACCCTTGGACTTGTGCAGACCTTGGAGGTGGTGTGAGTATCTGTTTCACATACTCAATTAAGACTATTGGTAGCTGCGAACTTCTATCATGTTTTTTCTACTAATTGTGATGTCTTGTGTGCAGACGCCTCGATAGAAATTTACTAAATGGGTCGGTGCCTCCAAATATCACTAATCTTGCACAAGTTCAGGAGCTGTAAGCAGACAAGATAATCATACCAATGAAAGCTTTAAACTTGTTGCCAAAATTATTTTTCACTAATTAAGAGAGGCTAATTGTTATCTGTTTGCAGGGTCTTGTCCAACAACAACCTGACTGGCCCTATGCCCAACCTCACTAGCATGAATCTCCTCAGCCATGTGTAAGTAGTAATAGTTATGCTGACTGAATTTCACAGAGACATGATCTGACAGTATTAGAGAAGATACTACTAGTCACAGACACAAATCTGTTATGACATCATTCTTTGACTAAAATGTAATCTGCAGGGATATGAGCAATAACAGTTTTGACAGTTCTGGTGTTCCTCCTTGGATTTCTTCCTTACAGTCTTTGACAACATTGTATGTTTCACTCACCCCTCCATACTCTGTTTGTGTGTGTGTTGAGAAATGCATCCAAAATTTAGTTTTCCAAATGAAGTTTCACAATCGCATGAGATGGTGACACATTTCCCAGAATAATAGATTATATAGGATTGTAACACATCATTTAGGGACCATATTTTGGAGAAATGTTTTTGGAAGTGTAGCACTTCTGGTGTGTGTTTGAATGCAATTAAGAAATTGGTAAAGCCAAAGGGAGGTTTAAAGTGCTCACTACTCATATGCATAATGACCTTGTATGGCAGAATGATGGAACGCACACAACTTGAAGGACCAATTCCTGCTAACCTGTTCAACCTTCCCAATTTAGAGATAGTGTGAGTATCAGCTTGATCTCAAGTATCACCACCATTCAATGTCAGTGTTGTTGAGACTTTATAGTGTCCAAACAAAACAAACATGTAAAATTTATTTGAGCACATGAAAGTGCATAAATATCTTCATAGAATGGCAATTATGGTTATGAGGTGATTGTCTGAAATGTGGAACAGGGATCTGAGCAACAACAATCTCAATGGCACCCTGAATATTGGTACCACATATAGCAATGAATTGAAACGCATCATTTTGCAAAACAATTCTATAGATAAATTTGAACCAATAACTGGAGGAGGAAACAACATCAATATATCGTAAGCCCCAAACTTCAATTATCTTTGTCATTTCTTCTTCTTTTTGATTACTTGTTGGAAGTTAATTCACCAAACGAGTACTATTATCTACTACCTTTACTTCTTGTAATTATCTGCAACATTTTGCAGACTTGAGGGTAACCCAGTCTGTGAGACGACAGGTCAAGTGACACAGAGTTACTGCAATAATTCCACATCAAGTTTGCCAAATTCGATGCCACCCAACTGCTTGCAACTTTCCTGCAGTTCGGATCAGGTTGTCAGCCCCAACTGCAAATGTTCCTATCCATTCAAGGGCACTCTATTCTTCAGAGCTTTTTTCGCCTTAGACTTGCTAAACACAAGTTACTATGTAGAACTGGAGGGGTTGCTCATGAAAACTTTCGAGTCCTCTAAACAACCTGTGGATTCAGTTTCTCTTAGTAATCCCACCATAGACTCATTTGGCTACCTTGAATTGAGCATGTACGTTTTCCCATCAGGAGAAGGCCGTTTCAATGAAACAGGAAGTACTATGATTGGATATGTGCTTAACAACATGAGTTTCAACCCACCACCTCTGTTTGGACCCTTTTATCCTATTTGTTACTATACAGGTAATTCTGAGTTTGACACTGAACTGAAAAATAATAGTGATGATTTTTGCTCATTGCATTGTGATGCTTGTTCAATCTTATCATGATGAATTCTCTCTGTCTATCTCACTCTCTCTCACACATCATTGAGGTACCTACAGAATCAAACAAAGGGAAAAGCAGTGGCATTATAATTGGAGCAGCAGTGGGTGGTTCTCTCCTCCTGTTATTACTAGTCCTTGCAGGATTATATGCTTTCCACCAGAAGAAAAGAGCAGAAAGAGCTATTGAACAGAATAACCCCTTTGGTAAGATAGGCATAATTTTGGAATTAGCACCTTATAGTTAATCATGTGGATTTTCTTCGGCTTATTAGTGCTGTCATGTCACACAAATGCAGCAAATTGGGATGTGAATATGGGAAGTGGTGGTGTTCCCCAATTAAAAGGACCCAGACGGTTCTCTTTTGAAGAGATTAGGAAATACACCAACAATTTTTCGGAAGCGAATGGCATTGGATCTGGAGGTTATGGGAAGGTTGCTTTTGATTGTCTCTCATCATAACTAAATCATTATTTACATACTAGAACGAATAGTTTTGCTTTACTGCAACTTGATTCTTTAAAAAAGGGAAAAATTAAAAAAAATTAAAAAAAAATTAAGTATTTCTTTTTCAAAGAACTTTTTCTAGTTAAACCAAACTTACAAATTTCTCACAATATTCTCAACTATTTTACAGGTCTATCAGGGGACTCTTTCCACTGGGAAACAAGTTGCCATTAAACGAGCTAAAAAAGATTCTATGCAAGGTGGGCATGAATTCAAAACTGAGATTGAACTTCTATCAAGAATCCATCACAAGAATCTTGTCATCCTTGAGGGTTTCTGTTTTGAGCAAGCTGAACAAATGTTGGTATATGAGCATATTCCTAATGGTACTGTGATGGATAGTCTTTCAGGTACTTCCTTCCAATTCTTCACATTCTCCTCTGAATATAAATTCTGGCAAAGGTTGAAACCTACATTGCAAAACTTATTGCCATATCACATTCAATTCTTTATTTTATTAGCTTTTGTTGTTTGTCACCCTTAAGGCATTAGTTGGGAGACAAGCAATGAGTAGAAAATGAACATATATAAGCAATGAAGAAAACTTTTTTTCTGCAGAAGATTTCTAAGAACACAATCATCTGTCTTTTATTTGATAACATATATATCAATGCAGGGAAGTCAGGAATAAGGTTGGATTGGATGGGGAGACTTAGAGTAGCCCTTGGAGCAGCCAGGGGTTTGTTCTATCTACACGAGCAAGTGGATCCTCCCATTATACATAGGGACATCAAATCAAATAACATCCTACTGGATGAAAGTTTAAATGCAAAAGTTGCCGATTTTGGACTCTCCAAGCCTATGTCTGACAGCCAAAGGAGTTATGTCTCCACTCAAGTCAAAGGAACATTGGTGAGTGTAAAAACCTGATATGCGGGCCAATGTCATGGGAAAGCTTTATGCATGCACCACACACACCCACTTCTATTACTGCAAGAATGTTAGATTTATATGAACACAAGGTTTTGGGTTTTGACTCCCCTAAAATTAATAGGAGGAATTGTCTTCCATTTATAATGAACCACATACAACTCATCAGTTCTTGTTTGTTGGGGGGTGGAGTCAAACAAGAGTACATAAATAAATAAATATATATATATATATATATTCGTGTTAAATTACCAGTTATCAGCCAAAAACTTAAGTTGATAGAAATAAGTGAATTTAGTTACTTAATAATTACTTTAACACTTCCCCTTACGTGTGAGCTTAAACTCCCTTTTAATAGGTGATGTCTAACACGTAGAATATTTAATTTAAATGGGGTGAATTGACAGAGTCAAAGTTTAATCACAGGACTTTTGGCTCTGATACCATGTTAAATTACCACTTGTCCCAAAAGCTTAAGCTAATAAGAAGATGTAAATTTAATCAGTGAATCATTAATTTAACACTCTCCTTCACGTGTAGGCTCAAACTCCCTTTTCTAATAGATGAGGCTCAACACGTAGAATATTTAATTTAAATGGGGTGAATTGACGGAATCAAGGTTCGATCCTAAGACCTTTAGCTCTGATACCATGTTAAATTACCAGTTATCCCACAAGCTTAAGCTTTTGGGACAGCTGGAGATTTAACAATTCGGACACCACTTCTTGTCTAAAAGCCTAAATTAATGGGCTTTAGTCCACTTAGGTATATTAACTACTCGTTTAGTTTATACTTTCTCAATGTAGGACACAAACATCACAAGTGCATATACAACAAATTTTCTCTCACTTGTGAGTCTCTCCCATATTGACCAAATTTTCCCTCACACAAGAGTGTCATGCGTACTCCAAGAGAAATGACACTCTTTTTACCGGAGTCAAATCAAATGTGTCAAACCAAGATACTCGTATTAGCAGCAATGGAAGCTAATCATAGACTCTGATACCAATTGTTGTGGAGAAAAATACCAATATAGTCAAACAAGAGTAAGTTTTTTTTTTTTTTTTTAAAAAAGGCAAACAAGAGTAAGTTAATATACATATTAGGACACCACTTCTAACCCAAAAGCCTAAGCTAATAGACTTGGGTCCACTTATGTGTATTAACTACTCTTCACAATTGCATACACAACAATTCTTACACGTTACAATTTAAGATTCTAGACCTTAACAATTCTCCATTACACGTTACAAACTCTTCTACTTCAAATGATTTATATCTCAAGTAACTCTTGATTATTACTATAACTCCTATGACTTTTATGTAGTCTTCTGACTCTTCTTATCTTCCAAGAATTTTGTTCTAATAAAAAACCACCATGTAATTAAGTGGTGGGGAAGAGATGTGCAATTTATGACCCTGCAGCCTCCATAGTAGAGCGAGGGGCATTTTTCAAATCTCAAGCAATGGAGATTAAAGGCTTATCTTTCTTGCAGATTTCACAACATTTCTTGAAATTTTGAATGTGGACTATGAATTTTCTTCATTGTTTTAGGGTTATATGGATCCTGAATATTACATGACCCAACAATTGACTGAGAAGAGTGATGTCTATAGTTTTGGAGTGCTACTGTTGGAGCTAATAACTGCAAGAAGGCCAATAGAGCGAGGGAAGCATATCGTGAAAGAGGTAAGGAATGTAATGGATAAGACGAAAGAACTATACAATCTTCATGAAGTTCTTGACCCAACCATTAGTTTGGGAACAGCTCTAAAAGGTTTAGAAAAGTTTGTGGACCTAGCAATGAGGTGTGTTGAAGAATCAGGAGCCAAAAGGCCTACAATGGGTGAGGTGGTAAAAGAAATTGAAAACATTATGCAACTTCTTGGGTTGAACCCTATTGTTGAATCTGCATCCACTTCAGAAACTTATGAGGTAGCCGGCGAAGGCCAATTCAGCCACCCTTATGTCGATGATGGCTTTAATTACAGTGGTTCCTTCCCTCTTTCAATGGTCAATAGATCCTAAGTGAATATCATTTCACAATTTAGAATGCTCAACTTGATAGGAAATTTTTTTTTTTCTTTGTGCATGTTACAGAAACCAGTTCATCTATCTTATACATTTTCATGCAATCCTTAACATGGATACTCATGATAAATAACCATTTATTGTCAGAATATTTCAATAATAACTTTGTTCTTTCTCCATAGCATGTATAAATAAAATATAATAATGGCATATATACCTCCATTAATCGCGAGACAAGCTTCCAATATAAGTATTATGTGTGTGAAGAGACTATTACATACTCTCAACTCTAATTTTTGCATATTGACCGAAATGAAGTCTAATGAGCTAGCTTCACTTATATATGGGGTGAGAGTAAATGGCTTCTTAATGTGTCAACAAAATTTGGACCAACCCATTAAGGGGGCCAACCCATTAAAGGCTTTAAACTAGACAAGCGATTATGCTAATTCACAGAAAAATAATAAATACAAAATTTATCTCAAAAGCTTATGTTTATAGAAATAGGTAAATTTAATCATTTAATCAATACTTTAACATTCATCCTTATGTGTGGGCTCAAACTTCATTTTTAATAGGGGAGGCTCAACGTATGAAATATGTAATTTAAATGGAATGTTCGACGAACTTAGGACCTCTTATGGCTCTAATACCATATTAAATCATCAATGATATCGGACTTCTTCTGACTCTAATACTGTATTAAAAATCACCACTAATATCGAAAGTCTCTTTAAATTATTATGAGATCCTATGTAAGTCATAGATGGTTGGGAACAGTTTCCATTTAGACCAAAGACCAAATTTTAAGGAAACTAATGTTGTTTCATGGAGATGAGTCCTAAAGCAAGAAGATTTACAGTCGTCTTTCTAGACCAAAAGAAAGAAGGTTGATATAACTATGATGACCTAGGCTGTCTATATGGACCAAAGCACTAGATGAGATATTTATAGACTTTTTATAAATGTGTTTTCTATTTTGTGCTTTAAAAGATGATTTCAAAAATGAAAACTAAAAAGTGTTTTTAAATAAAATTTTGCATACTAAAATTTATTTTGAGGACTATGTTTGAAAAGTGCTTCTGAAGACTTTACATATTAAAAAGTATTTTTAAATAAAATTGTACATATTAAAATTTATTTTGAGAACTATGTTTGAATAGTGCTTCTAAAGACATGCAGAGTACTGAAAGTCAAGCATTCCATAAAAACCTTATTTAAAACCAACAGCAAAGATTTTAGAACTTGTTTGAGGTTGCATTAAGAAGTTTAAAAAGTGTTTTTAAAGTATATAACGATGTGCTATAAAAAAAATGGATACTTTTAGTAAAGAACATAGAAAGCACTTCGGTTTTGCGATTTTAAAAATAACAATTTTAAAATATGTTATTTGAAAACGTGATTTTTTAAAACCAAGTTAAACATTTGGTGAAATCGCAGTTTTAGCATTTTCAAGAGTGACATCATGCTAGGCAAGGACCAATGACGCCATCAGACAATTTTCCACATTTGGAGATAAGATTATGCGACAGCACGCCAATGTTGCCATCGAAGAAACACAAATACGAGGCTACTACCACAAAAAAATTAGGGGAAATTAGCTTTACCACTATGAACTACCACTTTCTCTCCATTTGCCCCATGAACTACCAAGGTTATCTAAGACCCCCTATGAACTACCATTTCGTTACCAAAGACCCTCTATCGTCAATCAAAGCCGTTAAATTGAACGGTCAACTGTACTGTTCATGACACTATTCTGTCAGTCAACGACAATGTTCACAGTACTATTCACGCACATGACCCATTGACCATCACGTTTGACACTTTTGACTAACGGTAGGAGGTCGTTGGTAGCGAAATGACAATTCATAGAGGGTCTTAGGTAACCTTGATAGTTCATGGAGGCAAATGGAGAGAGAGTGATAGTTCATGGGGGGTAAAGCTAATTTCCCCAAATTAGGAAGATGAGTTGAGTGGCTCAGTGGGTATGACTAGAATTCAACTCCCTTTGCAATTTGCATTCAAGTCTAAAAGCCTGTCCACTATTTTAGGAAAAAATTAAAAATTAGTCTTTATTTATGGGTTAAATACTCAGTCGGTGGGTGGTTCGGCGGGTTTAGGGCGGCTGAACCACCTTCAATTTGCACAGTGGGTGGCCGAAAGTATCCCAAGGTTGTCGGGGCGGCCGACCATTTGGCTTGGGCCCTTTTCCTTTTTTTATTTTTTTTTTAATTAAGTACATGGATATATGTCGATTTTTTAGGTGTGCTGATGTGGATTTTCATTAATTTTTGGACGGAAGTTAGAAGGAGATACTATCTTTGTTTTTAACCATTAATCAAGGTGCCATCTATTATACAAAATGAAACCGATGGGCAAAAAATAAAGTGTGTTAAACCATACAGGGCAAAAAAAGTTTTTAACTCTTATTTTATTTAGGATTAATTTCATGTGATGTCAAAACAAATTTAGAGGTCTATGAGATATGCCAAAAATAATAATAATAATTTAATTTAATTTAATTTTTATACTCAAATTTTGATTACCGACTAGTGTTTGTAATTTGACAAGAGGGATTAAAATTTTTTCTTTTGGGATAAAAACTAATGGAGGAGGTAAATTGACTGAAATTGAAAGCTCAGTGATGTAAATTGAGAGTTTTTGAATTTTGTGTGGTCTTCTCAAAAAGCGCGATAGTTTACGAATCTAAAGTGAAGTTTTCCCAAATAAAAATATAAACTATTTAAGGGAAAACTACATTTTGCCCTCATGAACTATAACGCCTTAGCACTTTCCTCCCATGAATTGTCAACTGTGCTACTTTGCCCTCATGAACTATCATTTTTTGCCAACAAACCCTTTTAGTCAGTCAAAGCCGTTAACTCAAACAGTCAACCTATCACTTTACATCACTTTGCCCCCATGAATTACAACGCATTGTCACTTTGCTCCCATGAACTACAACGCATTGTCACTTTGCCCCCATAAACTACAACGCATTGTCACTATGCCCCCATGAACTATAATGCATTGTCACTATGCCCTCATGAACTACAATGCATTGTCACTTTGACCGTTTGAGTTGACGGTTTTGACTGACGGAATGGGTTTTTGGGCACAAAATAGTAGTTCATGGGGGCAAAGTAGCACAGTTGGCAGTTCATAGGGGAAAAGTGTCAATGCATTGTAGTTCATGGGGTCAAAATGTAGTTTCCCCTAACTTCAATTAAGGTCATAAATGGACATACAAAATAGGGGAAACTTCACTAACCCCCCCTGAACTTTCGCGATTTTTGCAGATACCCCTCCCCAACATTTAAAAACTCTCATTTTGGTGTATCAAACATTTGTTTTATTTCAAATATCTTCCTACCATTAAATATTGTAGTTAAATTAAACGGAAAAATGAGAAAAATGACTAAGGGTATTTTAGTAATTTCACACATTTCCGTTAAATTTAACAAAAAAATCCTAACGGAAGGAAAAAAGTGAAAGAAAATTAAAGTTTGATACACCAAAGTGTGAGATTTTGAACGTTGTGAGTGTTTGCAAAAAATGCGAAAGTTCAGAGAGGTTAGTGAAATTTCCCCTACAAAATAACATTATTTGACTTCTAACAACATTTTATATATATATATATGTCCACAAGGGAAGGGGAGGGGGGATTTAAACTAGTAACGTCCGTTTCATAAGGCGTGGTCCACAACTTATTGAGCTATCCCATGGAAACATACTTCTAACAATGTTAGGCAAAGACAAATGACTCTATCCGGCAATTTTGAATTTTCTGCATTAAATGATAATTTTTTTCCCCATGTTACTGTAGCTGAAAATGATTGAAGTGATTAAAAATTTTGAATTTTTTGCATTAAAAAATTTGAAAGTTTAGTTTTGTAGTAATTTTATTATTTAAATAGTAATAAAAAGTAAATGATGTGATATAAAAATTGAAAAAAATGAACATTTTAATGTTTTTTTTTTTTTTTTTTTTTTTTAAAAAAATTGTGCGTGACCAATAATAACAAGGGGATAAAGGGGTTTGCCAAACACTCCCTTAACATTTATCAACTCCGAGTTGAGGCATGTACTATTCCTAGCCTATTGTTATAGTCTATAAATTGGAGCCAAAATCTACGTTCTTTGCATATCAGAAAGTGAAAGCTTTTATCATATCATTACATAGTTTTCCACAGAAAAAAAGAAAGAAGAAAATGGGAGTGGTGGTTCTTCAATTCATGGTTTGGTGATGGTGATGAGCATGGCCATATTTCTCACGTACGTCTGTTGCAAATGCAGCGCAGGGGACAGCCACTTTCTATACCCCTCATGCATGTTCGTGAGTATAATCTTTAATGCATCAAATTGCTTTCTTAAATATAATAAATTTTGTTTTTTAAAAAAAAAAGATTAAATTTCAGAACTTTATTCATAAACTGAATATTAATACGACATCACAGATGTCTTCAGGAATTTCTTCAATCCAAATTCTATCCATGATATGTTTTACCGCTGCCTTCGCTAAACTATGAGGTGTAGAATTTGCCTCTCGTCTTGTATGGTTAAACTGGCAACTCCTCCAATTACCAAGTATGCCTTAATTAGTGTCATCCACCAGTTGTCCATATCTACTCCAATTTGGACCATTGGCTTGGAGAGCATTAATCACTAGCAACAAGTAATACTTTGTAACTCCAAATCTCGACTAAATTGTACTGCGTTCAACCTTCTGCTACCACATGTTCATGAATTATATTGATAGTCTGACATCTAGCTGCACTCACCTGTCCGACACTAAAATAGTTTTAACAAATTAATATATTAATTATTGATAAGTACTTTTCAGTATATGATCTTTTGTTAATTTGAACCCCTTATCTTTCACACGCGTAATAAATATTATTTCACCTTCCAAAAGTTATATATATATATATATATATATATATATATAATATTAAGGCAAGGTTATGATTAAAAAAAGAAGAAGAGAGAAATGCTATTTATATAGTGTTCTCTCATCAATATTCTTCCATTCTCCCTTCATTTCTTTTTCAAATTGAGGTACTAAATTATATAAACATGCATGCTAAATTCTTTTCCAAATGCATCTATCACTTACAGAATTTTATTGACAATACTTAATACAGTTGTTTATGCATGAAGAAATTTTTTAAAATTAAAATTGACAATAATACTCGTTACAATTGTAATAGATGAATTAATTAAAAAGTTCTTTATGATCAACTGAAGTCTTTAAGTTACTAATAAAGTATATCAATATAATTGTTTGTACGTCAAAAACACAATTTCAAAAATCCCAAATAATCGTAGGAGATGGGTTTTTCTTTTTTCTTTTTTCTTTTTTCTTTTTTCTTTTTTCTTTTCTTTGAGATTTCAAGTCTCGTGTATTAATTCCATCATGAAAATAATTTCAATTAAGCATGAAGTATGAAATGTGAAATATATTACACTCATTCATATATAGCAAATTTGGTCACGATCTCTTAGAGCTAGCATCCGTGCATGCATACACGCTGGCTGCATGTATATATAATTTATCAGATTTATAAAATTTAATCATATATTCATTGACAGCCTCTTCATGCTATGGATACCAAAACGATGGCGTCATGATAGCCGCAGCAAGTGATGCGATATGGGGCAATTAATCGGGCAGCATGTGGGAGAAGTTATAGAGTCACGTGCACCGGGGCTACGTACAAACTAGGGCGTGCCCCGTTCATGCAAGGGTACCAGCGTGGTGCTTAAAATCGTTGATTACCGTCCGGCAGGATGTCAGGGAACCATTGATCTCTCTGAAGAGGAGAAACTGAAGAGGCCTTCTCGGCAATAGCTAATCCTGACGCCGGAAAAATCAAAATTAAATATACCCAGTAAGGCTAAAACTACAAATTTAATCAAATATCAAATATGGAAAGAATTATATATTATTTTTTTTTGGTATTAGCATCGACTAATAACGTCAAACAAAATGTGGCTGCTAATAATGTCGACACTAGTGAAATAATACAAATTTAAGTAAATATGTAAAGAATCATATAATTCATGGTGTCTCTTACGTACGTTAATTTTTTATTTGAAATTTGCAGGGTTTGAAGTTCTCTTAGAGTATGCATCATGCATCTCGTGACAGCCAGTTATGATAATATATATAGGAATAAGAGGCTCGTGAATCACGAGTCGTGATGGAAACTTGTTTGTACCAAGCATGCATATATATGGAAAGTTTATGTTAAAAATAACTACATCTACATGCATGTATGTGATGTAGTGTTGTGTGCTAAAAATGACTTTTTATGAGAAGTCATTATGTGATGTAGTGTTGTGTGCTAAAGAGAAGTGGGGTAAGGAGTATTTAAATTCTTATGAGATTGATTTTAAAGAATCTTTAAATAATCTAGAGGTTGCTGATCTGAATTTTTCTAGATTTTTTTTACTTGGTGTAATAAGCAAGGGTGCATGTTTTGTGGCCAGGAAGTTGGATAAGGTGCTTGCAAATACAGCTTGGATGGAGGCATATGGCAATACTCAGGTTGATTTTCTTGATGCAAGAATTTTAGATCATTCCCCTTCTATGGTTACTATGGGTAAGTTAAGGAGTTTTGGTCCTCGTCCTTTTAAATTTTTCAGCTTTTGGGCTGAGAATGCAGATTTTTTAAATTGGGTGGAAGAGGGATGGAGTTTATATGTTGAGGGAGTTCCTATGTTCAGATTATATGCTCGGTTGAAGGCTGTTAAACGAATTTTGAAGGATAAGACTTCGGTTTGTTATGTGGGCATTCATTAAAAGGTTGCTCAAGCTAAAGAAAGATTGGAGCAAGCTCAGAGAGAGATTTTAATGTATGGTGGGCAGGGTGATTGTGTGAAAAAAGAGAAAGAATGTCTTCATGAATTTCTTGCGATTAGTAAGGCTGAGGAAGCTTATTATAAACAGAAGTCTCGAGTTAAATGGTTGAATTTGGGGGATCAAAACTCATCTTAATTTTTCAAGATGGTTAAAATTCGAGCTTCTAGGAATTTAATCACTCACTTGTGGGATGATAATGGAGATAAAGTAGTTGAGGAGAATCAAATTAAGCAAGTTGCGGTTGATTTTTATACGAAGCTTTTGGGATCTGAGTCTCTTGTTTTCAATGAAGATAAAGCTAACAGAGTCTCTCAACTTATTACTAAGCGAATTACTAATGTTCAGTGTGCTATGCTACAGGCTGAGGTTACTGATGCAGAAATTAAAGCTACTGTGTTTGCTATGAAAAATGAGAAAGCTCCTGGTCCTGATGGTTTTTCTGTTCAGTTCTTTAAGAAGGCTTGGTCTATTGTTGGTCAAGATGTTATTGTTGCTATTACGAATTTTTTCCAATCTGGAAAGCTTCTAAAAGCAACAAATGCTACAATTCTCACATTGGTTCCGAAGAAAGTAAATCCTTCAAAAATGGGTGATTTTCGTCCTATCTCCTGTTGTAATCTTATCTAGAAAAGCATTACTAAAATTTTGGCGAATCAATTGGTTTCTTGTTTGGAAGATTTAATTAGTCCTAACCAAACAGCTTTTATTCCTAATAGAAGTATTGCTGAAAATGTGTTATTAGCTCAAGAAGTTATGAAGAATTATCATAAAAGTGGTGGAAAGGCTCGTTGTACAATGAAGGTGGATCTTATGAAGGCTTATGATTAGTCAATTGGGATTTTACTCTTCATAGTCTTTGTTGTTTTGGTATGCCTGGAAATTTTGTTTCATGGGTCCAGGAGTGTATTATTTCTCCTCGGTTTTCGGTGGCTGTTAATGGTACTTTAGTTGGTTATTTTGAAGGGAAAAGAGGTTTTAGGCAAGGTGATCCCTTATCTCCTTATTTGTTTGTTTTGTCTATGGAAGTTTTGTCTAGTATTTTGGCAGAATGTGTGGTTAAGAAAGAGGGATTTGGCTATCATCATCGCTGCTCTAAGGTTGGTCTCACTCATCTATGTTTTGCAGATGATCTTCTCATTTTCTCGGAGGCTAGTGTGCGTTCTGTTAGTGCTATTCAAAAAGTTCTTAGTGAGTTTGAGTCTTTCTCTGGGCTGAAGGCAAATCCTGATAAGAGCACTTGTTTTTGCGCTGAGGTCTCTCCTTTGGTTCATTCTCAGATTCTTTCTACGCTGAAGATGGTTGAAGGTAAGCTTCCAGTTCGTTATTTAGGAGTTCCCTTGATTTCTTCGTGGTTGTGTGCAGCTGATTGTGATACTCTTTTGGAGAAAATTACTACAAGAATTAATTCATGACTTTCTAGAAATTTATCTTTCGCTAGGAGGTTGCAACTTATTTCCTCTGTGTTGTATAGTTTGCAAGTTTATTGGAGTAGTATTTTCATTTTACCAAAGCGAATTATTAAAGCTATTGAACAAAAGTTTAATAGATTTCTTTAGAATGGTAATGATGAAGGGAATGCTAGAGCTAAAGTTTCTTTGAGTGTGCTTTCTATGCCAAAAAAAGATGGGGGTTTAGGCATTAAAAAGCTTGAGGAATGGAACAGGGCTGCCATGATGAGGCATATTTGGAGTTTATTTACGAAAGCTGGATCCCTTTAGGTTGCATGGGTTAAGGAAAATCTTCTAAAGGGTAAGAGCTTTTGGCAAGTTTCTATCCCTCAGATTTGCACTTAGAGTTGGAGAAAATTGTTAAAGCTTAGAGATGAAGCAAAACGTTTTCTCTCTTTTGATGTTGGTAATGGGAAGAATATTTATATTTGGTTTGATGCTTGGCACCCGGATGGGGTGCTCTATGAGAAATATGGGCATAGAGTCATCTATGATACTCATAGTAAACTTGAGGCCCGGTTAGATTCTTTCATTCATAATGGACAATGGTGTTGGCCTGCTGCTCGTTCGGATCATCTTGTTAATATTCAAAGTAGGTTGTGTATGGTTCCTATGGGTGATGAGGATAAGCCAAAATGGAATGCTTCAAAAACTGGTACGTTCTCTTGTTCAGATACTTGGAATTCCATTTGAGTTAAGGAAAATATTGTGGATTGGTGGTCTTTGGTTTGGTTTCCTTTTTCAATTCCTAAACAAGCTTTCATCACTTGGTTAGTAATGCGGGATGCTTTGACCACCGGGAGAAAGTTGTTGATGTGGGGGTTTCAAGGGGATGTGAAATGCATTTTTTGTAAGCATGTAATTGAGGATAGAGATCATTTATTTTTTGCTTGTGGGTATAGTAGTAGAATTTGACAGCAAGTTATGATTCTTTGTAGTGTGCTTAATCCGCCTACTTGTTGGGAAGATGTGGTTTTTTTGGGGTTGGAGGAGTGGAAGGGCAAAACTATGAAGGCTTATTTGTGTCGGTTAGTTTTTGCTTCTACAATATATAATATTTGGAGGAATCGTAATGCTTTGAAACATAACAATAATCCGTGCACTGAAGAGAAGTCTATTCAACGCATTAGATGGGAGGTGAGGACCTGGTTTACTACGAAAGGTAGATTTAAAAAGACTAGAGGAAATGATATTCTTTGTAATACTTGGGGTATAGATGGGATATTGGTTTAATATGGTGGAGTTTTTGCTTGTATAGGTGTTTTCAGCTTTAGCTTTTCTTTGTAAAGTGTTTTAGTTGTTGGTCTATGAAAGTTACTCATTCATCAAAAAAAAAAAGTATGTGATGTATGTTCAATGCATAGAAATAAGCTGCTCATGATGGAAACTTCTATGTTTCAAGCATGGCAATTAAGTTGATATTAAAACTACATATATGCATGCATGTGACATATATATTCAATGCAATAAGTGAAGAAATTCATAAACAAATAGAAAAATAAAATAAAAGCGGAATTAAAATAAAAAGAGACACAACGTGGTGGATCAGGATCCCCTCAAATTCTTTAAAAATTTAAGGGCCTCAAATTTTGAATCTTGACCATTCATCTTGATTTTAATGGCAAAAAACAAAAGACTTTTCAGTTTTTACATTTAAAGTCAAGATACATTTTGATTTTTTTATTATTAAAAATTGAAAAGCCTTTTATTTTGGACTGTTAAGATCAAGATGGACGGTCAAGATTCAAAATTTGAGGGCCTCAAATTTTTAAAGAATTTGAGGGGATCCTGATCCCAACGTGGTTCTGTCAACAACCTATATCCACAGATAAAGCCCAAAGGCTACATTACGCTCTTATTGAATGAATGTTTACAATACAGAATGCTCTATTTATAGAGCTTACACATTAATGTAATCATAATTAAATCACCTAATTTAGAGTAATCAAATCATAATTAAGTTCCTAAAATTAGGCTAATCTAATCTTCATCAATCTTCATCAAATCCCTAATTTTAGGGTCATTACTCTAACATCCTCCCTCAAACTTAAGGTGGAAGATCTGAAACCTTAAGTTTTTTTTTTTTTTTTTTTTTTTTTTGGATAGCAAAACAATACAAAAGAGGGCATCTATGGGCCAAAAATGAGAGCCAACAGTGGGCTGAAATGGGCCTGGGTTTTAAATAATACCACAAAGGCCGGGCTTGGGTTTTAAACAATACCTCATAGCAGAATAAAAAAAAGAAAGCCCAATTTGGGCTAAAGCAAAAGCCAACTTTAAGCTGAAATGACTTGGGTTTTAAACAATACCACATAACCGAGAAGTGAGACAACTATGGGCCAATGGATGGGCAACTTGGCCTCTTATAAATTTTTGATTTTATTATTTTGCATCTTCACGAGGGATTAACCAAACAAACCATACCCTTTTTCTTTTTTCTTTTTTCTTTTTTCTTTTTTCTTTTTTCTTTTCTTTTTCTTTTTTTTTTTTTTCTTTTTCTTCATCAGAAGTGTGCCATACATATTCCATAAAAGAAAGTGAAAAACTCTCTACAGTGACCGGACGACTGGAAATTGCTGGTGAGAATCTTGCTTGACTGAATGGTGAACTTGCTGTATGGCTGAGATCAGGGGCAGAGACACAAGGGAGTGACCCAGGGGCGGTCGCCCCAGATAAAAAAACAAAAAAAAAAAATCAAGCAAATTTCAATGAAAGATTGTAAACGCCTCTGGTAAAAAAATAATTTTACCCTGAAAAAAAAAAAAACAAAAAAAAAATTCCAAGCTCTAGCCTTGCGCCCAACACCCCTAAAAAAAAAAATTTTAAAAAAAAAAACTAAACTCCAGAGTCCAGGCTCCAACACGACTCCACTAAACAAAAGAAAAGAAAAAAAAAATCACAACCCCAAATCCCTAACTCCTCTTCTCTTCCGGACTTCTAGAGTTTCAATCCAGACTCCAAATTCGCAACCACAAATTCCAGTACAACACTTACCCCAAATTCACGACCTTGTCTTTGAGTCTTGACTTACGGCACTTGCCGAAAGAATCACGAATGCAAAAAAGATTGGGACTGGGAGTTTGGGCGCTAGAAGTTGAGAAGCACGACTGCACGAGTGGAGCTGTGGAGTCCTTCAATGCCTGTGGACCTGTGGTTGTGGGGTGAGTCTCTCCTCCTCACTCCTCTTATTCTCTTAATTTCTTGCAAAATCTACCACGTGGCGTGGTCTCTTAAGTCTTAACTTTGCTTTATAGGCTTCATGTTTTTTTTTCTTTCTTTTTTTTTTTTGAGGTTTGTGCACACTGCACAGGCACAGTAGCACATGCTGCACATGAATAAGCTCAACACTTTTTTTTTCTGTGTTGAGGTGCCGAGTGGTCCTTCCTAGGCACAACAGCACATAAATAAGCTCAACACTCAACAGTCAACACTTGTTTTTTTTTTCTATGTTGAGTGCCGACTGCTAAGTGGTCCCTCCCTTAATTGCACATGAGTGGGTGCTTTATATATATATATATATATATATATATATAAAAAAAAAAAAACAAATGTTGTGGCCTTGTGGGTCACTAACTCACTTTATATAGAGTTTATTCCTGTTGTGCAGTGTGCACCAACATCAGAGAAAATAATTTTCTCTGATGTTGGTGCACACTGCACAGCAGGAATAAACTCTATATAAAGTGAGTTAGTGACCCACAAGGCCACAACATTTGTTTTTTTTTTTCTATTTCGTCACCCACAATAGTGAGTTAGTGACAACACTTGTTCTTTCTTCTTTGTCTTTATGTATAATAATACTTATAAGTTATAATGCTTTATTACTCAAAATTTTATTTTTTCTTATTTGTTGCTATGCACAAGACCCACCACACTTGTTTTTTGTTTTTGTGGATAATAGTATTTATAATGCTTTACTACTCAACTTTCACTTTTAACAAGTAAACATTTTAAAAAATTATTTGTGCTTTGAATATTTTGTTCCAAAATTTGCTTGTGAATGTAATGTCCTTGTTTGAGATTATAGAAGTAGACATAAGACATACCATGTGTTTTGGATAATTAAAGGTGTGTTTATCTATATTTTTTTTGTTTATTTTATTCTAATAAAAACAATATTGTTATTTTTTTTGTAAGGTGTGTTTTATATATTTTAAGATTTTGTCAAGCATCAACGATCGAGTTTCAGAAGATTATTGCTAATCTCAGGTTTGTTCTTTTTATCAATTCATTTTAGGCTAATAGCTATTGGAATATGCTAATATTATAATATCATTAGAGACTTAGAGTATGTTTCATTAGATCTAAATTGTTTAGTGTGAAAATTAAAACTAATAAATAAATAATTTTTCAGGTTTCTGAAATTTCTTAAATTATATTATGGGCAAGCCAAAAACAATTGATGCATTTTTTTAAGAAAAAAGATGCAGATTCAAATTCTAAAATGTCTTCCTCGACATCCAATCCTCAAACTTTAGCTCCTGAGCAGCGTCCTTCTAAGATGCCAAGAAATGAATCTCAAGTAGTTGAGTCATTTGACATTTCTACTTTACAACGAGATCCAGGGTTACGTCCTCAAATATGGGAATATCCTGTTAATCAACGGGATGAAATTAGATGTGCTTATCTTAAACTCGGTCCGTATAGGTTCATTCCTTCTAGTAGTTCTAGATATCCGGTTTCGGGAATTAAAAAAAACCGCCGAAGATTTCAATCATCTTGGTATAAAATGTTTGATTTGTTAGAATATTCTGAGGACAAAAATGCTGCTTATTGTTTACCTTGCTTTCTTTTTGCTAAAAAGCCAACAGGGCGGTTTGGAGGTAGTGCATTTACTATTGACGGATTTCGTAATTGGAAGAAAGTTAATGATGGTACTCATTGTTCTTTTTTGGTCCATATAGGAAATGGGCCATGTTCACCTCATAATAATGCTGTTAAATGTTGTGACAATTTGAAGAATCAATCTCAACATATTGATAAGGTGATAAATAAACAAACTTCGGAAGAAAAATTGAAGAATCGATTGCGATTGAAGGCTTCAATTGAATCTATTCGATATTTAGCATATCAAGGATGTGCTTTTAGAGGTCACGATGAAGGTCCCGATTCTAAAAATCGTGACAATTTTCTTGAATTGATAAAAGTTGTGTCCTATTTCAATGAGGATGTTGCCAATGTTGTTTTAGAAAATACTCCACAAAATACAAAATATACTTCACATCATGTTCAAAAAGATATTTTACATGTCTTGGCAAAAAGGGTACGAGATGTAATTCGTGAAGAAATTGGTGATTCAAAATTTCGCATTATTGTTGATGAGGCACGAAATGAGTCTATGAGAGAACAAATGGCTATTATTTTGAGATTTGTTGACAAATATGGTTTTATACAAGAACGCTTCTTTGATATTGTCCAAGTTAAAGATACATCGGCATTGACTTTAAAGGATAAAATATCTGATGTTCTTTCTCAAACTTGTCTTGATATTTAAAATATTCGTGGACAAAGGTATGACGGTGCTAGCAATATGCGTGGTGAATGGAAAGGATTGCAGGCATTATTTCTTAATGAATGTTCTTGTGCATGCTATGTTCATTGTTTTACACATCAATTACAATTAGCATTAATTGCTGCATCTCGAGAGATAATTGTTGTTCATCAATTCTTCTCAAATTTGAATTTCATTATCAATGTGGTTAATGCTTCATGTAAACGTCATCGTGATCTGCAAGATGCTCAAGAGGATGATATCTCATATTTGATAGTTATTGATGAACTTGAAACTGGAAAAGAAGCTAACCAAATTGGCACTTTGAAACGAGCTGGTGATACTCGTTGGAGTTCTCATTTTTATTCTATTTGTAACCTACTAAGGCTGTTTAATCCTACTTGTTCAGTACTTGAAAAGATTGTAAAAGAAAGATCCACTTACTCTCAACATGGGGACGCTGATGTTGCTTATGAAATGATTACATCATTTAACTTCATATTTATTTTACATTTGATGAGAAAAATCATGAGTATTACTAATTGTCTTTGTCAGCATTTGCAACAAAAATCTCAAGACATCTTGAGTGCTATGCAATTGGTTTCTAACACAAAAGCACTCATCTAAAAATTGAGAAATGAAGATTGGAATAATTTTCTTAAGAAAGTAGTCTCTTTCTCCAAGAAATTTAAAATAGACATTCCGGATTTGGGTGCTCGTTATGTTAAAGGCCGAGGTCGTCTTCAACGGGATCACATTACAGTAGAACATCATTATCATTTTGATGTATTCAATGCTACTATAGACTTTCAATTGCAAGAGCTCAATTTTAGATTTGGTGAAAGGCAATGGAACTCTTAACACTTAGTTCAGCTTTGGATCCAAATGATGCTTACAAATCATTTAATATTGATGATATATGTACTCTTGCAGAGAAGTACTATTCTCTTGATTTTTCTGAGTAGGAAAAAATTATTTTGAGATTTCAGTTGAAGCATTTTGAAGTTGATATACTTAATCATCCGAAACTACAAAAATTGTCTTCCATTGCGGAATTATGTCGAGGATTGCTAGAGGCAGGAAAGTCAGATACATATTATCTTATTGATAGATTGATTCGTCTTGTTTTGACTCTTCCGGTGTCTACAGCAACTACCGAACGAGCATTTTCAGCAATGAAAATTGTTAAAACAAGACTTCGTAACAAAATAGAAGATGAGTTTCTTGGAGATAATTTACTTATCTACATTGAAAGGGAAATTGCTAAAAGTTTTGATTCAGAATTGATACTTGATGATTTTGTTTCACTAAGACCGCGTAGAATGCAATTTTAGGCACTTTGTATTTTGTATTTTCCTTTACTTTTGTACTAGTGCCTACATGGTAACTGATATATCAATTTAGCATATATTTATGAAGTCAGATAAATTTGCTTTTTGTCATACATATATTGTGGTATAATTTCATTTTTTTTATTGTATTTACCATATTATAATAAAAATATAATATATAAAGAGAACAAAAAAATTATTTTATTATTTTATTGGCGTCCCTGGTAGAAGGAATTCCTGGATCCGCCACTGGCTGAGATAGGAGGTGAAGATAGGAGCTGGTAGAGCCTTAGGGCACGAATCAGTGGTTTGCTGCCGAGGAATACGACGTTTGAAGCTAGAGGCTGAGGAGACAACGCCGGTGGAGAAGTCGCCGTCTGAGATGGTGTCGAAGGGGCGGTAGGGCTTGATCTTGGGCTCTAAGAGGACCAACTTCTTCGCTGCAAAACGGTCTTGGGTCTAGAACACCATGCACCATGGATGCCTTCCTCATCTCCTTCTTTTTTTTTTTTTTTTTTTGATATATATATAAAGATAGAGAGAACTCAAGACTCAATAGGTATATGGATCTGTCTTGAAAGCAAAACCAAAAGAATTCTCTGATGAAAAAAGAGAAAGGCCGATTTTATTTTATTTTCACGCATATCTACTACCTCGTGATCTCGAGGGTTGAGATGTGAGACCATATGTTTGGACAATTAGAAAAAAACAAGCAGAGGAAAACAAAGAAAGCACTGACAGAGAAAACGAAGGAGGCTAAAGCGTGAAAAGGGCTACAAAAAACAGAGAGAAAAAATAATAATAATAATAATAAAAATTCACAGGACCATTTTGGATCCGATACTAGTGTGGTGTTAGCCAAATAAGTTTTGATACCATGAAGAAATTTAGAAATAAATAGGAAAATAAAATAAAAGCGGAATTAAAATAAAAAGAGACATAAGATTTTAACGTAGTTCGGTCAACGACCTACTTCCACAGATAAAGCCCAAAGGCTACATTACGCTCTTATTGAATGAATGTTTACAATACATAATGCTCTATTTATAGAGCTTACACATTAATGTAATCATAATTAAATCACCTAATTTAGGATAATCAAATCATAATCAAGTCCCTAAAATTAGGCTAATCTAATCTTCATCAAATCCCTAATTTTAGGGTCATTACTCTAACAATAAGGAAAGGCCTACTCTTTTAGTATCATATATGTTCAATTCAATAACTTATGTCCTCTACTTCTGCATCGATTGCTGCATATTCTGTCGTAATATTATTTGCAATTGAATCTCAGTTGTTGAATTCGCTGATCTTGAGGATCTCCATATAGGGCGCCAACCAAAGATGTCAATTGATTGCATGCCGAGCCTCAGGTCGACAATACCTGCAAGGTAAGAAGCAAAGAAGAAAGGTCAAAGTGATCCACTAGTGGTCTAATGGGAGATCACTCTGATGCATAAGTCAATGATAGGCTTCGAGAAGAAAAGTAGGAATATTTTGCAAGAAAAAAAACAAGTGAGCGTACCTCTCAACGATGTAGCGCCTTTCCTTTTATAGAGTATTTCCCACACACAATAGATTTAGAGGGAGGTTTTGGGCTTAAAAAGATTTGATTTTTTGGCCCCCACTCCCTTAGCTCATGCTTCCTTCATTCTCTAGTTATAACGAGATGCTAATAATCATGTAAATGCAGCTCTTTTTGATGCTCTTATGCCTTCTTATTTATAATGAGTCTAATCCGGCTGACCTAATTTGTTAAAGTAATGATTAAATGATTAATTTACATCTTCTTATAAGTTTAAGCTTTTAGGACAATCGGTGATTTTACATAATTAAATTAGGTTTGGTCTGCCAAAATTAACTCAAGCTTGGTCGGCTTGATATGAATGATGTCCAGCCGGCTCGTGAGTTTTGTTGCAAAGGGGTCAGCTTAAAGTTATCCTCCATAGGAGTTTATTACATGGTACACTATTACAGGCCTTCGAAATTCTGGTCCACACATGTCTAAGGTAACCTAGGATTGTGAACCCTTTGAATTAAAAAAAAAAATAATGAAATACATATGATTTCTGATTAATTGAATACATTCAAGTAAATCTAGAAAAGTCATCGATAAAGATTACATAATATTGACAACCACTATTAAAGATATTTGGTGACTTCCAAACATCGAAATTGATTAGTTATAAGGGAGAAGCAGAGGCACGTTGAGACTCTTGAAAAGGCAAATTCTTGCCCTTTTCCAATTGACTGGCTAAACATATTTATTTTTTTGTGAGAATGCCATCGATTGTTAAACAAGGAGTGGTAACCAATCGTTGAGTAGTAGGGACGTTTGAAGGATGTCTTAATCGTGAACGCCACACATCTAATTAGGTGTACGTCTTTCATTCCCAAAAAGGAAATGAGGCCACATAATTTATTCAGTGAAGTCCACTTCAAATAGATTGGGTACAAGCCCCCTTCACTTGGTCCTTGTAATATTTTTGTTCCGGTTTGGATGTCAAGAGCCGGTGAGTAAGAAATAACAATTATTATTATCAATGCATAAACGATTGATAGATAACAGGTTGACTGCAACATTAGGACAATGCAAAATATGATTTAAGGAAAAAAAAAAACACTTTGGAGGAATGAGGGGTTTGAAAAGTAGGCAAGCAAGAGTGTTTGATATTTAATCCATTACCATTGCAACAGCTACGGTTTCTGAACAGACAGATTCTCAAGTACAGAGGTGATATGGACGTTGAGTCCACTATCTCCGAATCAAAGAAGGATCCTCTCCATTTCATTTAAATGGAGGGGATCCATTTAGTTAAAACAATGAGGCATTTTTGTCCAAAACTTGTCCAAAATATTTGTTTTGGACAAAAATGCCCCCTTGTTTTAACTAAATAGATCCCCCTCATTTCATTTGAAATGGAGAGAATCCAGGTCCCTACAAACCAAGGTCGATCATCTTGCTTAAAGGAATTGGTTTAGACTACCCTTGCAGTCAATTTGGTAGGTGGATGTTTGTCTTGATAGGCATAGTTCATCCGGTGATTACAATCTAGTGCACTATGGTTAGATCTACCATAGATTTGGCAAGGTGACCTTGGTGAGTGCCCATAAAACAATGGTTGTTGTTAAAAGAGACATGCTAATTTAATATAATTTTTCATATGTTCAAATAGCAGCACTCTAGCAAGTGTTTTTGGTTGCGGTTTCACAAATTACTAGAGGCAAAGATTCCGAATTTTAAATATATACCTTTGGTTTGAGTTTTTGACTATATACCTCTGTTGTTGCAGTGGAGGAGCTACCGAGCTACGATCTTCTTGTTGTAGGGGCAGATTGCGGGATTAATAATTAATTAATATAAATTAATTTTATAAATTTTTATGGTTACCCAAAAATCAACATAAATACTTTTTTATTTCGAACACTCAAAAAGACGTATTGTATGCCCAATTAATTGCTTTCAATATTTAATTATCTATCCATGATATGCAATGATTTTGGAGTTATTTTTGTTCATAATAACATCTAATACATTTTTTTAGTTAGGGAATTAAAATTTTAAATATAACAATTGTTTTCCTAACAAATCAATAAATTTGAAAACAGTGATATAGTGACTATATAAAAATGGTGACAAATCCTTGAATTAAACTGGGGATAATTATCTTTTCCCCTCACGAACTATCACGCGATTACCATTTGCCCCAATAAACTACTATTTTGTTACCAAATACCTCCTACTGTCAGTCAAAGACGTTAAGTAGAACGGTCAACTGTACTGTTCACAACGCTATTCCGTCAGTTAACGACACTGTTCACAGTACTGTTCACGCACGTAACATGTTGACCTTCATGTTTAACATCTTTGACTGACGGTAAGGGGTCTTTGATAACGAAATAGTAGTTCAGGAGGGATGTAATGTAAAATTGATAGTTCATGGAGGCAAATGGTAATCGCGTGATAGTTTGTAGGGAGAAAGGATAATTACTCCAAACAATTTACTTGATCTGATGATCATATATATTCAAGTAATAAATTAGCATATTATTTATATATAAAAAAAAATAGCATATGTATATATAAATGATTATTGTCATGGACTTTCTTTTGTTTTTTTATTTCCTATTTTTGTTTGCTTATTAGTGTCGGCTTCTGCAAATAATAAATTGTCGTTTCACATGGTAACTTTGTATCCATAAATTCATACTATCATGAAAATGTGTGGGAATAAATGTATTATTCCATCCCAAAAAAAAAAAAAAAAAAAGAAAACAAATCTCACTCTACCCCTGCATAAATTGCTAAAAACATCTCTATTTTCCATCTGCACAGCACAAGGAACACAAATGCATACATGTGTGTAGAACACATATAGTACTATTACAATATCTAGATTTGTAGAATATCCACATCCCAATATGGCGTATGTTGGATTCTGAAGGATCATGGAATCTTGTATAATTAATCTCAAGAATGATTTCTCCCATTAGGGTGGAAATTCTATGGAGATCAAGAGAACGTGACGAACACAATCTCATGTAGATTGTAGGAATAAAGGAATTAATGTTTGGATTCTCCTGGGACTCTTTATATAGAGTTCCAACATAACTCTTAACTAAGAGTTATGTCTCTTAACCCATTACCTCCACAGGAAGTCATATTACATTTCTATATAAATATACACTATGGTGTGGGGATGACCACACTTATAATAGTGTGATCACCCTATGCACCAACAGCGTATGCTTGAGACTTGCATTTTTGTTTCAAATTATAGTTGAATTGAAAATGCTTGTGTCAATTGTGCATGACAACATTATGATTTATGAGAGGATATGCTAAAATAGCGAAGGATTTTTTTTTCATTTATTTATTCTTTGATTTTTTATATTTTTTATTTTTGTGTGGGGGTATAAGGAAAGCCATCTTCGTGTGCTTGTGGTGGGGTTAGGGTTGAAGAATTTGTTCATATAAGGAAAGCCATCTAAATGAAATACTCAATTTAAAAAATTGTTTCCAGAAAGGGGTGGCTGTCGGTAGGGCAACCACCCATTTCCTTTTTCTTTTTATAAAAACAAATTCTTTAGTTTATATTTTTTATTAAAAGTGATACATGTCGTCATTTTATGGCGCTAATGTGGCACCTAACAAAATCCACGAAATATTTTGATAGTATTTGTTTTATTATTATTATTATTATTTTGCATATTTTAGGAAACTCTAAGTTCATTTTGATATGACATTGAGCAATTTATAATTTAGGCTAACCACATAAACTGATTTTGCTTTCAGCCATGAACTTTTTTATTTTTTAATTACTTATTTGGATCAAATAAAATTCTGATTTTTTCCGCTCCTCATTTCCGATTTCAGACTCAACCCTGTTAGAAATCCCAAAACCAAGACTAATCTCAAGCCAATTTGAGTCGGGAGCCGACTTCTGAGCCCGGGTTGGTTCAAAATCGGGTGGGTATTGCCCATGCTTAATAGAAACCTTGCTTGACGTCTTGACGATTGGTGTGATTTTTGTGATGGGCAGACTCACTCATACTTTTTTTTTTTTTTTTTAATATAGAACTTCTATTAATGAAATTTCACGAGTATAAAACTCTTACATCATTGAGCATACAGCTCTGAAAAACCATAGCCAAAAGTTATAAAAGTTACAAAGTTATAAAAATGACTTCAAGCTTCCGCTAACCCGTGTACAATTATATTTAAGGAACAGATCTGCTTCGTGCAGTTTAGATCTAAGACATTGATAGCCAAAATACAAAAACAAAAATAAAAACAACTAAAAATCCTGCCATGACAGTTAAGCCCCCATACCAATCTATTCCATCCTCAACCCCGAAGGCCTGGACAACAAATTCATCCTCAACCCAAAGGCCAAGACAAACAAAAAAATTAAAAACGAAACAAAAACCCCACAAGTAGCAGCGAAGGAGCACGGCATCATAGACATCCCTTTGAAAGACATTCCTTGGCCGAAGAAGACGATCAAATCTAAGGTTGAAGAGACTAGATATAGATCTAGATCTACAAAATAGATCTAAAGCAACCCACTAGAAACGGAGACCGGATGAGCCTACAGAGAAGACACCGAGTACTGTTATCATGAAAGGGGAGGAGAGAAGATCTAGATCTTCCCTCCTCTTGAAATTCTTTTTGGTGTTGTCTAGAAGAAAGACTCACTCATACTAAATTTATGTCATTAAAGTATCATTTAATATGTTGTCACATTGTCCACAAGAGGTAGCTCAATCGGTTGTGAACCACGCCTTATGAAGTAGAGGTCACAAGCTCGAATCCACCCTCCCCCTACCATTGCGTGGGCATGTCAAAATATATATATATATATATATATATATATGTTGTCACATTATTCAAGATTTTAAATGACATTGTCCTATATACACCATTAGATATAATAAAATCTAATATAGACCATAAAATGAATCATCTTCATTCCACCAGAGTAATATTATAAGTTCTTCTTGTGTCACTTTTATGTCCCTTAAAAAATGATGTAGTTCTTAAAATTATCATTGGAATTGTGATTGATCATTATCGAATTTTGATCAAATAGTGATTTTAAAAGCCACTGAGAGTAATGTTACAAGTCACTCTTGTATTACTCTTGTGTCCCTCTAAGAATGATGTGACTCTTAAAATCATCATTGTGCTTGTAATTGATCATTATTAAATTTTGATTAAGTAGTGATTTTAAAAGTCACCTCATATATATATATATATATATATATATATAATGATAATGATAATGGATCTATCCAAAACAATTTAAGGGTAAATTGGCTACCTTTAAACAAAATTTGTCAACTCTCAAAATTTAGCTCAAGAGTGGTCACCCATCCTCAATACAATTGATGGTAGAGGTCAGACCCCCTCCAAGCTATTTTAGTGATCACCCTATCAATTCTTTTGGATGGTCCTGCCATCCTTTCGAACATGATTCCTGTAGAAAAATAAGAGAAATAGAAAATCAAAATTGCTTCTAAGGTGTATTACAATGTCACTTTCCTTTTGGGTCATCCCTCCTCCCCACGTCCCTTTCGCACTGGGCTCTAGTAGTTTACTTGATGTCCCTAGACCCGGTGCCCCCCGTCCCTTTTCCTCTTCCTCCCGCCTCCTCCATCCTGATATTTGTTTTGGTGTTTTGCTGTATTACTTTTCTATCCGTTTCTGTGTTTTTTGGGTTTTTTTGCAGTTTCTGCCAATCTTCTCTGCGTCGATTTCGCTGCCCTCCGTCCATTGCTAAGCTTTTTTCGTGCCCCCGCCGCAACGAGCTTCCACCATGCTATTCTTTGTACGGGGTTAGCGTACACGCAATCGATTTCTTTCCCTATATTTCTTTTTGCTTGTATTCAGTTCTACTGCTTTTCTTTTCCCTGTATTTCGTTTGTTATTTGCTTGTAATAATGTTATGGCCTCAATGGTTTGATTGGATCCCCTTTGATCCTAACCTGTGTGTCGTGGATGTGTATGTTACCTTGACTTTCAGGTCGAGGAGGAAAAATGATCCAGACTTCTGTGTCGTGAATAAATGTGTATCCTGGCTTAATTGTCGAGGAGGATGAGTGGCGGCATAAGAGGGTTTACCTCTTAGGGTCGTGGAATAAACGCTTCATGTGCAGCTGATGGCATCTGCTTGGTTCAGTAGTCTTTAAACCTGCCAAGCAGATTTGAATGTTTATCCTATTGTTTTAGTCATGGAGTAGCGGATGTGTTTTCGAATTTGGTTGATTAGTTGGCCTTCGTTGTCTAGTTTGTATGAGATTCTACTTGTGACTTTGTAACTTAGGCTACGGTTACTTCAAGGTTTGCCTTGTGATTGTAAGAACTTTCGCTCTTGAGTTCTATGGAATGAGAATGAGTTCTTTTTACATACAAAAAAAAAAAATGTCACTTTCCTTAAGAAATTATTTACCTCCCCTAGAAATGGTATGCAAATGGATAACAACAAATATTTCTCCCATACACAACTGAGCCTAGAAAACTTTTGTAGATTAATTGCATTTTGCACAAACGAAACTAAACTCAAACACCCTCAGTTTTTCTACTCTATCAAGAGACAAAGACTTTATAATTGTTTTTGTGGAGAAAGAGTTCTTAAGAGAATAGAAGAAATAATTACCTATGTTTTTCAATAAAACTAAACTGTAGATATAATTTCGAAATTAAATTGCTAATCTTACTGTCATAAACTTCTAATCTAACAGACACTTAATTCTAACCGTTAGATTAAATAATCATCAATTGTTGTTTAATAATAACCATAATTATTTAATCTCAATCGTTAGATCAAAATTAATTTAATCTTACAATTAACTTTAATTACAATTAAGTAAATTCAACTACTAGATCTACCTAATAAGCATCCTACGGTCTATATCAAACTATTAGATTGAACAATCCTGACCGTTCAAAAATGAATGGAGTCAAGATCAAATCGCTCGGAGCTCCGATGCTTTGTGCCAAATGCACCACTAGTGCCATACAGCCCACGTTGTACGCGTTTGCGTCTTGTGCTTTGCACCATACTAGAGTATACTCTCAAGCATTTCTAAATGCTTAAAATGTGTAATAAGTGACTATCTCTATTCAATGATCTTTAAAACTTTTTATTTTATTTTAAAACATTCCTGATACACAAAATAATAAATAAATATATATATATATATATATTAATTTTGAAAATCTTTCAACAGTTCTCCTCGAAATCTTTTTAGACAAGATGGATGATGTGCCATAACCCAAACTGTTCATTTATGATGGACGGCCTGGATTTAATGAATTACAGGCACTTGAAATTCTGGTCCACACATGTCTAAGGTATGAATTGTGAATTTTTTTTTTTATTTTTTTGTAACACTAATTGTGAATTGTTATGCCTACAAGGTGGTAACAAAAATTTTGACCATTCTTAGCTAGGCTATAAAAAGACCATAATTACCATTCAAGTTTTCCTCTGTATTCACTCAATCGGAGATAGGCAGGGTGTAGTGATAGGCAGCTGAATCTTTTGGTAGATAGACTTTTTTTTATTTGTTTATTTACCCACTTTTCCAAAATGCTTCTTACTTCTATTTTAACTAATTACTTTCACTATTTTATTTAAAATATTCTTTTTTTATCCACTTTCTCTATTTCAAGAGAGACGGATTGGTTTTCCTTTGATAATAACTTCAATCAAGTCGTGATGTAAATTGGATGTTTTACACACTCAAATAAGAAGTAAACACCTAATCTTGAAACACTAAAAAGTAATATAACCTTTGACAACAAAAATTTTCTTTATCTTGACAAAATACTCATTAACAAAATCATCGGAGCCACCGTCTTGGTTAGTTTTGGAGACTCTATTATCAGGGGCTCGGAGGTGAGTGGTGGGTGGTGAATGTTGGGTTAGAATAAATGAAAAAGTTCATATGATTGATTTGAATAAAAAAATACGGTATTTTATCTCTATTATATTTAGTGTTTTTACATGATGTGTGAAATTTCTATTTTATCTCTCTAGCAGCTAGTCATTTTCTTAGCTAAAATACCTAGCATGATAAAATTAACTACTTTTGGTCCATTCTAGCTATATATAGGACTAGTCTTTAAATACCCAATATATACGTCAAACTCTATAAATTGGAGCCAAAATCTACATTCTTTGCATCAGAAAGTGGAAGTGTTACATAGTTTTCTACAGAATTGAAAAAAAGAAGAAAATGGGAGTACTGGTGGTTTTTCGTGGTTTGATAATGGTGAGCATGGCTATATTTCTCACGTCAGTTGCAGATGCAGCGCAGGGGACAGCTACTTTCTATACCCCTCCTTATGTTCGTGAGTATGTAACCTTAATTTATGCATCAAATTGCTTTATTAAATATCATAAATTAAACTAATTAAAATAGTTTTAACAAATTAATATACTAATTGTTTATTAGTTTTCGGTATATATATTTTTGCTAATTTGAATGCTAATTAATGTTTGCATTGTTCCCAAGAGGTAACTCAATTGGGTGAGGCCATGCCTAATGAAACGGAAGTCACTAGTTCGAATCCCGTTCCCGCTCTTATACAAACATGTCAATATATATATGTGTGTTGTTTTAGCAGGGTAATCTTTTAGGATTTTTGGAAATCTTAAAAGATTATCCCATTTGATTGCATATACCCAGATGTCTATTTGTATTTGAATTTCTATTCACTTTCTTTTGCCCAAAATAAGGATTCTGCTCTAAAAGAGGTAGGAATTTACATTTCCTTGAATATTATTATGTTTATATAATAAAACTTAGAGTTAAGTACATTGTTAGTACATCCGTTTGTACTTTCTTTTTTTTTTTCTCCTTATATTTTCAAAATAATCAAATCTAGTACCTCACCTATTGAAAAATATAAAATCGATATCTCATTAGTTTTCGTCAGTCCCAATTAATAAAATTTCACGTCGTCTCCACGTAAAATGACTTGTTAGGCCAACATCTGTCCCTAATTTCACATTGTAATTGGCCACATATAGTACACATGTAAATGTATTATATATATTCGCCTTTGAGTTTGTTCCATTAAGTTTCCCAGCAAATGGTTTCACAGATACAAAAATGCATGCAAAAGTTTTTGAATAGAAGTCGATGTAAATTAAATAACAAATGATCACTTCAAATAACAGATGAGTTTTATGATAAATTTCATATATATTGCTTTTGCTTGCTTGGGTTCGGTTGCTAATTAAACGGAGCAAGTAATTAAGCATCGCCATCTAAACTTTTGAATCATAATATTTTATTACTCATTCACAGCATCTTCATGCTACGGATTTCAAGACAATGGCGTCATGATCGCTGCAGCAAGTGATGTGATATGGGGTAATCGGGCAGCATGTGGGAGAAGGTATAGAGTCAGGTGCATCGGGGCTACAAACCAGGGTGTGCCACAACCATGCAAGGGTACCAGCGTGGTGGTTAAAATCGTTGATTACTGTCCACCAGGATGTCAAGGAACCATTGATCTCTCGAGAGAGGCTTTCTCCATGATAGCTAATCCTGATGCTGGAAAAATCAGAATTGAATATAATCAGTAAGTCCAATATATATATATATAGTATAATTTAATATTTGGGGAAACTTCACTTAATTCCATTAAACTTTTATCACTTTTGCAATTATCCCACCAAACTTCTAATTTTTTTCAATGTCACACCTCCATTAGGTTTTTCGTTAAATCCTAACGGAATGTGTGTGAAAATTACCAAAAATACTCCCCTTTTAAAAAAAAATGGAAAGCTTCAAGCGTTGATCAAGATTTAATAGAATTTGTAAAAATATCCAACCCTAAATCTTTGCAATTTCTTTTTATAAAAATTCCCCTTCAAACTACCATTTCGTTACCAAAACCCCCCTTTTATCAATCAAAGTCGTTAAGTCGAACGATCAACCCATCACGTATACGTAAAGTTGATAGTTGATGGTGGTATATGGTAATTGAGTGATAGTTCATGTGGGGAAAAGCATAATTACCCCAAATAAAATGCATACGCATTCAAGGCATGTGACGCACACGTGATGAGTTGACCGTCCAACTTAATGGCATTAACTAACGGAGGGAGGATTTTGGTAATGAAATGATAATTTGATGGGGTTGTAATGTAAAATTGATAGTTGATGAGGGTATAGGGTAATCGAGTGGTAATTCGTGTGAGAAAGAATAATTACCCAAAAAAAAAAAAAAACATGAGTATTTTGGGAATGTTTACCGAATTTAACAAAAAAACCTAAGAGATGTGTGACATTGCAAAAACTTAAAAGGTCGCTACAATAAATTTAAAGTTTTTGAACTTTCAAGAAGTAATTGTAAAAGTGATGAAAATTTAGAAGAGTTAAGTGAATTAAGTTTCCCCTTAATATTTTGGGGTAAATACATTTTTCCTCTATGAATTACAACGCATTTTCACTTTGCCCCCATGAACTATCATTTTGTGCCCAAAACCCTCATTCTATCGGTCAAAAGCGTTAACTCAAACGGTCAAAGTGACAATGCGTTGTAATTCATAGGGGCATGACAATATATTATAGTTCATGAGACAAAGTGATAACGAATTGTAGTCCATGGGGCAAAGTGACGGATAAACCGTCTGAGTTAACACATTTGAATGATGAAATTGGGGTTTTGGGCACAAAATGGTAGTTCATGGAATTGAATGTCATAGTTGGTAGTTCATAGGGGAAAATGCCAAGGCGTTGTAGTTAATGGGGAAAAAAGTTAATTACCCCTAATATTTATATTGCTTGGGATGTATAAAATATGGAAAGAATCTAACACATGGTGGTTCATACATTTGCAGGGTTTGAAGTTCTCATAGACTATGGCCTCGAAACAATGAGTTATGATAATATTATTAATATATATTTATATGAATAAGCGGCTATGAGATATAGGAGGCTCATTGCGGATGGTGTGCTAGGGTTTGAAGTTCTCCTCATGATGGAAACTTCTATATATGTTTTAAGAATGGCAAGTTGATATTAAAACTTCATGTATGCATGTCATCATAAATATTCAATCCAATAAGGAGAGGCCTTGCTCTTTTAGTATCATATATAAGGTGTAATTGATTGATCATCTCGAAACTATTCAAAATATGGAAGAGTTATTCATGATAATAATGAATTCAAGCGGGAGGGGCTCTCATCTAGTTGAAAAACCTATTGTATCTTACAAACATCGATAATAGCATAGATGTTCTTAGGGCAACAGCAGAGCCGGGTGCGAGAGGAGCCAAATGACTCTCCAACAAAGGTCAGGTGCCTTCTTTTAAAGTTGATGAGGCTTTATTTCGTAGGCTCTTTTGGACTTCACGCCTTACTAAAGCTTTTTGGTTGGGGTTGTAATTTGTGTTCGTATGTCGAGTTCAAATCGTGTCAAAGTATGAATATAAGATTATATAGGTCTACACTAACTTGACCTATTTAATTAAACGAGTCAAACCTCCCAACCCTAACCCTCTAGTTTTGTAATGGAAATGCGTTAGGTTTACGGTTCATGTCAAAAATTGCCAATCATTTTATCATGTATCGGGTTCATGTTGTTTTGATACATGAGTATAAGATTATATAGGTCAACTTTAATTTGACACATTTAATTAAACGGGTCAGACTTATCAACCATAACCCTTTAATTTTGTGTTTGGTTTGTAAGTCATGTGAAAAATTGACAGCCCTACTTCTCAAGCTTTGGAGAAGGGTAAGTTAACATGGGCTCTCTTGGCTTTTCTACATTACACAGGCTTCTTTGTGTTGGGCATGGGTCTAGATGGGCCATCATAGCGTTCCTCATTGTTAAGCTTCAATTGATGTTGGATCACCACTAGATTGTAGGGAGATGTTTAGGGCTTGTTGGATCTATTAGCCCAATCAGTGCTTAAACCAATTGTTACTACAATATATATATATATATATATATATATATAAAGGTACTTACGTGAGTTACTACATTTTTTACTACAAAACCATTTCCAAATTGATGTATCAATCCATAATTGGAGTAATAATTAGCCCTAATTTGAGGCCTCAAATGTGGCTATGAAATCAATTTGTTTCAATTAATGAGGTATAATAAGGGACTCTTAGGTGACAAACATACTAACAACATGTTGACTTAGATTCTAAAGGATCCCCCAATGTCATACACTAGTCCTCCCTCAATGTTGTTCCTTCAATCACATTCTCTCTGTCTGTCTCGTTTTTTATTGGGAGAGGGGGGGATGGGAGAAGAGGGGAAATCATTAACAATGATAAAAGATTAGAAGCGAAAGCCACAAAATTCAGACAAAAAGACAATTGTGTGGCAGAGTAAAGGAGACTACTACTACTACTTGTCTAAGCAACAAAAAAATGGGTCCAAGCATGTTCGTAAAAGGTATCCTCACATGTACTATCAACAATTGCTTTGAAATTTTGTCCTGTTTATATTCTTGGATGCAGTTGTGGTAGCCCTTTCAACCTATTATTCAATTGATAAGCACGGTTTCTACAAGATTCCTTATATTAATGGCATTTTATTCTAATATTATCATGGCATAGCCGCTCGCAATCTATTATACCGACAACGATCTAATGATAACTTTTTGTTTGTTAGTAGCTCCAATCATCTATCAGTATTTAATGACTTAATATTATATGCTCATACATAATACCAATACCAAGACATTTTAATATACTCCATAGGTCGCCTCTTCCATAACTTGATTACAAAGCCACAACTCATACCTCTGACACCAAATAATACAAACATTGAATAGAACTCACTTGAAAACCGGCTTGCAAGTAAAAGATACTCAAGAGTTTATATACACCTAGTTAAAATTATACTTAAGCTATATAGGACACTTAGCATCATAACGTGAAATTGAGAATTAGACCCAGCTTCTCGACGCAAAACAATTAGAAACTTCTCGTAGATGTTGGAGTATGCTGGTGAAGAGGTAGTCACTTCAAGATGATATTTTCGCCACAATCCACTTGAGAAAAATTGAATTTACAAGTATAGAGTGAGAGAAGAGGCTTCTTTTTCTTAGATTCATGTTCTACAGACAGAAAGTTCTTGCCCTGGCAACTCTGATACAGAAGGTACGAGCCTACACAATTGTTCAGCTGTAAAAACTCCAAGAGCCCTTGAACTTGAGCTGAAAGAACTACCATTTAAGTATCTGTATTTTACAACAATAACCAACTTGTACCTCTTTTCTAAGATTAGATCAACCACGTGACCAATAGATGTCGTGGCTGTTACGCAAGGAGGTGGGCTTCTCATCATTGTGGAAAGTGGAGCATCCAACTGGACAAGAACCGGCACATTTGTATTAGCTATTTATTTTTATAGCATCACACAAAATTGAATTTCTCAACTAATATAGTATGCAGTAATCAACTCTATGATACAATCTTAGTTTATTGTAGTAAATTTGCAATCCTAGAAATGACATCAATTACTTCTAATTAGAGCAATGCTACTCTTTACATCCATGTATTACACTCAGTTCAGACCGATTGACGTGACCTTTCTTATGTGTTTTTTTAAATAGTTGATATGAAATGTCACTTAAAACACGTCACGTCAACCAGTGTGAAATGACTGTGGTAAATTGATGTATAGAACACTGGCTAGAAAAAACATTTTGTTCGCATCGTACTTTTATACATGTCTAGATAATTAATTATGAGTGAGCTCTAACAAGACGAACCTAAAAACTCTGAAGTAACAAAGTTCTCAACTGGAAGGTAAATATAAAAGCAGCTCAAGAATGGGTAGCTGAAAGAAAAATAAGCAAACCTCGTAGCAGTCTTCACGGTGCAATAGTCCCATACAGCTACCCCAGTCGTCAATAATAGGCACAACTGGATTTCTAAAGAAGCGCATAACCACCTTCCTTAGAGTGAGGGTACCTTGTAGGGGCCCTGCTGCTTCAAAAGGAATCATGATACTCTCAATTGGTTCATCTGGTGATACCTGAAAGGGACATGGGGAAGTTACGCAACCTAAAAGAAATTTTTCACGCATCTCTTGTGACATCACAATTAAGAAGATGATCCAGAATTTTCTCGTTCTTTTTATACATACAACACCGTTCTATTACTATAATGTGACACTTTTGGAGATTATCCAGACTCTGAATTTTCTAAAGGGAAGCTATCCAAGTGAAAAAAAGGCAACCTCAAAGGAGCATTAGTCCTCCGAATGCTCTTTCAAGGGAAAGAGGAGTCAACTTGTAAAAGGATTTGACTTCAAAAGATCTTCTTTTCGAGGGCGTCCAACATGATCTATCATCACCTTCCCGACCCACCCTATCGGAATACAAAAACATTGAAGAAAGAGGAGACGAAATCCACCTCTCAATCATTCAACCTAATTAAGTTAATATCCCAATGAACCACATCATTGCTAACAATCCTAAAGTTAGCCACTATAGCATCCATATTCCTTGCAAGGCAAAATAACTCCGGAAAAGATTTCTTCAAAAGAAAATGTCCACACCATGTCATGCCAAAACCTGGTATGAGAGCAATCACCCACCTCAACAATAGTAAAACTAGAGAATGCATTCCATCCCCTTCTAATGTTTTTCCAAAGACTCACCCCAGAAGCTCCATGACCCCTTAATACACCATCCACCACCCGCCAAACTCTCATACCTCTTATTCACAATCTGACGCCAAAAGGCCTCTCCCTCCACAGCAAACCTCCATAACCACTAACCCAATAGAGCCTGATTGAAAATAGACAAACTCCTGATCCCCAACCCTCCAAGCTGAATAAGCGTACAAACCTTCTTCCAATTAACAAGATGGAATTTAGGCTCATTATCCAAATCATCCCGCAAAAAATCCTGCTGCAATTTTTCCAACGGATTGTTGAATTTTTCTTATTGAATTCAATCACGCTTTTCATGTAATTAAGCAATCTTCCATATAAGAACCACTGATGGTAAAAAGCAACTATACGTACATGCTCTCGCGCCTAAAAAATATTAATCACATTCATTAATAGTCATCGGGACCTTATATATATACTTTCCACAATTTGAGAAACAAAGAGACAAGCAGAAACCTGAGGCAGTAGACGAGGACTGAACATGGACTTAGTGAATCCCAACAAGACTTCTATACGAAGAGCAACCTGCATTACAGAGGTATAATGAAGTCAATATGCATATATATATATACGGCAAGCTGAACACAGCATAATTAATAAACACCTAGTTTATTAAGTAGCACAAAGACGGGTGATATAATAAGGTGCAACCTAGAAGATATAACCGAAAGAAGACCCTTAACACAAGATTGCTGGATATAGGTTAAAAACTTCGGAACTTAAAGGGCACCTAGGCAGTTGATAAACACAATCATTTTTTTTTTTTTTTTTCGAGCTTCTTGAAAATCAAGATATCATATTGCCTTCTGTCACAAACATCTTATATGTAGTTTAGCTCTTCGAACATTTTTTTTTTTTCTTTTCCCAATATGCAATCATGCAAAGTAAAACGCATTACATACCAAGCCACCCCCCGACTTGTCCAAGATATTCCCTTCCATCTCTTAATGATATTTGTAAGATTTTCTATAGCAACCTCAACCTGAAAATAAATAAATAAATAATTAACACCAAAAGACAGAAATGAACATGGAAAAGTTCAAGTTTTTTATTTCCATGTGCTACTAAATATATATGTAGTCAAGACTACAATGAGTAGTAACAGGAAACAAAAACAAATAGCCCATTCATTCATGATTACAAAAAAAAAGAAAAGGTAATGGAAGTGTTTTTTTCCAGTCAAAAGTACTCAGCTTCCATCACTGCCCAAGTGTTATGAAAAATGCACCAACATTCAGAGACATATAAACTCATGGGTGGAGCTAAGGGGGCCATAATCTGGAAACAGAAAAACATTTTTGTGTCACTTTCTAGTGGTGGCCCCCGCAAAATAATAATAATAATAATAATTACAGGCCCCCTTTTTTTTTAAGCACAAAAAAATGCAGTCCTGGCCTTATGCATCTTATAAACATTTTACGAAAACCCCTCAAAGGTCTTTGATATTCAATATGTATTGTAGATGCAAAATTAAAGACTCACCACTGGTACTTGTTTTCTTTTAAAATAAATTAATTTTTAACTCAAGTAAATAGTTGGTCATTCAAACTTGTGAGGTTGACGTCATACATTTTCCTTTATATATGGAGTAGCTTTCCAAAATAAAAGACAAGAAATACACATCAAACAAGAGAAGAGATAGAGTCAAAGGAATGATTTCAACTAAATGAACCTTTTCCCAACAAATTTTGCCTTTTAACAAAGACAATGAATATGATTGTCTTTGGGGGCTTTACTATTGTGATCTATGGATTCTGGTTTTATTCTTCTATCTCTATTTTTCTTCTTCTTTTGTACATAAATATTAGAGTTTAAAATTTTAAATATAACAATTGTTTTCCTGACAAATCAATAAATTTGAAAACAGTGATATAGATGGCTATATAAAAATGGTGACAAATGATCTGATTATCATATATATTCGAGTAATAAATTAGCATATGTATATATAAATGATCATTGTCATGGACTTTCTTTTCTTTTTTTGTTTTTTTGTTTTTTTTTTGGTTTTTTTTTGGCTTATTAGTGTTGGCTTCTGCAAATAATAAATTGTCGTTTCACATGGTAACTTTCTATTCATAAATTCATACTATCATGAAAATGTGTACAATAGGGGAATGCAGCTATTGCTCTAAGGACTCTCGGGAGTAGCTGGGAAAACACACCATCCACTTGGGTGGGCTTTGATCCTTGTGGCAATTGGGTAGGAATTGAGTGCACCAATTCACGTGTGACATGTAAGTTGTACCATCCCACATCTCCTGGGAATGAAGATGTGCTTATATGTATATTCGCACCCTTCTTGACATCAACGTGTTTTAAAGCTGTAATGGCGATGAATCCATCAGAACTCTGCAGCTAAGCGTGCTTCTGCGAGAGTAGTACCAAGATAGACGACTTCCTGGGAATTCTGGTTCGGGAGAGCCCAAAATGAACAATATTGAGTGTCATTCGGGGTGGGGCGTTATATAAGTTCTTTGCCCCGTTCTCACCTTTTTGATGAGTTTGGAAGGTCGCTCACTTTGTCCAATTTGTATTAATCTGACTGGTCTCAATTTCAGAACGTTGACAAACATGAATTTGTCAGGCCAGCTATCAGCAGATATCGGATCGTTATCTGAGTTACAGACTCTGTAAGAAAATGGTTTCTTTTGCTTGTTTACATGAATCAAATTCAAGACCGTCATCATTAGATACTGTATTTGTTAGTAGCTTTTTCAATTAGTCTTTTGCAATTCATTCCTGATTACCAGAGTCTTCATATAGGGATCTATCTTCCAACAAGCTCATGACAGGACCGCTACCACAAGCAATTGGGAATTTGAAGAACCTATCATCCTTGTGAGGAAATATTGAGTTTATTAACTGATTGGTGTCTTTAAAATCCTTGAAGTTAACCAGTTGGATTTCTTTATGCACTCCAGATGCCTGACTGGTTGTGGATTCTCTGGTCCTATTCCGAACGAAATCGGATCTCTGCAGCAGCTACTCTATCTGTAAGGCCTTTTCATATTGTACTTCTTTTATTGTTTTACTGCAATGGAAAAAAACACATTCAGTTCCCTAAAGATACTGATGCTTTGGATGAGGTTGTATAATGTTGTTTAGTGTCTCTTTTCATTTTCATTCTTACTTTCTAACTTGTTAAGTGCAGTGCAGTTTTATCTCTATTGCACTCACACTAAGTCTGGAACTATTCATTGCTGTTAATTGCAGAGCTCTGACTTCTAATAGATTCTCTGGACCAATTCCAAATTCAATTGGTAATCTGTCCAATCTTTATTACTTGGACCTTACCGACAACCAGCTTAGTGGATCCATCCCAGTCTCTAGTGGGACTATAGCCGGTCTTGATATGCTACTTCAAACGAGGCACTTGTATGTCAAGTTTTGTCATAATTTCAAGCTGATTGATTCTGTTTTGCACCACCATTTTGTTTTGTGAATTAAGAACCGTCTAAGTTTCCTTCATTATCTAAACAGTCATCTTGGAAAGAACCAGCTGTCGGGCACAATTCCGCCTCAGCTTTTCAGCTCAAATATGAATGCCATACATGTGTAAGCCTTATTAAACTGTCCATTTTCAATAACTTGTAATTATAGCTTAAGTGGCTGACAAAAACCAGAGTAAATGTCTTCAGTAAGGAAATTGAGGAATGGGACTTTTTGTTTCAATATCTAAATAGTTACACGAACACTGTCAATTATAGACATTAATTTTCTACCTGCTAATATTTTTCTTTTCTGGGCAGGCTTTTTGATAATAATAATTTATCTGGTATCATCCCATCCACTATTGGACTTGTGCAGACCTTGGAGGTGGTGTGAGTATCTGTTTCACATACTCATAGTTGTGAACTTCTGTCAAGTTTTTTCTACTAATTGTCATGTTTTGGCTGCAGACGCTTGGATAGAAATTCACTAAGTGGGTCTGTGCCTTCAAATATCAGTAATCTTGCAAATCTTCATGAGCTGTAAGCAAACAAGATAAACATACCAATTAAAGATTTAAATTTGTAGCAGAGAAGTTTTTCCATTTATTAAGATAGGCTTCTTGTTTTCTGTTTGCAGGGCCTTGTCCAACAATAGCCTGACTGGCCCCATGCCCAACCTTACTGGCATGAATCTGCTGAACTATCTGTAAGTAGTAATAGTTATACTGACTGAATTTCACAGACACAAATCTGTTTTGATAACTATTTTTGTTATCAATTTCATTCTTTGACTGAAACGTAAATTGCAGGGATATGGGCAATAACAGTTTTGATATTTCTGAGTTTCCTCCTTGGCTTTCTTCCTTACAGTCTTTGACAACATTGTATGTTTTACTCATCCCTCCTCCATACTCTATGTGTGTGTGTGTGAATGTTAATAATTTGGTCAAGCAAAAAGGAGTTTGAAAGTGTTAAGTATTCATAACATACTGCCCTTCTATGACAGAATGATGGAACACACACAACTTGAAGGACCAATTCCTGCTAACCTGTTCAGCCTTCCCAATCTACAGATAGTGTGAGTATCAGCTTGATCTCAAGTATCACCACCATTCAATTTTATTGTTATTGAGACTTGATTGTCTGATATGTGGAACAGGGAAATGAGCAACAACCATCTCAATGGCACCCTGAATATTAGTACCACATTTAGCGACCAATTGCAAAGCATCGATTTGCAGAACAATTCTATCACCAACTTTGATCCAATAACTGGAGGAAACAACATCACGATATTGTAAGCCCTACAATTATCTTTGTCATTTGTTCTTCGTTACAATGTTACAGAATTGTAAGCTTTTTGATTACTTGCATTTATCTGAAACATTTTGCAGACTCGAGGATAATCCCACTTGTGAGAATACAGATCAAAAGACAGAGAGTTACTGCAACTCTTCCCAATCAAGTTCCACAAATTCAATTGCACGAAACAACTGATTGCAAGTTTCCTGCAGTTCGGGTCAGGTTCCCAGCTCCAAGTGCAATTGTGCCTATCCATACCAGGGCATTCTATTCTTCAGAGCTCTTTCCTCCTTAGACTTGGGAAATTCAAGTTACTATGTAGCTGTAGAGGAGTATCTCATGCAAACTTTTGAGCCCTCTGATCTTCCTGTGGATTCCGTTTCTCTGAGTAATCCCACCATAGACTCATTTGGTTACCTTGGATTGAGCCTGGCAGTTTTCCCATCAGGAGATGATCGTTTCAATAAAACCGGAATTACTATCATTGGATATGCTCTTAACAACTTGAGTTTCCGCCCACCACGTCTGTTTGGACCCTATTTTCTAATTGCATCCATATATGATTACTACGCAGGTAATTCTGAGTTTGACAGTGAACTGAAAATTAATATTCATGATGTTTGCTCATTGCATTGTGATGCTTGTTCAATCTTATCATGATGCATTCTCTCTGTCTCTCTCACACAAACACATCATTGTGGTACATACAGGATCAAATAAAAAGGTAAGCAGTGGCATTATAATTGGAGTAGCAGTTGGTGGTTCTATCCTCCTGTTATTACTAGTCCTTGCAGGAGTATATGTTTTCCACCAAAAGAAAAGAGCAAAAAGAGCTACTGAACAGAATAATCCCTTTGGTAAGACAGGCATAATTATAGAATTAGCACCTTATAGTTAATCATGTGGATTTTCTACTGACTAATTAGTATTATCATGTCACACAAATGCAGCAAATTGGGATGTGAATATGGGAAATGGTGGTGTTCCCCAATTAAAAGGAGCCAGGCGATTCTCTTATGAAGAGCTTAAGAAATACACCAACAATTTTTCAGAAGCGAATGGTATTGGATCTGGAGGTTATGGGAAGGTTGATTTTTATTGCCTCTCATCAGAATCAAACCATTATTTACATACTAGAAATAATATTTTTGCTTTTCTGCAACTTGATTCCTTAGAAAAGGAAAAAAAACAAAAAAAAAAAAAATTAAACATTTGTTTTTCAAAGAAATTTTTCTACTTAAAACAAACTCACAACCTTCTCACAATGTTCCATCTGTGAACATTGTGAGAAGGTTGATTATAGTAGGCACAATTCAAATAATCGTACAGGTCTATCGGGGAACTCTTTCCACTGGGAAACTGATTGCCATCAAACGAGCTCAAAGAGATTCTATGCAGGGTGGCCATGAGTTCAAAACTGAGATTGAACTTCTATCAAGGGTCCATCACAAGAATCTTGTCATCCTTGAAGGTTTCTATTTTGACCAAGCTGAACAAATGCTGGTATATGAGTATGTACCAAATGGTACTGTGATGGATAGTCGTTCAGGTACTTCCATTCATTTCTTCACATTCTCCTCTCAATATAAGTTCTGGAAAAGGTTGAAACTTACATTGCAAAACTTATTAGCATATCACATTGAGTTCTTCAGTTTCATTGTCTATTAACAAGCCTACTTGGAGACATCTTTCTTGAAACTAACAGTTGATGCGCCTATGAACTTTTCTGCAAAAGGTTTCTAAGAACACAATCATTTGTCTTTTATTTGATAACATGCATATCTTCTATGCAGGGAAGTCGAGAATCAGGTTGGATTGGATGGGGAGACTTAATGTAGCCCTTGGTACAGCTAGGGGCCTGGTCTATCTGCATGAACATGCCAATCCTCCCATTATACATAGGGACATCAAATCAAGTAACATCCTATTGGATGAAAGTTTAAATGCAAAAGTTGCAGATTTTGGACTCTCCAAGCCTAAGGTCGACAGCGAAAGGAATTATGTCACCACTCAAGTTAAAGGAACACTGGTGAGTAAAACACCCTACTACGTGTGTTGACATCTAGGCACCACCTGTTAAAGTAATAATTAAGTTATTAAATTTACCTCTTTCTATCAGCTTAAACTTTTGGAATAATTGATAATTTAACACCACCCACAGTAAAGCTTTATGCAAACATGTGAATGCATGCTTGCACGTGCGCATGCACCACATGCACCCACTTATATTACTGCCAGAACCACCATGTAATTAATTGGTGGGAAAGAGGTGTGCAATTTATGATCCTGCAGCCTCCATAGGAGAGCCAGGGGTAGATCCTGCATGTTGAACTTTTAGGTGACTGGCATCAGTATGTAAAAAATGAAACACATTTTTCGAATCTCTAGCCAAGTGGATTAAACACTAATATTTGCCGCATATTTCACAACATTGCATGAAAATTTAATGTGGACTATGGATTTTCTTCATTGTTTTAGGGGTACATGGATCCGAAATATTACATGACCCAACAGTTGACTGAGAAGAGTGATGTCTATAGCTTTGAAGTGCTATTGTTGGAGCTAATAACTGGGAGAAGGCCAATAGAGCGAGGGAAGTATATCGTGAGAGAGGTAAGGGATGCAATGGATAAGACACAAAAATTATACAATCTTCATGAAGTTCTTGACCCAGCCATTGGTTTAGTAACAACGTTGATAGGTTTAGAAAAGTTTGTGGACCTAGCAATGAGGTGTGCTGAAGAATCAGGAGCCAAAAGGCCTACAATGGGTGAGGTGGTCAAAGAAATTGAAAACATTATGTAGCTTTCTGGGTTGAACCCCAATGCTGAATCTGCATCAACTTCAGAAACTTATGAGGAAGCCAGTAAGGGCCATTTCCACCACCCTTACAGCAATGATGGCTTTGATTATAGTGGCTCATTCCCTCTTCCAAGATAGTGAATATCATTTCACAATTTAGAATGCTTAAGTTTGTAGCAAATAGTTGGTTCGTTGTATATGGCCATTTGTTGTTCATTGAATTTATCTCCATTTTTAAACTGTACTTTCATTATTCTCATACAGAATCCGTAAATTTTATCTTATCAAACTTGTAAATGTTACAATTTACCTCTTTTTTTTTCTTGAAAAAAAAAAAAAAACTAAGATAAGGGGATGACTTACGGCCACCCCCAGAAGGGTTGCTTGTAGGGAGCCACCCCCTATTAGAGGTGGTGGTCGCTGTTATTGGGAGTGCATCCAAGCCACCCCTTGTTCTTAGGAGAGGTGAGAAGTGGAGATCCACTTCCCCAACCTTTGGTGAACAGGGGTGGCACTACAAACAAATAAATAAAAATTCACCTATTCTGTCACCCATAAAGCTCTGGCAATTTTTTTGGAGCTTATTTTTTGTCGCATATAGGCTACGTTTGCCAATGGCCAAATAAAAGGCCTTATATTGTTCATCTCAAAATTAACCCCTAACATTTTTACTTTTTACATTACATCAATTATTTTTTATTACTATTCAAATAAAAAAAATTACTACAATTTTTTTTTTCTTTCAATTTTTCATACAAAACATTCTTATTTTTTTTCTTACACCAATCAAATCTGTTACAGTTTCAAGTCACTTCCTTTTTTTAAAGCCAACGGCAAACATAGCCATAGACTCCTACATACAAGGTGTCGGCCGTTGGGAAAAGAAAGAGCCACTTTCTTTTATTTTTTTAGAAAATAATATCCACCTAAGACCATGAAGATACTAAAAGAACATGAAGAGAGCACCTAGCATTCCCCCTTACTTGAAATGGTATGAATCGTATGATCCCATGAAGGATGGAAGTGAATCAATGCATAAAAACAATGTTTGGAATTTGGTCTAGTTAACTATATACATCCTGGGGCTACAGCAATTAGTTGTAAATGGGTCTTTAAGATCAAGAGGGACTCTATGGATAAGGTAAAACGACATAAGGTTAGACTTGTTACTAAAGAGTTCACTCAAAAAGAAGGCATTAATTACAATTTCTCTCTAGTATCCAAGGACTCTTTGAGGATAATTAAGGCTTTGGTGGCTCATTTTAACTCAGAGCTTCACCAAATGAATGTGAGAATAGCTTTTCTTAATGGTGATTTATAGGAGGAAGTGTATATGAAGCAACCCAAAGGTTCCAGATTACAAGCGGAATAAATGTATATATGGATTTAAGCAATCTCCCACCAATGGCATCTTAAATTCAACAATGTGATTTCTTTATACAATTTCGTAGAAAATGTTGTTGATTGTTGTATATACCTTAAAGCCAGTGCAAAAATTAGGGAAACTTCACTTACATTCCTTAAGTTTAAGCGATTTCACAATTATAACCTCAAAATTTTTGTGTTTTTTAACAAACGATCGGTGAAATTAAAATGTACTAAAACATGGAAAACCGACGACATTGCAAATTTTTAAACTTTGAGGTTATAATTGTGAAACCGCTTATGATTCATAAATATAAGTGAAGTTTCCCCAATTTTCTATTATTGCAATAGAGACAGACAAAAATGATGGTAAGTACAAATTAATTTACTAAGGTTTTTGCTTTTGCTTTTTGTTTTTTGTAGTTTGGTTATTTAATTTCTGTTGATAGTTGATAGGGTACAATAATAGCTGTTCTTTTGCTTTCTTTTCTAGAGCCTCATACATCTCATTACAAACAACAAAGCATTTACAAGTTGTTAATAGCTTTCATCCATAATAGGAACTCATTGTTCAGACCTTAAGAGGGCTGCTTACCTTTCCTTGGAGTAGGATTTATATATGCTAACTGACGATTAAAAGCACTTTTCCACCTAACTGACGATTAGACTTTCTGGAGAATGAAGATGACTGACTGGTTGGGGAGTTGGTTTTGCTAATCAGGTTTGTTATTTTGTTTAATGGTATATTATTTTACACTAACATTATATTATCATTTTTGTCAAATTAGTTTGCCAATCAGTAGCTCTCAGCCATAATATTATGAGAAATGCTATGTTTCTTAAAAAACCAATTTAAAAATTTGGTTCCAAATGGTGTGTCATCGTATCACCTTATGCATCTATTTACTAAAATAATAATTCATATTAAATAGTGACACATTATTTGAAAACCAATTTTTTTTTAAAAACCTAGCTTTTTTGCTTATGGTGATGACTTGATGATGATAACGTACATGGTGCGGGTGATACATACAGTTTGCTAGTTATGAGTCAGATATGGGGTTATTTAATTCTCTTATGCCAATAATTTTCTTTCATGAAATCTGCCACACCAGTTTTCGTGCTTTCTTTCGAGTCTTTTAATCATCCACAAGTGTTTCCAACCCTTTTTCGCTTTATATTTATATATTCTTTAGCAGATGAATTTGGACATGTGATATATATATATAGAGAGAGAGAGCTAGCTCTTGATCGTTCTATCTTTTCTGACTTAAGGTCTGTTTGGGATTGCGTTTGGGAGGCCTAAAGTGTTTTTAATACTAAAAAAGCCCATTTAAAGAAAAAAGTAGTCGTTTGGTAAAAAAATTAAAAACACTTTTAAGAGTCCGAAAAGCTTAAAAATGGTCAAAAAGCACTTTTGGCAAAAGCTTAAAAATGAAGCTTTTGCTCAAAAGCTCTTTTTGACTTAAAAGCTCTATTTCTCAAACTCAATCCCAAACATGCTCTTAGCAATATCATTGATAAAGATAAATTTATTTGAGTCATCCAGAGAAAGTCAACTAATAAACCAATTTCTTTTGAAAAGTCTTAGGTTCTTCTAAAATCTATAAAGATATTTCAGCAACTTGCCATAACAGTGGTCAAAGTCTTTTGGCGGCCTACTCTATCGACACTGACCCGATGGCAGCCCATTCTCTTTTGGCGGCTCCACTCACACCTATAAGTATTTTAATTTGGCTCATAGGTCGCCCCCTCCATGACTCGAACCCTTCGACATAGTGGCTAGCTCTAATATCAAATGTTACAAACCTTGGGTAGAACTCACCCTTGAAAACGGGCTTACAAGGGAAGGGTGTCCAAAAGCTTATATACACATGGTCAATAGTAGACTTAACCAATGAGGGATACTAGTATCGTAACAAAATTGTTCAAGTAAACATTCTGACAGGGAGTGCTGCTCTCTTGAAGGTGTCAAAGATTGACTATTATATAATGACAAGTCCTTATAAATTCTGTCCGTTGATGCCCTTTGTTGATATTTATGTTGATAAACAAGAGTTTTTGAATGAGTGAATGTTATTGAGTTAAGCCTTTGCATGCTTGAAATACTCAGAGAATGAGATATGGTTACCATCTGAAACTTCTGTAAGGATCTTTCTTACACAAGAGTAGAGTTACAAGAATTGTGGGTTTGAGTCCTCTTGTTCTTTTGAGTGATGGATCAAAGGAGTCAGGTGGTACTGCTGCTTGCTTTCATCAAATTTTTTGTTATTGCAGCACAGACACACCCAAATGATGGTATGCTCTTCGGATTAAGTAGTTATTTTGGTGCTATCATTTCATGCAGGGGGCAAAAGCTGTTTTTTTTTTTGAAAAGGGGGCAAAAGCTATTAAAATATGGTTAAGTCCTATCGGCTTTAGCTGGTTTTGGGACAACTGATAATTTAACAAAAGCTACTTGAATCCTTCTTGGGAGTTTGAATATCATCGATTTTTGGTGACTGAATTTCCAAAACTGCACTTTACTTTTTGATACAGCTGCTGCTCTAATGGCCCTCGGGAATAGCTGGGAGAACAAACCATCCAATTGGATGGGCTCTGATCCTTGTGGCGGTTGGGTAGGAATTGGGTGCATCAATTCACGTGTGACCTCCATGTAAGTTCTTTGCCCCATTCTCCTGCTGGTGTTTGAAAATTATTTCATGAAAATTACAGTTTCCCTCAAATTTAAAATATTTCAACTTTCTCTCTATTTTTGCCTTACTCAGTTACTCTTTGTCCTGGATCGAAAAGGAATGAGAATTTTTTGTGCTTTATAAAGGGATTGTCTTTCTTTTATTCTAGAATGGCTTTTGGAAACACACATGCTATAATGGTGTCACCCAATAGTTAGATTTTAGCAGCTGTTTTTTAACAGTAAAAACTGCCATTTCAATAGTAATATACTGCTTCTGTAACTCGGTAAAAGTAAATTTTCATGAAATTCAAAGGTACTTTTTTTATTTGCTGCTGTTAAAAAATTTCTTCTCTTTTTTTCTTATCTTCTGCTTATCTGCTTTTTTAGAGTAGTGTTCAGAGTTTGCGATATGTCCATTACATTCACGCAAGTATTGTATCCTTAGGACATAATTGTTGTATTGGTATCAATCCCCTGCATAAGTATTTTATCCTAAGGACATAATTGTGCACAGTAGCAAAAATATTTATCCATAACCGCTTTATTTCCCAACAAATGGTATTAGAGCTTTTATACCAATTCTTGTTACCGTGAACAATAATGATGAATAATATGAAATCAAAAACAGAGAGATCAAGAGAGAGTTAAGACACAGATTTAACGTAATTCGGCAATGTATTTACATCCACAGGAGAGTACAGCTATATTTGTCTATTCAACTATCTCTTGATCTCTCCCTTTTTGATTTCATATTATTCATCATTGTTATGCATAGTAATAACACCATTTGCAAAACTTATTATATAAGTGCGAGGCAATATTTCTCTAAGAGAAAGATTCATATTCTCCTTAATGTTCAAGAATTCAGTCATTCCCATACAGATTCTATTTTGCTTTATTATATTCCATAATTCCCACATTTTTATTTTCTAACAGCTCGTTCTGTCCATTTTTTATTAATCTGATTGCACTCAATTTCAGAATATTGACAAGCATGAATTTGAAGGGTCAGCTATCATCGGATATCGGCTCGTTATCTGAGTTACAGACTCTGTAAGCCTCGTAATTGAACTTGGCCTCTTTTATTTTCATGGGAATTCATTTCGAGATAATGTGTTGAACCAAAATTTGGATGCCATATTTCTTATCTGAACTTCAGTGTTCATGTATCTTAAGCTTTAGTGTTCGTTATGTGCAACATATGCCAGGGCTGCTCTTTATCTCTAAGACTTGTTTCTTAGAAACTAACCAACAAAAATGGATTTCTTTTGCTTGTTTAAATGAATCAAATTCAAGACCTTCATAATTAGTGTTAAAATAATTTTCAAAATTAGTATGCATATATGCAGTTGTCTTTGTGGTTTGGGAATGTTTTATGTAAAAATAAACTAGAGAATATAGGGATAACTAAATGCTTTATTTCTGTGTGTTTTGAACTGTATACAAAGGGGCCTATTTATAGTTGAATAAGGTTGTATAAACTAGGAAATATAATCAACATAATTACAGGGAAATCATATCAACATAATTACAGGAAATCAAATCAACAATTATCAACATAATTACAAGAAATCATATCAATCAACAATTATGGAGATTGTCAGAATATATTCTGAATATATTCTAACATTTTAAATGAAAGGTTTTAAATAGTTTTGGAGAAAGAGAGTCCCACATTGAAAAAAGAGAAAGTCAAGTTGGCATTTGTAAAATCCAACTCACACGAAACTATTGCTCTAAAGTAAGCATGATGTATGCACTTGTGTGTATACTCTAGTACATGTGTGTGTGGTAGTGCGATGTACAATGCTTTTAAAGTAGTTAATCCAAGCTAGTGCATGCCAATTCGTTGGGGAAACATTTTTTTAAGGAAAGTTGCTCAATAACGCACTTTAAGAGTATTTTATTTTTCATTTCCATTTCTGTTCTTATAATTAGATGCAGTATCTAGTAGTAGCCTCTTCAATTCATTCCTGATTACCAGCTTCTTGATATAGGGATCTATCTTCCAATGCGAACATGACAGGACCACTACCACAAGCAATTGGGAATTTGAAGAATCTATCATTATTGTGAGGAAATATTGATTGCCATTAGATTTCATTAACTGATTGGTGTGCTTAAAGTCAATGAAGTTAACTTGTTGGATTTCAATATGCACTCCAGATGTCTGACTGGTTGTGGATTCTCTGGAGATATTCCAAACTCAATCGGATCTCTGCAGCAGCTACTCTATCTGTAAGGCTTTTTGACTTCGTAATTCTTTGATTGCTTTATTGCAATGACAAATAAGTACACATGAAGTTCCTTTTGGCTGAGGCTGTCTAATTTTTTGTTTAGCATCTTTTCTTTGTCAATCGTACTTTCTAACTTTTTAAATGCAGTTTTATCTCTTTTGCACTGACACTGAGTTCTGGAACTATTCATTGCTGTTAATTGCAGAGCTCTGAATTCTAATAAATTCTCTGGACAAATTCCAAGTTCAATTGGTAATCTGTCCAAGCTAGAGTATTTGGACCTTACTGGCAACCAGCTTCGTGGATCCATCCCAGTCTCAAGTGGGAATATACCCGGTCTTGATATGCTACTTCAAACAAAGCACTTGTATGTCAAGTCTCCCACTGATTTCATGCTGATTAATTCTTTTGTGAACTACCATTTTTTTTTTTCTGTAATTAATAACCATCTAAGCTTCCTTCATCATCTAAAACAGTCATCTTGGAAATAACAAGCTATCGGGCACAATTCCACCTCAACTTTTCAGCTCAAATATGACACTCATACATGTGTAAGATTTATTATACCGTCTATTTCCAGGAATTTGTAATTATAGCTTAAGTGGCTGAAAAAAATCTATTCATTAGTCGTTCACCTATATGGTATGAGTAGTAGAGAAAACAGGTGGCGAGCTTTCAATAATGACTGCATAGTCATCAGGGAAAGGTATATATATATCTAATATGGCGTCCCCTTCATGCACTTTGTCTCATGGGTATTGAGTCTGCAGCATCTTTTGTTCTAATGTAAATGTCTTCAGTGTGGAAATTGAAGAATGAGACTTTTTGTTTCAATATCTAAATAGTTACGACCTTATAACCCGCGCAATGCGCGGGATTCTTCATTATAATTTAATTTTAAAATTAAAACATTATTTTTTATTATAAGTTAAAAAGACATATAAAAATATATCTCACCTATTTAAATAAAAAAATTAAATCTTTGTTCCTATAAGTATATATGATTTAAAATAAATAATATAAAAAAAATAGCAAGAAGAATATATGGATTATAATATAATTAACGCAACTAATGACATATAAATTATATTGAAATATAATTAATGCAATTAATTACGCTAATTAATAATTGACTTTTTAAGAAAAAACTGGTTATATATAGGAAAATGCTAGGGGTTCTCCCCGTAGTGTTCTCCTAGCGTTCTCCCAATCTTACGTAAAACATGATTTAAGAAAAAATAAAATTGTAGTGGCCTCCACCACCGGTTTTTTGAGGCATTAGCACCATATTTAGGATGATCAAATCCATTTTTGGTGATATCATCCCTAAAAGGTTAACCTTCAACCCTTAGGTTTTAGTTTTGAATCCAAAAACGAGTTTTAAATCATTAAAACCTAACTATTAACTCATAAAAATTAATCTGTTGGCAAAAAAAGGTACTACAATTTTATTTTTTCTTAAATCATGTTCTACATAAGACTGGGAGAACACCAGGAGAACACTATGGGGAGAACCCCTAGCAAACCCCATATATATATATGTGTGTGTGTGTGTGTGTGTGTGTGACGTCTTTTTTTTTTTTTGAGAATCCTAAACGTATTATTACATAATAATTTGATTTATATTATTTATTTCCTTATTTGATTCAGACATTAATAAGATTTGATTTATTAAATAATTTAAATATGAAAAACTCTTGAAATATAATTAATGCAATTAATGACGCTAATTAATGACCGATTTTTTAAGAAAAAACCGGTTCACTCTTAAAAAACCAGTTTAGCTTTAAAAAAATTGGTCTACGCCACATGTTATAATATTAAGGTACTTATAAGAATGATTCGGCTTTTATATATGAATATATGATACGAACACTGTCAATTATAGACATTAATTTTCTACTTGCTAATATATATATATATATTTTTTCCTGGGCAGGCTTTTTGATAATAATAATTTATCTGGTATCATCCCACCCACCCTTGGACTTGTGCAGACCTTGGAGGTGGTGTGAGTATCTGTTTCACATACTCAATTAAGACTATTGGTAGCTGCGAACTTCTATCATGTTTTTTCTACTAATTGTGATGTCTTGTGTGCAGACGCCTCGATAGAAATTTACTAAATGGGTCGGTGCCTCCAAATATCACTAATCTTGCACAAGTTCAGGAGCTGTAAGCAGACAAGATAATCATACCAATGAAAGCTTTAAACTTGTTGCCAAAATTATTTTTCACTAATTAAGAGAGGCTAATTGTTATCTGTTTGCAGGGTCTTGTCCAACAACAACCTGACTGGCCCTATGCCCAACCTCACTAGCATGAATCTCCTCAGCCATGTGTAAGTAGTAATAGTTATGCTGACTGAATTTCACAGAGACATGATCTGACAGTATTAGAGAAGATACTACTAGTCACAGACACAAATCTGTTATGACATCATTCTTTGACTAAAATGTAATCTGCAGGGATATGAGCAATAACAGTTTTGACAGTTCTGGTGTTCCTCCTTGGATTTCTTCCTTACAGTCTTTGACAACATTGTATGTTTCACTCACCCCTCCATACTCTGTTTGTGTGTGTGTTGAGAAATGCATCCAAAATTTAGTTTTCCAAATGAAGTTTCACAATCGCATGAGATGGTGACACATTTCCCAGAATAATAGATTATATAGGATTGTAACACATCATTTAGGGACCATATTTTGGAGAAATGTTTTTGGAAGTGTAGCACTTCTGGTGTGTGTTTGAATGCAATTAAGAAATTGGTAAAGCCAAAGGGAGGTTTAAAGTGCTCACTACTCATATGCATAATGACCTTGTATGGCAGAATGATGGAACGCACACAACTTGAAGGACCAATTCCTGCTAACCTGTTCAACCTTCCCAATTTAGAGATAGTGTGAGTATCAGCTTGATCTCAAGTATCACCACCATTCAATGTCAGTGTTGTTGAGACTTTATAGTGTCCAAACAAAACAAACATGTAAAATTTATTTGAGCACATGAAAGTGCATAAATATCTTCATAGAATGGCAATTATGGTTATGAGGTGATTGTCTGAAATGTGGAACAGGGATCTGAGCAACAACAATCTCAATGGCACCCTGAATATTGGTACCACATATAGCAATGAATTGAAACGCATCATTTTGCAAAACAATTCTATAGATAAATTTGAACCAATAACTGGAGGAGGAAACAACATCAATATATCGTAAGCCCCAAACTTCAATTATCTTTGTCATTTCTTCTTCTTTTTGATTACTTGTTGGAAGTTAATTCACCAAACGAGTACTATTATCTACTACCTTTACTTCTTGTAATTATCTGCAACATTTTGCAGACTTGAGGGTAACCCAGTTTGTGAGACGACAGGTCAAGTGACACAGAGTTACTGCAATAATTCCACATCAAGTTTGCCAAATTCGATGCCACCCAACTGCTTGCAACTTTCCTGCAGTTCGGATCAGGTTGTCAGCCCCAACTGCAAATGTTCCTATCCATTCAAGGGCACTCTATTCTTCAGAGCTTTTTTCGCCTTAGACTTGCTAAACACAAGTTACTATGTAGAACTGGAGGGGTTGCTCATGAAAACTTTCGAGTCCTCTAAACAACCTGTGGATTCAGTTTCTCTTAGTAATCCCACCATAGACTCATTTGGCTACCTTGAATTGAGCATGTACGTTTTCCCATCAGGAGAAGGCCGTTTCAATGAAACAGGAAGTACTATGATTGGATATGTGCTTAACAACATGAGTTTCAACCCACCACCTCTGTTTGGACCCTTTTATCCTATTTGTTACTATACAGGTAATTCTGAGTTTGACACTGAACTGAAAAATAATAGTGATGATTTTTGCTCATTGCATTGTGATGCTTGTTCAATCTTATCATGATGAATTCTCTCTGTCTATCTCACTCTCTCTCACACATCATTGAGGTACCTACAGAATCAAACAAAGGGAAAAGCAGTGGCATTATAATTGGAGCAGCAGTGGGTGGTTCTCTCCTCCTGTTATTACTAGTCCTTGCAGGATTATATGCTTTCCACCAGAAGAAAAGAGCAGAAAGAGCTATTGAACAGAATAACCCCTTTGGTAAGATAGGCATAATTTTGGAATTAGCACCTTATAGTTAATCATGTGGATTTTCTTCGGCTTATTAGTGCTGTCATGTCACACAAATGCAGCAAATTGGGATGTGAATATGGGAAGTGGTGGTGTTCCCCAATTAAAAGGACCCAGACGGTTCTCTTTTGAAGAGATTAGGAAATACACCAACAATTTTTCGGAAGCGAATGGCATTGGATCTGGAGGTTATGGGAAGGTTGCTTTTGATTGTCTCTCATCATAACTAAATCATTATTTACATACTAGAACGAATAGTTTTGCTTTACTGCAACTTGATTCTTTAAAAAAGGGAAAAATTAAAAAAAATTAAAAAAAAATTAAGTATTTCTTTTTCAAAGAACTTTTTCTAGTTAAACCAAACTTACAAATTTCTCACAATATTCTCAACTATTTTACAGGTCTATCAGGGGACTCTTTCCACTGGGAAACAAGTTGCCATTAAACGAGCTAAAAAAGATTCTATGCAAGGTGGGCATGAATTCAAAACTGAGATTGAACTTCTATCAAGAATCCATCACAAGAATCTTGTCATCCTTGAGGGTTTCTGTTTTGAGCAAGCTGAACAAATGTTGGTATATGAGCATATTCCTAATGGTACTGTGATGGATAGTCTTTCAGGTACTTCCTTCCAATTCTTCACATTCTCCTCTGAATATAAATTCTGGCAAAGGTTGAAACCTACATTGCAAAACTTATTGCCATATCACATTCAATTCTTTATTTTATTAGCTTTTGTTGTTTGTCACCCTTAAGGCATTAGTTGGGAGACAAGCAATGAGTAGAAAATGAACATATATAAGCAATGAAGAAAACTTTTTTTCTGCAGAAGATTTCTAAGAACACAATCATCTGTCTTTTATTTGATAACATATATATCAATGCAGGGAAGTCAGGAATAAGGTTGGATTGGATGGGGAGACTTAGAGTAGCCCTTGGAGCAGCCAGGGGTTTGTTCTATCTACACGAGCAAGTGGATCCTCCCATTATACATAGGGACATCAAATCAAATAACATCCTACTGGATGAAAGTTTAAATGCAAAAGTTGCCGATTTTGGACTCTCCAAGCCTATGTCTGACAGCCAAAGGAGTTATGTCTCCACTCAAGTCAAAGGAACATTGGTGAGTGTAAAAACCTGATATGCGGGCCAATGTCATGGGAAAGCTTTATGCATGCACCACACACACCCACTTCTATTACTGCAAGAATGTTAGATTTATATGAACACAAGGTTTTGGGTTTTGACTCCCCTAAAATTAATAGGAGGAATTGTCTTCCATTTATAATGAACCACATACAACTCATCAGTTCTTGTTTGTTGGGGGGTGGAGTCAAACAAGAGTACATAAATAAATAAATATATATATATATATATATTCGTGTTAAATTACCAGTTATCAGCCAAAAACTTAAGTTGATAGAAATAAGTGAATTTAGTTACTTAATAATTACTTTAACACTTCCCCTTACGTGTGAGCTTAAACTCCCTTTTAATAGGTGATGTCTAACACGTAGAATATTTAATTTAAATGGGGTGAATTGACAGAGTCAAAGTTTAATCACAGGACTTTTGGCTCTGATACCATGTTAAATTACCACTTGTCCCAAAAGCTTAAGCTAATAAGAAGATGTAAATTTAATCAGTGAATCATTAATTTAACACTCTCCTTCACGTGTAGGCTCAAACTCCCTTTTCTAATAGATGAGGCTCAACACGTAGAATATTTAATTTAAATGGGGTGAATTGACGGAATCAAGGTTCGATCCTAAGACCTTTAGCTCTGATACCATGTTAAATTACCAGTTATCCCACAAGCTTAAGCTTTTGGGACAGCTGGAGATTTAACAATTCGGACACCACTTCTTGTCTAAAAGCCTAAATTAATGGGCTTTAGTCCACTTAGGTATATTAACTACTCGTTTAGTTTATACTTTCTCAATGTAGGACACAAACATCACAAGTGCATATACAACAAATTTTCTCTCACTTGTGAGTCTCTCCCATATTGACCAAATTTTCCCTCACACAAGAGTGTCATGCGTACTCCAAGAGAAATGACACTCTTTTTACCGGAGTCAAATCAAATGTGTCAAACCAAGATACTCGTATTAGCAGCAATGGAAGCTAATCATAGACTCTGATACCAATTGTTGTGGAGAAAAATACCAATATAGTCAAACAAGAGTAAGTTTTTTTTTTTTTTTTTAAAAAAGGCAAACAAGAGTAAGTTAATATACATATTAGGACACCACTTCTAACCCAAAAGCCTAAGCTAATAGACTTGGGTCCACTTATGTGTATTAACTACTCTTCACAATTGCATACACAACAATTCTTACACGTTACAATTTAAGATTCTAGACCTTAACAATTCTCCATTACACGTTACAAACTCTTCTACTTCAAATGATTTATATCTCAAGTAACTCTTGATTATTACTATAACTCCTATGACTTTTATGTAGTCTTCTGACTCTTCTTATCTTCCAAGAATTTTGTTCTAATAAAAAACCACCATGTAATTAAGTGGTGGGGAAGAGATGTGCAATTTATGACCCTGCAGCCTCCATAGTAGAGCGAGGGGCATTTTTCAAATCTCAAGCAATGGAGATTAAAGGCTTATCTTTCTTGCAGATTTCACAACATTTCTTGAAATTTTGAATGTGGACTATGAATTTTCTTCATTGTTTTAGGGTTATATGGATCCTGAATATTACATGACCCAACAATTGACTGAGAAGAGTGATGTCTATAGTTTTGGAGTGCTACTGTTGGAGCTAATAACTGCAAGAAGGCCAATAGAGCGAGGGAAGCATATCGTGAAAGAGGTAAGGAATGTAATGGATAAGACGAAAGAACTATACAATCTTCATGAAGTTCTTGACCCAACCATTAGTTTGGGAACAGCTCTAAAAGGTTTAGAAAAGTTTGTGGACCTAGCAATGAGGTGTGTTGAAGAATCAGGAGCCAAAAGGCCTACAATGGGTGAGGTGGTAAAAGAAATTGAAAACATTATGCAACTTCTTGGGTTGAACCCTATTGTTGAATCTGCATCCACTTCAGAAACTTATGAGGTAGCCGGCGAAGGCCAATTCAGCCACCCTTATGTCGATGATGGCTTTAATTACAGTGGTTCCTTCCCTCTTTCAATGGTCAATAGATCCTAAGTGAATATCATTTCACAATTTAGAATGCTCAACTTGATAGGAAATTTTTTTTTTTCTTTGTGCATGTTACAGAAACCAGTTCATCTATCTTATACATTTTCATGCAATCCTTAACATGGATACTCATGATAAATAACCATTTATTGTCAGAATATTTCAATAATAACTTTGTTCTTTCTCCATAGCATGTATAAATAAAATATAATAATGGCATATATACCTCCATTAATCGCGAGACAAGCTTCCAATATAAGTATTATGTGTGTGAAGAGACTATTACATACTCTCAACTCTAATTTTTGCATATTGACCGAAATGAAGTCTAATGAGCTAGCTTCACTTATATATGGGGTGAGAGTAAATGGCTTCTTAATGTGTCAACAAAATTTGGACCAACCCATTAAGGGGGCCAACCCATTAAAGGCTTTAAACTAGACAAGCGATTATGCTAATTCACAGAAAAATAATAAATACAAAATTTATCTCAAAAGCTTATGTTTATAGAAATAGGTAAATTTAATCATTTAATCAATACTTTAACATTCATCCTTATGTGTGGGCTCAAACTTCATTTTTAATAGGGGAGGCTCAACGTATGAAATATGTAATTTAAATGGAATGTTCGACGAACTTAGGACCTCTTATGGCTCTAATACCATATTAAATCATCAATGATATCGGACTTCTTCTGACTCTAATACTGTATTAAAAATCACCACTAATATCGAAAGTCTCTTTAAATTATTATGAGATCCTATGTAAGTCATAGATGGTTGGGAACAGTTTCCATTTAGACCAAAGACCAAATTTTAAGGAAACTAATGTTGTTTCATGGAGATGAGTCCTAAAGCAAGAAGATTTACAGTCGTCTTTCTAGACCAAAAGAAAGAAGGTTGATATAACTATGATGACCTAGGCTGTCTATATGGACCAAAGCACTAGATGAGATATTTATAGACTTTTTATAAATGTGTTTTCTATTTTGTGCTTTAAAAGATGATTTCAAAAATGAAAACTAAAAAGTGTTTTTAAATAAAATTTTGCATACTAAAATTTATTTTGAGGACTATGTTTGAAAAGTGCTTCTGAAGACTTTACATATTAAAAAGTATTTTTAAATAAAATTGTACATATTAAAATTTATTTTGAGAACTATGTTTGAATAGTGCTTCTAAAGACATGCAGAGTACTGAAAGTCAAGCATTCCATAAAAACCTTATTTAAAACCAACAGCAAAGATTTTAGAACTTGTTTGAGGTTGCATTAAGAAGTTTAAAAAGTGTTTTTAAAGTATATAACGATGTGCTATAAAAAAAATGGATACTTTTAGTAAAGAACATAGAAAGCACTTCGGTTTTGCGATTTTAAAAATAACAATTTTAAAATATGTTATTTGAAAACGTGATTTTTTAAAACCAAGTTAAACATTTGGTGAAATCGCAGTTTTAGCATTTTCAAGAGTGACATCATGCTAGGCAAGGACCAATGACGCCATCAGACAATTTTCCACATTTGGAGATAAGATTATGCGACAGCACGCCAATGTTGCCATCGAAGAAACACAAATACGAGGCTACTACCACAAAAAAATTAGGGGAAATTAGCTTTACCACTATGAACTACCACTTTCTCTCCATTTGCCCCATGAACTACCAAGGTTATCTAAGACCCCCTATGAACTACCATTTCGTTACCAAAGACCCTCTATCGTCAATCAAAGCCGTTAAATTGAACGGTCAACTGTACTGTTCATGACACTATTCTGTCAGTCAACGACAATGTTCACAGTACTATTCACGCACATGACCCATTGACCATCACGTTTGACACTTTTGACTAACGGTAGGAGGTCGTTGGTAGCGAAATGACAATTCATAGAGGGTCTTAGGTAACCTTGATAGTTCATGGAGGCAAATGGAGAGAGAGTGATAGTTCATGGGGGGTAAAGCTAATTTCCCCAAATTAGGAAGATGAGTTGAGTGGCTCAGTGGGTATGACTAGAATTCAACTCCCTTTGCAATTTGCATTCAAGTCTAAAAGCCTGTCCACTATTTTAGGAAAAAATTAAAAATTAGTCTTTATTTATGGGTTAAATACTCAGTCGGTGGGTGGTTCGGCGGGTTTAGGGCGGCTGAACCACCTTCAATTTGCACAGTGGGTGGCCGAAAGTATCCCAAGGTTGTCGGGGCGGCCGACCATTTGGCTTGGGCCCTTTTCCTTTTTTTATTTTTTTTTTAATTAAGTACATGGATATATGTCGATTTTTTAGGTGTGCTGATGTGGATTTTCATTAATTTTTGGACGGAAGTTAGAAGGAGATACTATCTTTGTTTTTAACCATTAATCAAGGTGCCATCTATTATACAAAATGAAACCGATGGGCAAAAAATAAAGTGTGTTAAACCATACAGGGCAAAAAAAGTTTTTAACTCTTATTTTATTTAGGATTAATTTCATGTGATGTCAAAACAAATTTAGAGGTCTATGAGATATGCCAAAAATAATAATAATAATTTAATTTAATTTAATTTTTATACTCAAATTTTGATTACCGACTAGTGTTTGTAATTTGACAAGAGGGATTAAAATTTTTTCTTTTGGGATAAAAACTAATGGAGGAGGTAAATTGACTGAAATTGAAAGCTCAGTGATGTAAATTGAGAGTTTTTGAATTTTGTGTGGTCTTCTCAAAAAGCGCGATAGTTTACGAATCTAAAGTGAAGTTTTCCCAAATAAAAATATAAACTATTTAAGGGAAAACTACATTTTGCCCTCATGAACTATAACGCCTTAGCACTTTCCTCCCATGAATTGTCAACTGTGCTACTTTGCCCTCATGAACTATCATTTTTTGCCAACAAACCCTTTTAGTCAGTCAAAGCCGTTAACTCAAACAGTCAACCTATCACTTTACATCACTTTGCCCCCATGAATTACAACGCATTGTCACTTTGCTCCCATGAACTACAACGCATTGTCACTTTGCCCCCATAAACTACAACGCATTGTCACTATGCCCCCATGAACTATAATGCATTGTCACTATGCCCTCATGAACTACAATGCATTGTCACTTTGACCGTTTGAGTTGACGGTTTTGACTGACGGAATGGGTTTTTGGGCACAAAATAGTAGTTCATGGGGGCAAAGTAGCACAGTTGGCAGTTCATAGGGGAAAAGTGTCAATGCATTGTAGTTCATGGGGTCAAAATGTAGTTTCCCCTAACTTCAATTAAGGTCATAAATGGACATACAAAATAGGGGAAACTTCACTAACCCCCCCTGAACTTTCGCGATTTTTGCAGATACCCCTCCCCAACATTTAAAAACTCTCATTTTGGTGTATCAAACATTTGTTTTATTTCAAATATCTTCCTACCATTAAATATTGTAGTTAAATTAAACGGAAAAATGAGAAAAATGACTAAGGGTATTTTAGTAATTTCACACATTTCCGTTAAATTTAACAAAAAAATCCTAACGGAAGGAAAAAAGTGAAAGAAAATTAAAGTTTGATACACCAAAGTGTGAGATTTTGAACGTTGTGAGTGTTTGCAAAAAATGCGAAAGTTCAGAGAGGTTAGTGAAATTTCCCCTACAAAATAACATTATTTGACTTCTAACAACATTTTATATATATATATATGTCCACAAGGGAAGGGGAGGGGGGATTTAAACTAGTAACGTCCGTTTCATAAGGCGTGGTCCACAACTTATTGAGCTATCCCATGGAAACATACTTCTAACAATGTTAGGCAAAGACAAATGACTCTATCCGGCAATTTTGAATTTTCTGCATTAAATGATAATTTTTTTCCCCATGTTACTGTAGCTGAAAATGATTGAAGTGATTAAAAATTTTGAATTTTTTGCATTAAAAAATTTGAAAGTTTAGTTTTGTAGTAATTTTATTATTTAAATAGTAATAAAAAGTAAATGATGTGATATAAAAATTGAAAAAAATGAACATTTTAATGTTTTTTTTTTTTTTTTTTTTTTTTAAAAAAATTGTGCGTGACCAATAATAACAAGGGGATAAAGGGGTTTGCCAAACACTCCCTTAACATTTATCAACTCCGAGTTGAGGCATGTACTATTCCTAGCCTATTGTTATAGTCTATAAATTGGAGCCAAAATCTACGTTCTTTGCATATCAGAAAGTGAAAGCTTTTATCATATCATTACATAGTTTTCCACAGAAAAAAAGAAAGAAGAAAATGGGAGTGGTGGTTCTTCAATTCATGGTTTGGTGATGGTGATGAGCATGGCCATATTTCTCACGTACGTCTGTTGCAAATGCAGCGCAGGGGACAGCCACTTTCTATACCCCTCATGCATGTTCGTGAGTATAATCTTTAATGCATCAAATTGCTTTCTTAAATATAATAAATTTTGTTTTTTAAAAAAAAAAGATTAAATTTCAGAACTTTATTCATAAACTGAATATTAATACGACATCACAGATGTCTTCAGGAATTTCTTCAATCCAAATTCTATCCATGATATGTTTTACCGCTGCCTTCGCTAAACTATGAGGTGTAGAATTTGCCTCTCGTCTTGTATGGTTAAACTGGCAACTCCTCCAATTACCAAGTATGCCTTAATTAGTGTCATCCACCAGTTGTCCATATCTACTCCAATTTGGACCATTGGCTTGGAGAGCATTAATCACTAGCAACAAGTAATACTTTGTAACTCCAAATCTCGACTAAATTGTACTGCGTTCAACCTTCTGCTACCACATGTTCATGAATTATATTGATAGTCTGACATCTAGCTGCACTCACCTGTCCGACACTAAAATAGTTTTAACAAATTAATATATTAATTATTGATAAGTACTTTTCAGTATATGATCTTTTGTTAATTTGAACCCCTTATCTTTCACACGCGTAATAAATATTATTTCACCTTCCAAAAGTTATATATATATATATATATATATATATATATAATATTAAGGCAAGGTTATGATTAAAAAAAGAAGAAGAGAGAAATGCTATTTATATAGTGTTCTCTCATCAATATTCTTCCATTCTCCCTTCATTTCTTTTTCAAATTGAGGTACTAAATTATATAAACATGCATGCTAAATTCTTTTCCAAATGCATCTATCACTTACAGAATTTTATTGACAATACTTAATACAGTTGTTTATGCATGAAGAAATTTTTTAAAATTAAAATTGACAATAATACTCGTTACAATTGTAATAGATGAATTAATTAAAAAGTTCTTTATGATCAACTGAAGTCTTTAAGTTACTAATAAAGTATATCAATATAATTGTTTGTACGTCAAAAACACAATTTCAAAAATCCCAAATAATCGTAGGAGATGGGTTTTTCTTTTTTCTTTTTTCTTTTTTCTTTTTTCTTTTTTCTTTTCTTTGAGATTTCAAGTCTCGTGTATTAATTCCATCATGAAAATAATTTCAATTAAGCATGAAGTATGAAATGTGAAATATATTACACTCATTCATATATAGCAAATTTGGTCACGATCTCTTAGAGCTAGCATCCGTGCATGCATACACGCTGGCTGCATGTATATATAATTTATCAGATTTATAAAATTTAATCATATATTCATTGACAGCCTCTTCATGCTATGGATACCAAAACGATGGCGTCATGATAGCCGCAGCAAGTGATGCGATATGGGGCAATTAATCGGGCAGCATGTGGGAGAAGTTATAGAGTCACGTGCACCGGGGCTACGTACAAACTAGGGCGTGCCCCGTTCATGCAAGGGTACCAGCGTGGTGCTTAAAATCGTTGATTACCGTCCGGCAGGATGTCAGGGAACCATTGATCTCTCTGAAGAGGAGAAACTGAAGAGGCCTTCTCGGCAATAGCTAATCCTGACGCCGGAAAAATCAAAATTAAATATACCCAGTAAGGCTAAAACTACAAATTTAATCAAATATCAAATATGGAAAGAATTATATATTATTTTTTTTTGGTATTAGCATCGACTAATAACGTCAAACAAAATGTGGCTGCTAATAATGTCGACACTAGTGAAATAATACAAATTTAAGTAAATATGTAAAGAATCATATAATTCATGGTGTCTCTTACGTACGTTAATTTTTTATTTGAAATTTGCAGGGTTTGAAGTTCTCTTAGAGTATGCATCATGCATCTCGTGACAGCCAGTTATGATAATATATATAGGAATAAGAGGCTCGTGAATCACGAGTCGTGATGGAAACTTGTTTGTACCAAGCATGCATATATATGGAAAGTTTATGTTAAAAATAACTACATCTACATGCATGTATGTGATGTAGTGTTGTGTGCTAAAAATGACTTTTTATGAGAAGTCATTATGTGATGTAGTGTTGTGTGCTAAAGAGAAGTGGGGTAAGGAGTATTTAAATTCTTATGAGATTGATTTTAAAGAATCTTTAAATAATCTAGAGGTTGCTGATCTGAATTTTTCTAGATTTTTTTTACTTGGTGTAATAAGCAAGGGTGCATGTTTTGTGGCCAGGAAGTTGGATAAGGTGCTTGCAAATACAGCTTGGATGGAGGCATATGGCAATACTCAGGTTGATTTTCTTGATGCAAGAATTTTAGATCATTCCCCTTCTATGGTTACTATGGGTAAGTTAAGGAGTTTTGGTCCTCGTCCTTTTAAATTTTTCAGCTTTTGGGCTGAGAATGCAGATTTTTTAAATTGGGTGGAAGAGGGATGGAGTTTATATGTTGAGGGAGTTCCTATGTTCAGATTATATGCTCGGTTGAAGGCTGTTAAACGAATTTTGAAGGATAAGACTTCGGTTTGTTATGTGGGCATTCATTAAAAGGTTGCTCAAGCTAAAGAAAGATTGGAGCAAGCTCAGAGAGAGATTTTAATGTATGGTGGGCAGGGTGATTGTGTGAAAAAAGAGAAAGAATGTCTTCATGAATTTCTTGCGATTAGTAAGGCTGAGGAAGCTTATTATAAACAGAAGTCTCGAGTTAAATGGTTGAATTTGGGGGATCAAAACTCATCTTAATTTTTCAAGATGGTTAAAATTCGAGCTTCTAGGAATTTAATCACTCACTTGTGGGATGATAATGGAGATAAAGTAGTTGAGGAGAATCAAATTAAGCAAGTTGCGGTTGATTTTTATACGAAGCTTTTGGGATCTGAGTCTCTTGTTTTCAATGAAGATAAAGCTAACAGAGTCTCTCAACTTATTACTAAGCGAATTACTAATGTTCAGTGTGCTATGCTACAGGCTGAGGTTACTGATGCAGAAATTAAAGCTACTGTGTTTGCTATGAAAAATGAGAAAGCTCCTGGTCCTGATGGTTTTTCTGTTCAGTTCTTTAAGAAGGCTTGGTCTATTGTTGGTCAAGATGTTATTGTTGCTATTACGAATTTTTTCCAATCTGGAAAGCTTCTAAAAGCAACAAATGCTACAATTCTCACATTGGTTCCGAAGAAAGTAAATCCTTCAAAAATGGGTGATTTTCGTCCTATCTCCTGTTGTAATCTTATCTAGAAAAGCATTACTAAAATTTTGGCGAATCAATTGGTTTCTTGTTTGGAAGATTTAATTAGTCCTAACCAAACAGCTTTTATTCCTAATAGAAGTATTGCTGAAAATGTGTTATTAGCTCAAGAAGTTATGAAGAATTATCATAAAAGTGGTGGAAAGGCTCGTTGTACAATGAAGGTGGATCTTATGAAGGCTTATGATTAGTCAATTGGGATTTTACTCTTCATAGTCTTTGTTGTTTTGGTATGCCTGGAAATTTTGTTTCATGGGTCCAGGAGTGTATTATTTCTCCTCGGTTTTCGGTGGCTGTTAATGGTACTTTAGTTGGTTATTTTGAAGGGAAAAGAGGTTTTAGGCAAGGTGATCCCTTATCTCCTTATTTGTTTGTTTTGTCTATGGAAGTTTTGTCTAGTATTTTGGCAGAATGTGTGGTTAAGAAAGAGGGATTTGGCTATCATCATCGCTGCTCTAAGGTTGGTCTCACTCATCTATGTTTTGCAGATGATCTTCTCATTTTCTCGGAGGCTAGTGTGCGTTCTGTTAGTGCTATTCAAAAAGTTCTTAGTGAGTTTGAGTCTTTCTCTGGGCTGAAGGCAAATCCTGATAAGAGCACTTGTTTTTGCGCTGAGGTCTCTCCTTTGGTTCATTCTCAGATTCTTTCTACGCTGAAGATGGTTGAAGGTAAGCTTCCAGTTCGTTATTTAGGAGTTCCCTTGATTTCTTCGTGGTTGTGTGCAGCTGATTGTGATACTCTTTTGGAGAAAATTACTACAAGAATTAATTCATGACTTTCTAGAAATTTATCTTTCGCTAGGAGGTTGCAACTTATTTCCTCTGTGTTGTATAGTTTGCAAGTTTATTGGAGTAGTATTTTCATTTTACCAAAGCGAATTATTAAAGCTATTGAACAAAAGTTTAATAGATTTCTTTAGAATGGTAATGATGAAGGGAATGCTAGAGCTAAAGTTTCTTTGAGTGTGCTTTCTATGCCAAAAAAAGATGGGGGTTTAGGCATTAAAAAGCTTGAGGAATGGAACAGGGCTGCCATGATGAGGCATATTTGGAGTTTATTTACGAAAGCTGGATCCCTTTAGGTTGCATGGGTTAAGGAAAATCTTCTAAAGGGTAAGAGCTTTTGGCAAGTTTCTATCCCTCAGATTTGCACTTAGAGTTGGAGAAAATTGTTAAAGCTTAGAGATGAAGCAAAACGTTTTCTCTCTTTTGATGTTGGTAATGGGAAGAATATTTATATTTGGTTTGATGCTTGGCACCCGGATGGGGTGCTCTATGAGAAATATGGGCATAGAGTCATCTATGATACTCATAGTAAACTTGAGGCCCGGTTAGATTCTTTCATTCATAATGGACAATGGTGTTGGCCTGCTGCTCGTTCGGATCATCTTGTTAATATTCAAAGTAGGTTGTGTATGGTTCCTATGGGTGATGAGGATAAGCCAAAATGGAATGCTTCAAAAACTGGTACGTTCTCTTGTTCAGATACTTGGAATTCCATTTGAGTTAAGGAAAATATTGTGGATTGGTGGTCTTTGGTTTGGTTTCCTTTTTCAATTCCTAAACAAGCTTTCATCACTTGGTTAGTAATGCGGGATGCTTTGACCACCGGGAGAAAGTTGTTGATGTGGGGGTTTCAAGGGGATGTGAAATGCATTTTTTGTAAGCATGTAATTGAGGATAGAGATCATTTATTTTTTGCTTGTGGGTATAGTAGTAGAATTTGACAGCAAGTTATGATTCTTTGTAGTGTGCTTAATCCGCCTACTTGTTGGGAAGATGTGGTTTTTTTGGGGTTGGAGGAGTGGAAGGGCAAAACTATGAAGGCTTATTTGTGTCGGTTAGTTTTTGCTTCTACAATATATAATATTTGGAGGAATCGTAATGCTTTGAAACATAACAATAATCCGTGCACTGAAGAGAAGTCTATTCAACGCATTAGATGGGAGGTGAGGACCTGGTTTACTACGAAAGGTAGATTTAAAAAGACTAGAGGAAATGATATTCTTTGTAATACTTGGGGTATAGATGGGATATTGGTTTAATATGGTGGAGTTTTTGCTTGTATAGGTGTTTTCAGCTTTAGCTTTTCTTTGTAAAGTGTTTTAGTTGTTGGTCTATGAAAGTTACTCATTCATCAAAAAAAAAAAGTATGTGATGTATGTTCAATGCATAGAAATAAGCTGCTCATGATGGAAACTTCTATGTTTCAAGCATGGCAATTAAGTTGATATTAAAACTACATATATGCATGCATGTGACATATATATTCAATGCAATAAGTGAAGAAATTCATAAACAAATAGAAAAATAAAATAAAAGCGGAATTAAAATAAAAAGAGACACAACGTGGTGGATCAGGATCCCCTCAAATTCTTTAAAAATTTAAGGGCCTCAAATTTTGAATCTTGACCATTCATCTTGATTTTAATGGCAAAAAACAAAAGACTTTTCAGTTTTTACATTTAAAGTCAAGATACATTTTGATTTTTTTATTATTAAAAATTGAAAAGCCTTTTATTTTGGACTGTTAAGATCAAGATGGACGGTCAAGATTCAAAATTTGAGGGCCTCAAATTTTTAAAGAATTTGAGGGGATCCTGATCCCAACGTGGTTCTGTCAACAACCTATATCCACAGATAAAGCCCAAAGGCTACATTACGCTCTTATTGAATGAATGTTTACAATACAGAATGCTCTATTTATAGAGCTTACACATTAATGTAATCATAATTAAATCACCTAATTTAGAGTAATCAAATCATAATTAAGTTCCTAAAATTAGGCTAATCTAATCTTCATCAATCTTCATCAAATCCCTAATTTTAGGGTCATTACTCTAACATCCTCCCTCAAACTTAAGGTGGAAGATCTGAAACCTTAAGTTTTTTTTTTTTTTTTTTTTTTTTTTGGATAGCAAAACAATACAAAAGAGGGCATCTATGGGCCAAAAATGAGAGCCAACAGTGGGCTGAAATGGGCCTGGGTTTTAAATAATACCACAAAGGCCGGGCTTGGGTTTTAAACAATACCTCATAGCAGAATAAAAAAAAGAAAGCCCAATTTGGGCTAAAGCAAAAGCCAACTTTAAGCTGAAATGACTTGGGTTTTAAACAATACCACATAACCGAGAAGTGAGACAACTATGGGCCAATGGATGGGCAACTTGGCCTCTTATAAATTTTTGATTTTATTATTTTGCATCTTCACGAGGGATTAACCAAACAAACCATACCCTTTTTCTTTTTTCTTTTTTCTTTTTTCTTTTTTCTTTTTTCTTTTCTTTTTCTTTTTTTTTTTTTTCTTTTTCTTCATCAGAAGTGTGCCATACATATTCCATAAAAGAAAGTGAAAAACTCTCTACAGTGACCGGACGACTGGAAATTGCTGGTGAGAATCTTGCTTGACTGAATGGTGAACTTGCTGTATGGCTGAGATCAGGGGCAGAGACACAAGGGAGTGACCCAGGGGCGGTCGCCCCAGATAAAAAAACAAAAAAAAAAAATCAAGCAAATTTCAATGAAAGATTGTAAACGCCTCTGGTAAAAAAATAATTTTACCCTGAAAAAAAAAAAAACAAAAAAAAAATTCCAAGCTCTAGCCTTGCGCCCAACACCCCTAAAAAAAAAAATTTTAAAAAAAAAAACTAAACTCCAGAGTCCAGGCTCCAACACGACTCCACTAAACAAAAGAAAAGAAAAAAAAAATCACAACCCCAAATCCCTAACTCCTCTTCTCTTCCGGACTTCTAGAGTTTCAATCCAGACTCCAAATTCGCAACCACAAATTCCAGTACAACACTTACCCCAAATTCACGACCTTGTCTTTGAGTCTTGACTTACGGCACTTGCCGAAAGAATCACGAATGCAAAAAAGATTGGGACTGGGAGTTTGGGCGCTAGAAGTTGAGAAGCACGACTGCACGAGTGGAGCTGTGGAGTCCTTCAATGCCTGTGGACCTGTGGTTGTGGGGTGAGTCTCTCCTCCTCACTCCTCTTATTCTCTTAATTTCTTGCAAAATCTACCACGTGGCGTGGTCTCTTAAGTCTTAACTTTGCTTTATAGGCTTCATGTTTTTTTTTCTTTCTTTTTTTTTTTTGAGGTTTGTGCACACTGCACAGGCACAGTAGCACATGCTGCACATGAATAAGCTCAACACTTTTTTTTTCTGTGTTGAGGTGCCGAGTGGTCCTTCCTAGGCACAACAGCACATAAATAAGCTCAACACTCAACAGTCAACACTTGTTTTTTTTTTCTATGTTGAGTGCCGACTGCTAAGTGGTCCCTCCCTTAATTGCACATGAGTGGGTGCTTTATATATATATATATATATATATATATATAAAAAAAAAAAAACAAATGTTGTGGCCTTGTGGGTCACTAACTCACTTTATATAGAGTTTATTCCTGTTGTGCAGTGTGCACCAACATCAGAGAAAATAATTTTCTCTGATGTTGGTGCACACTGCACAGCAGGAATAAACTCTATATAAAGTGAGTTAGTGACCCACAAGGCCACAACATTTGTTTTTTTTTTTCTATTTCGTCACCCACAATAGTGAGTTAGTGACAACACTTGTTCTTTCTTCTTTGTCTTTATGTATAATAATACTTATAAGTTATAATGCTTTATTACTCAAAATTTTATTTTTTCTTATTTGTTGCTATGCACAAGACCCACCACACTTGTTTTTTGTTTTTGTGGATAATAGTATTTATAATGCTTTACTACTCAACTTTCACTTTTAACAAGTAAACATTTTAAAAAATTATTTGTGCTTTGAATATTTTGTTCCAAAATTTGCTTGTGAATGTAATGTCCTTGTTTGAGATTATAGAAGTAGACATAAGACATACCATGTGTTTTGGATAATTAAAGGTGTGTTTATCTATATTTTTTTTGTTTATTTTATTCTAATAAAAACAATATTGTTATTTTTTTTGTAAGGTGTGTTTTATATATTTTAAGATTTTGTCAAGCATCAACGATCGAGTTTCAGAAGATTATTGCTAATCTCAGGTTTGTTCTTTTTATCAATTCATTTTAGGCTAATAGCTATTGGAATATGCTAATATTATAATATCATTAGAGACTTAGAGTATGTTTCATTAGATCTAAATTGTTTAGTGTGAAAATTAAAACTAATAAATAAATAATTTTTCAGGTTTCTGAAATTTCTTAAATTATATTATGGGCAAGCCAAAAACAATTGATGCATTTTTTTAAGAAAAAAGATGCAGATTCAAATTCTAAAATGTCTTCCTCGACATCCAATCCTCAAACTTTAGCTCCTGAGCAGCGTCCTTCTAAGATGCCAAGAAATGAATCTCAAGTAGTTGAGTCATTTGACATTTCTACTTTACAACGAGATCCAGGGTTACGTCCTCAAATATGGGAATATCCTGTTAATCAACGGGATGAAATTAGATGTGCTTATCTTAAACTCGGTCCGTATAGGTTCATTCCTTCTAGTAGTTCTAGATATCCGGTTTCGGGAATTAAAAAAAACCGCCGAAGATTTCAATCATCTTGGTATAAAATGTTTGATTTGTTAGAATATTCTGAGGACAAAAATGCTGCTTATTGTTTACCTTGCTTTCTTTTTGCTAAAAAGCCAACAGGGCGGTTTGGAGGTAGTGCATTTACTATTGACGGATTTCGTAATTGGAAGAAAGTTAATGATGGTACTCATTGTTCTTTTTTGGTCCATATAGGAAATGGGCCATGTTCACCTCATAATAATGCTGTTAAATGTTGTGACAATTTGAAGAATCAATCTCAACATATTGATAAGGTGATAAATAAACAAACTTCGGAAGAAAAATTGAAGAATCGATTGCGATTGAAGGCTTCAATTGAATCTATTCGATATTTAGCATATCAAGGATGTGCTTTTAGAGGTCACGATGAAGGTCCCGATTCTAAAAATCGTGACAATTTTCTTGAATTGATAAAAGTTGTGTCCTATTTCAATGAGGATGTTGCCAATGTTGTTTTAGAAAATACTCCACAAAATACAAAATATACTTCACATCATGTTCAAAAAGATATTTTACATGTCTTGGCAAAAAGGGTACGAGATGTAATTCGTGAAGAAATTGGTGATTCAAAATTTCGCATTATTGTTGATGAGGCACGAAATGAGTCTATGAGAGAACAAATGGCTATTATTTTGAGATTTGTTGACAAATATGGTTTTATACAAGAACGCTTCTTTGATATTGTCCAAGTTAAAGATACATCGGCATTGACTTTAAAGGATAAAATATCTGATGTTCTTTCTCAAACTTGTCTTGATATTTAAAATATTCGTGGACAAAGGTATGACGGTGCTAGCAATATGCGTGGTGAATGGAAAGGATTGCAGGCATTATTTCTTAATGAATGTTCTTGTGCATGCTATGTTCATTGTTTTACACATCAATTACAATTAGCATTAATTGCTGCATCTCGAGAGATAATTGTTGTTCATCAATTCTTCTCAAATTTGAATTTCATTATCAATGTGGTTAATGCTTCATGTAAACGTCATCGTGATCTGCAAGATGCTCAAGAGGATGATATCTCATATTTGATAGTTATTGATGAACTTGAAACTGGAAAAGAAGCTAACCAAATTGGCACTTTGAAACGAGCTGGTGATACTCGTTGGAGTTCTCATTTTTATTCTATTTGTAACCTACTAAGGCTGTTTAATCCTACTTGTTCAGTACTTGAAAAGATTGTAAAAGAAAGATCCACTTACTCTCAACATGGGGACGCTGATGTTGCTTATGAAATGATTACATCATTTAACTTCATATTTATTTTACATTTGATGAGAAAAATCATGAGTATTACTAATTGTCTTTGTCAGCATTTGCAACAAAAATCTCAAGACATCTTGAGTGCTATGCAATTGGTTTCTAACACAAAAGCACTCATCTAAAAATTGAGAAATGAAGATTGGAATAATTTTCTTAAGAAAGTAGTCTCTTTCTCCAAGAAATTTAAAATAGACATTCCGGATTTGGGTGCTCGTTATGTTAAAGGCCGAGGTCGTCTTCAACGGGATCACATTACAGTAGAACATCATTATCATTTTGATGTATTCAATGCTACTATAGACTTTCAATTGCAAGAGCTCAATTTTAGATTTGGTGAAAGGCAATGGAACTCTTAACACTTAGTTCAGCTTTGGATCCAAATGATGCTTACAAATCATTTAATATTGATGATATATGTACTCTTGCAGAGAAGTACTATTCTCTTGATTTTTCTGAGTAGGAAAAAATTATTTTGAGATTTCAGTTGAAGCATTTTGAAGTTGATATACTTAATCATCCGAAACTACAAAAATTGTCTTCCATTGCGGAATTATGTCGAGGATTGCTAGAGGCAGGAAAGTCAGATACATATTATCTTATTGATAGATTGATTCGTCTTGTTTTGACTCTTCCGGTGTCTACAGCAACTACCGAACGAGCATTTTCAGCAATGAAAATTGTTAAAACAAGACTTCGTAACAAAATAGAAGATGAGTTTCTTGGAGATAATTTACTTATCTACATTGAAAGGGAAATTGCTAAAAGTTTTGATTCAGAATTGATACTTGATGATTTTGTTTCACTAAGACCGCGTAGAATGCAATTTTAGGCACTTTGTATTTTGTATTTTCCTTTACTTTTGTACTAGTGCCTACATGGTAACTGATATATCAATTTAGCATATATTTATGAAGTCAGATAAATTTGCTTTTTGTCATACATATATTGTGGTATAATTTCATTTTTTTTATTGTATTTACCATATTATAATAAAAATATAATATATAAAGAGAACAAAAAAATTATTTTATTATTTTATTGGCGTCCCTGGTAGAAGGAATTCCTGGATCCGCCACTGGCTGAGATAGGAGGTGAAGATAGGAGCTGGTAGAGCCTTAGGGCACGAATCAGTGGTTTGCTGCCGAGGAATACGACGTTTGAAGCTAGAGGCTGAGGAGACAACGCCGGTGGAGAAGTCGCCGTCTGAGATGGTGTCGAAGGGGCGGTAGGGCTTGATCTTGGGCTCTAAGAGGACCAACTTCTTCGCTGCAAAACGGTCTTGGGTCTAGAACACCATGCACCATGGATGCCTTCCTCATCTCCTTCTTTTTTTTTTTTTTTTTTTGATATATATATAAAGATAGAGAGAACTCAAGACTCAATAGGTATATGGATCTGTCTTGAAAGCAAAACCAAAAGAATTCTCTGATGAAAAAAGAGAAAGGCCGATTTTATTTTATTTTCACGCATATCTACTACCTCGTGATCTCGAGGGTTGAGATGTGAGACCATATGTTTGGACAATTAGAAAAAAACAAGCAGAGGAAAACAAAGAAAGCACTGACAGAGAAAACGAAGGAGGCTAAAGCGTGAAAAGGGCTACAAAAAACAGAGAGAAAAAATAATAATAATAATAATAAAAATTCACAGGACCATTTTGGATCCGATACTAGTGTGGTGTTAGCCAAATAAGTTTTGATACCATGAAGAAATTTAGAAATAAATAGGAAAATAAAATAAAAGCGGAATTAAAATAAAAAGAGACATAAGATTTTAACGTAGTTCGGTCAACGACCTACTTCCACAGATAAAGCCCAAAGGCTACATTACGCTCTTATTGAATGAATGTTTACAATACATAATGCTCTATTTATAGAGCTTACACATTAATGTAATCATAATTAAATCACCTAATTTAGGATAATCAAATCATAATCAAGTCCCTAAAATTAGGCTAATCTAATCTTCATCAAATCCCTAATTTTAGGGTCATTACTCTAACAATAAGGAAAGGCCTACTCTTTTAGTATCATATATGTTCAATTCAATAACTTATGTCCTCTACTTCTGCATCGATTGCTGCATATTCTGTCGTAATATTATTTGCAATTGAATCTCAGTTGTTGAATTCGCTGATCTTGAGGATCTCCATATAGGGCGCCAACCAAAGATGTCAATTGATTGCATGCCGAGCCTCAGGTCGACAATACCTGCAAGGTAAGAAGCAAAGAAGAAAGGTCAAAGTGATCCACTAGTGGTCTAATGGGAGATCACTCTGATGCATAAGTCAATGATAGGCTTCGAGAAGAAAAGTAGGAATATTTTGCAAGAAAAAAAACAAGTGAGCGTACCTCTCAACGATGTAGCGCCTTTCCTTTTATAGAGTATTTCCCACACACAATAGATTTAGAGGGAGGTTTTGGGCTTAAAAAGATTTGATTTTTTGGCCCCCACTCCCTTAGCTCATGCTTCCTTCATTCTCTAGTTATAACGAGATGCTAATAATCATGTAAATGCAGCTCTTTTTGATGCTCTTATGCCTTCTTATTTATAATGAGTCTAATCCGGCTGACCTAATTTGTTAAAGTAATGATTAAATGATTAATTTACATCTTCTTATAAGTTTAAGCTTTTAGGACAATCGGTGATTTTACATAATTAAATTAGGTTTGGTCTGCCAAAATTAACTCAAGCTTGGTCGGCTTGATATGAATGATGTCCAGCCGGCTCGTGAGTTTTGTTGCAAAGGGGTCAGCTTAAAGTTATCCTCCATAGGAGTTTATTACATGGTACACTATTACAGGCCTTCGAAATTCTGGTCCACACATGTCTAAGGTAACCTAGGATTGTGAACCCTTTGAATTAAAAAAAAAAATAATGAAATACATATGATTTCTGATTAATTGAATACATTCAAGTAAATCTAGAAAAGTCATCGATAAAGATTACATAATATTGACAACCACTATTAAAGATATTTGGTGACTTCCAAACATCGAAATTGATTAGTTATAAGGGAGAAGCAGAGGCACGTTGAGACTCTTGAAAAGGCAAATTCTTGCCCTTTTCCAATTGACTGGCTAAACATATTTATTTTTTTGTGAGAATGCCATCGATTGTTAAACAAGGAGTGGTAACCAATCGTTGAGTAGTAGGGACGTTTGAAGGATGTCTTAATCGTGAACGCCACACATCTAATTAGGTGTACGTCTTTCATTCCCAAAAAGGAAATGAGGCCACATAATTTATTCAGTGAAGTCCACTTCAAATAGATTGGGTACAAGCCCCCTTCACTTGGTCCTTGTAATATTTTTGTTCCGGTTTGGATGTCAAGAGCCGGTGAGTAAGAAATAACAATTATTATTATCAATGCATAAACGATTGATAGATAACAGGTTGACTGCAACATTAGGACAATGCAAAATATGATTTAAGGAAAAAAAAAAACACTTTGGAGGAATGAGGGGTTTGAAAAGTAGGCAAGCAAGAGTGTTTGATATTTAATCCATTACCATTGCAACAGCTACGGTTTCTGAACAGACAGATTCTCAAGTACAGAGGTGATATGGACGTTGAGTCCACTATCTCCGAATCAAAGAAGGATCCTCTCCATTTCATTTAAATGGAGGGGATCCATTTAGTTAAAACAATGAGGCATTTTTGTCCAAAACTTGTCCAAAATATTTGTTTTGGACAAAAATGCCCCCTTGTTTTAACTAAATAGATCCCCCTCATTTCATTTGAAATGGAGAGAATCCAGGTCCCTACAAACCAAGGTCGATCATCTTGCTTAAAGGAATTGGTTTAGACTACCCTTGCAGTCAATTTGGTAGGTGGATGTTTGTCTTGATAGGCATAGTTCATCCGGTGATTACAATCTAGTGCACTATGGTTAGATCTACCATAGATTTGGCAAGGTGACCTTGGTGAGTGCCCATAAAACAATGGTTGTTGTTAAAAGAGACATGCTAATTTAATATAATTTTTCATATGTTCAAATAGCAGCACTCTAGCAAGTGTTTTTGGTTGCGGTTTCACAAATTACTAGAGGCAAAGATTCCGAATTTTAAATATATACCTTTGGTTTGAGTTTTTGACTATATACCTCTGTTGTTGCAGTGGAGGAGCTACCGAGCTACGATCTTCTTGTTGTAGGGGCAGATTGCGGGATTAATAATTAATTAATATAAATTAATTTTATAAATTTTTATGGTTACCCAAAAATCAACATAAATACTTTTTTATTTCGAACACTCAAAAAGACGTATTGTATGCCCAATTAATTGCTTTCAATATTTAATTATCTATCCATGATATGCAATGATTTTGGAGTTATTTTTGTTCATAATAACATCTAATACATTTTTTTAGTTAGGGAATTAAAATTTTAAATATAACAATTGTTTTCCTAACAAATCAATAAATTTGAAAACAGTGATATAGTGACTATATAAAAATGGTGACAAATCCTTGAATTAAACTGGGGATAATTATCTTTTCCCCTCACGAACTATCACGCGATTACCATTTGCCCCAATAAACTACTATTTTGTTACCAAATACCTCCTACTGTCAGTCAAAGACGTTAAGTAGAACGGTCAACTGTACTGTTCACAACGCTATTCCGTCAGTTAACGACACTGTTCACAGTACTGTTCACGCACGTAACATGTTGACCTTCATGTTTAACATCTTTGACTGACGGTAAGGGGTCTTTGATAACGAAATAGTAGTTCAGGAGGGATGTAATGTAAAATTGATAGTTCATGGAGGCAAATGGTAATCGCGTGATAGTTTGTAGGGAGAAAGGATAATTACTCCAAACAATTTACTTGATCTGATGATCATATATATTCAAGTAATAAATTAGCATATTATTTATATATAAAAAAAAATAGCATATGTATATATAAATGATTATTGTCATGGACTTTCTTTTGTTTTTTTATTTCCTATTTTTGTTTGCTTATTAGTGTCGGCTTCTGCAAATAATAAATTGTCGTTTCACATGGTAACTTTGTATCCATAAATTCATACTATCATGAAAATGTGTGGGAATAAATGTATTATTCCATCCCAAAAAAAAAAAAAAAAAAAGAAAACAAATCTCACTCTACCCCTGCATAAATTGCTAAAAACATCTCTATTTTCCATCTGCACAGCACAAGGAACACAAATGCATACATGTGTGTAGAACACATATAGTACTATTACAATATCTAGATTTGTAGAATATCCACATCCCAATATGGCGTATGTTGGATTCTGAAGGATCATGGAATCTTGTATAATTAATCTCAAGAATGATTTCTCCCATTAGGGTGGAAATTCTATGGAGATCAAGAGAACGTGACGAACACAATCTCATGTAGATTGTAGGAATAAAGGAATTAATGTTTGGATTCTCCTGGGACTCTTTATATAGAGTTCCAACATAACTCTTAACTAAGAGTTATGTCTCTTAACCCATTACCTCCACAGGAAGTCATATTACATTTCTATATAAATATACACTATGGTGTGGGGATGACCACACTTATAATAGTGTGATCACCCTATGCACCAACAGCGTATGCTTGAGACTTGCATTTTTGTTTCAAATTATAGTTGAATTGAAAATGCTTGTGTCAATTGTGCATGACAACATTATGATTTATGAGAGGATATGCTAAAATAGCGAAGGATTTTTTTTTCATTTATTTATTCTTTGATTTTTTATATTTTTTATTTTTGTGTGGGGGTATAAGGAAAGCCATCTTCGTGTGCTTGTGGTGGGGTTAGGGTTGAAGAATTTGTTCATATAAGGAAAGCCATCTAAATGAAATACTCAATTTAAAAAATTGTTTCCAGAAAGGGGTGGCTGTCGGTAGGGCAACCACCCATTTCCTTTTTCTTTTTATAAAAACAAATTCTTTAGTTTATATTTTTTATTAAAAGTGATACATGTCGTCATTTTATGGCGCTAATGTGGCACCTAACAAAATCCACGAAATATTTTGATAGTATTTGTTTTATTATTATTATTATTATTTTGCATATTTTAGGAAACTCTAAGTTCATTTTGATATGACATTGAGCAATTTATAATTTAGGCTAACCACATAAACTGATTTTGCTTTCAGCCATGAACTTTTTTATTTTTTAATTACTTATTTGGATCAAATAAAATTCTGATTTTTTCCGCTCCTCATTTCCGATTTCAGACTCAACCCTGTTAGAAATCCCAAAACCAAGACTAATCTCAAGCCAATTTGAGTCGGGAGCCGACTTCTGAGCCCGGGTTGGTTCAAAATCGGGTGGGTATTGCCCATGCTTAATAGAAACCTTGCTTGACGTCTTGACGATTGGTGTGATTTTTGTGATGGGCAGACTCACTCATACTTTTTTTTTTTTTTTTTAATATAGAACTTCTATTAATGAAATTTCACGAGTATAAAACTCTTACATCATTGAGCATACAGCTCTGAAAAACCATAGCCAAAAGTTATAAAAGTTACAAAGTTATAAAAATGACTTCAAGCTTCCGCTAACCCGTGTACAATTATATTTAAGGAACAGATCTGCTTCGTGCAGTTTAGATCTAAGACATTGATAGCCAAAATACAAAAACAAAAATAAAAACAACTAAAAATCCTGCCATGACAGTTAAGCCCCCATACCAATCTATTCCATCCTCAACCCCGAAGGCCTGGACAACAAATTCATCCTCAACCCAAAGGCCAAGACAAACAAAAAAATTAAAAACGAAACAAAAACCCCACAAGTAGCAGCGAAGGAGCACGGCATCATAGACATCCCTTTGAAAGACATTCCTTGGCCGAAGAAGACGATCAAATCTAAGGTTGAAGAGACTAGATATAGATCTAGATCTACAAAATAGATCTAAAGCAACCCACTAGAAACGGAGACCGGATGAGCCTACAGAGAAGACACCGAGTACTGTTATCATGAAAGGGGAGGAGAGAAGATCTAGATCTTCCCTCCTCTTGAAATTCTTTTTGGTGTTGTCTAGAAGAAAGACTCACTCATACTAAATTTATGTCATTAAAGTATCATTTAATATGTTGTCACATTGTCCACAAGAGGTAGCTCAATCGGTTGTGAACCACGCCTTATGAAGTAGAGGTCACAAGCTCGAATCCACCCTCCCCCTACCATTGCGTGGGCATGTCAAAATATATATATATATATATATATATATATGTTGTCACATTATTCAAGATTTTAAATGACATTGTCCTATATACACCATTAGATATAATAAAATCTAATATAGACCATAAAATGAATCATCTTCATTCCACCAGAGTAATATTATAAGTTCTTCTTGTGTCACTTTTATGTCCCTTAAAAAATGATGTAGTTCTTAAAATTATCATTGGAATTGTGATTGATCATTATCGAATTTTGATCAAATAGTGATTTTAAAAGCCACTGAGAGTAATGTTACAAGTCACTCTTGTATTACTCTTGTGTCCCTCTAAGAATGATGTGACTCTTAAAATCATCATTGTGCTTGTAATTGATCATTATTAAATTTTGATTAAGTAGTGATTTTAAAAGTCACCTCATATATATATATATATATATATATATATAATGATAATGATAATGGATCTATCCAAAACAATTTAAGGGTAAATTGGCTACCTTTAAACAAAATTTGTCAACTCTCAAAATTTAGCTCAAGAGTGGTCACCCATCCTCAATACAATTGATGGTAGAGGTCAGACCCCCTCCAAGCTATTTTAGTGATCACCCTATCAATTCTTTTGGATGGTCCTGCCATCCTTTCGAACATGATTCCTGTAGAAAAATAAGAGAAATAGAAAATCAAAATTGCTTCTAAGGTGTATTACAATGTCACTTTCCTTTTGGGTCATCCCTCCTCCCCACGTCCCTTTCGCACTGGGCTCTAGTAGTTTACTTGATGTCCCTAGACCCGGTGCCCCCCGTCCCTTTTCCTCTTCCTCCCGCCTCCTCCATCCTGATATTTGTTTTGGTGTTTTGCTGTATTACTTTTCTATCCGTTTCTGTGTTTTTTGGGTTTTTTTGCAGTTTCTGCCAATCTTCTCTGCGTCGATTTCGCTGCCCTCCGTCCATTGCTAAGCTTTTTTCGTGCCCCCGCCGCAACGAGCTTCCACCATGCTATTCTTTGTACGGGGTTAGCGTACACGCAATCGATTTCTTTCCCTATATTTCTTTTTGCTTGTATTCAGTTCTACTGCTTTTCTTTTCCCTGTATTTCGTTTGTTATTTGCTTGTAATAATGTTATGGCCTCAATGGTTTGATTGGATCCCCTTTGATCCTAACCTGTGTGTCGTGGATGTGTATGTTACCTTGACTTTCAGGTCGAGGAGGAAAAATGATCCAGACTTCTGTGTCGTGAATAAATGTGTATCCTGGCTTAATTGTCGAGGAGGATGAGTGGCGGCATAAGAGGGTTTACCTCTTAGGGTCGTGGAATAAACGCTTCATGTGCAGCTGATGGCATCTGCTTGGTTCAGTAGTCTTTAAACCTGCCAAGCAGATTTGAATGTTTATCCTATTGTTTTAGTCATGGAGTAGCGGATGTGTTTTCGAATTTGGTTGATTAGTTGGCCTTCGTTGTCTAGTTTGTATGAGATTCTACTTGTGACTTTGTAACTTAGGCTACGGTTACTTCAAGGTTTGCCTTGTGATTGTAAGAACTTTCGCTCTTGAGTTCTATGGAATGAGAATGAGTTCTTTTTACATACAAAAAAAAAAAATGTCACTTTCCTTAAGAAATTATTTACCTCCCCTAGAAATGGTATGCAAATGGATAACAACAAATATTTCTCCCATACACAACTGAGCCTAGAAAACTTTTGTAGATTAATTGCATTTTGCACAAACGAAACTAAACTCAAACACCCTCAGTTTTTCTACTCTATCAAGAGACAAAGACTTTATAATTGTTTTTGTGGAGAAAGAGTTCTTAAGAGAATAGAAGAAATAATTACCTATGTTTTTCAATAAAACTAAACTGTAGATATAATTTCGAAATTAAATTGCTAATCTTACTGTCATAAACTTCTAATCTAACAGACACTTAATTCTAACCGTTAGATTAAATAATCATCAATTGTTGTTTAATAATAACCATAATTATTTAATCTCAATCGTTAGATCAAAATTAATTTAATCTTACAATTAACTTTAATTACAATTAAGTAAATTCAACTACTAGATCTACCTAATAAGCATCCTACGGTCTATATCAAACTATTAGATTGAACAATCCTGACCGTTCAAAAATGAATGGAGTCAAGATCAAATCGCTCGGAGCTCCGATGCTTTGTGCCAAATGCACCACTAGTGCCATACAGCCCACGTTGTACGCGTTTGCGTCTTGTGCTTTGCACCATACTAGAGTATACTCTCAAGCATTTCTAAATGCTTAAAATGTGTAATAAGTGACTATCTCTATTCAATGATCTTTAAAACTTTTTATTTTATTTTAAAACATTCCTGATACACAAAATAATAAATAAATATATATATATATATATATTAATTTTGAAAATCTTTCAACAGTTCTCCTCGAAATCTTTTTAGACAAGATGGATGATGTGCCATAACCCAAACTGTTCATTTATGATGGACGGCCTGGATTTAATGAATTACAGGCACTTGAAATTCTGGTCCACACATGTCTAAGGTATGAATTGTGAATTTTTTTTTTTATTTTTTTGTAACACTAATTGTGAATTGTTATGCCTACAAGGTGGTAACAAAAATTTTGACCATTCTTAGCTAGGCTATAAAAAGACCATAATTACCATTCAAGTTTTCCTCTGTATTCACTCAATCGGAGATAGGCAGGGTGTAGTGATAGGCAGCTGAATCTTTTGGTAGATAGACTTTTTTTTATTTGTTTATTTACCCACTTTTCCAAAATGCTTCTTACTTCTATTTTAACTAATTACTTTCACTATTTTATTTAAAATATTCTTTTTTTATCCACTTTCTCTATTTCAAGAGAGACGGATTGGTTTTCCTTTGATAATAACTTCAATCAAGTCGTGATGTAAATTGGATGTTTTACACACTCAAATAAGAAGTAAACACCTAATCTTGAAACACTAAAAAGTAATATAACCTTTGACAACAAAAATTTTCTTTATCTTGACAAAATACTCATTAACAAAATCATCGGAGCCACCGTCTTGGTTAGTTTTGGAGACTCTATTATCAGGGGCTCGGAGGTGAGTGGTGGGTGGTGAATGTTGGGTTAGAATAAATGAAAAAGTTCATATGATTGATTTGAATAAAAAAATACGGTATTTTATCTCTATTATATTTAGTGTTTTTACATGATGTGTGAAATTTCTATTTTATCTCTCTAGCAGCTAGTCATTTTCTTAGCTAAAATACCTAGCATGATAAAATTAACTACTTTTGGTCCATTCTAGCTATATATAGGACTAGTCTTTAAATACCCAATATATACGTCAAACTCTATAAATTGGAGCCAAAATCTACATTCTTTGCATCAGAAAGTGGAAGTGTTACATAGTTTTCTACAGAATTGAAAAAAAGAAGAAAATGGGAGTACTGGTGGTTTTTCGTGGTTTGATAATGGTGAGCATGGCTATATTTCTCACGTCAGTTGCAGATGCAGCGCAGGGGACAGCTACTTTCTATACCCCTCCTTATGTTCGTGAGTATGTAACCTTAATTTATGCATCAAATTGCTTTATTAAATATCATAAATTAAACTAATTAAAATAGTTTTAACAAATTAATATACTAATTGTTTATTAGTTTTCGGTATATATATTTTTGCTAATTTGAATGCTAATTAATGTTTGCATTGTTCCCAAGAGGTAACTCAATTGGGTGAGGCCATGCCTAATGAAACGGAAGTCACTAGTTCGAATCCCGTTCCCGCTCTTATACAAACATGTCAATATATATATGTGTGTTGTTTTAGCAGGGTAATCTTTTAGGATTTTTGGAAATCTTAAAAGATTATCCCATTTGATTGCATATACCCAGATGTCTATTTGTATTTGAATTTCTATTCACTTTCTTTTGCCCAAAATAAGGATTCTGCTCTAAAAGAGGTAGGAATTTACATTTCCTTGAATATTATTATGTTTATATAATAAAACTTAGAGTTAAGTACATTGTTAGTACATCCGTTTGTACTTTCTTTTTTTTTTTCTCCTTATATTTTCAAAATAATCAAATCTAGTACCTCACCTATTGAAAAATATAAAATCGATATCTCATTAGTTTTCGTCAGTCCCAATTAATAAAATTTCACGTCGTCTCCACGTAAAATGACTTGTTAGGCCAACATCTGTCCCTAATTTCACATTGTAATTGGCCACATATAGTACACATGTAAATGTATTATATATATTCGCCTTTGAGTTTGTTCCATTAAGTTTCCCAGCAAATGGTTTCACAGATACAAAAATGCATGCAAAAGTTTTTGAATAGAAGTCGATGTAAATTAAATAACAAATGATCACTTCAAATAACAGATGAGTTTTATGATAAATTTCATATATATTGCTTTTGCTTGCTTGGGTTCGGTTGCTAATTAAACGGAGCAAGTAATTAAGCATCGCCATCTAAACTTTTGAATCATAATATTTTATTACTCATTCACAGCATCTTCATGCTACGGATTTCAAGACAATGGCGTCATGATCGCTGCAGCAAGTGATGTGATATGGGGTAATCGGGCAGCATGTGGGAGAAGGTATAGAGTCAGGTGCATCGGGGCTACAAACCAGGGTGTGCCACAACCATGCAAGGGTACCAGCGTGGTGGTTAAAATCGTTGATTACTGTCCACCAGGATGTCAAGGAACCATTGATCTCTCGAGAGAGGCTTTCTCCATGATAGCTAATCCTGATGCTGGAAAAATCAGAATTGAATATAATCAGTAAGTCCAATATATATATATATAGTATAATTTAATATTTGGGGAAACTTCACTTAATTCCATTAAACTTTTATCACTTTTGCAATTATCCCACCAAACTTCTAATTTTTTTCAATGTCACACCTCCATTAGGTTTTTCGTTAAATCCTAACGGAATGTGTGTGAAAATTACCAAAAATACTCCCCTTTTAAAAAAAAATGGAAAGCTTCAAGCGTTGATCAAGATTTAATAGAATTTGTAAAAATATCCAACCCTAAATCTTTGCAATTTCTTTTTATAAAAATTCCCCTTCAAACTACCATTTCGTTACCAAAACCCCCCTTTTATCAATCAAAGTCGTTAAGTCGAACGATCAACCCATCACGTATACGTAAAGTTGATAGTTGATGGTGGTATATGGTAATTGAGTGATAGTTCATGTGGGGAAAAGCATAATTACCCCAAATAAAATGCATACGCATTCAAGGCATGTGACGCACACGTGATGAGTTGACCGTCCAACTTAATGGCATTAACTAACGGAGGGAGGATTTTGGTAATGAAATGATAATTTGATGGGGTTGTAATGTAAAATTGATAGTTGATGAGGGTATAGGGTAATCGAGTGGTAATTCGTGTGAGAAAGAATAATTACCCAAAAAAAAAAAAAAACATGAGTATTTTGGGAATGTTTACCGAATTTAACAAAAAAACCTAAGAGATGTGTGACATTGCAAAAACTTAAAAGGTCGCTACAATAAATTTAAAGTTTTTGAACTTTCAAGAAGTAATTGTAAAAGTGATGAAAATTTAGAAGAGTTAAGTGAATTAAGTTTCCCCTTAATATTTTGGGGTAAATACATTTTTCCTCTATGAATTACAACGCATTTTCACTTTGCCCCCATGAACTATCATTTTGTGCCCAAAACCCTCATTCTATCGGTCAAAAGCGTTAACTCAAACGGTCAAAGTGACAATGCGTTGTAATTCATAGGGGCATGACAATATATTATAGTTCATGAGACAAAGTGATAACGAATTGTAGTCCATGGGGCAAAGTGACGGATAAACCGTCTGAGTTAACACATTTGAATGATGAAATTGGGGTTTTGGGCACAAAATGGTAGTTCATGGAATTGAATGTCATAGTTGGTAGTTCATAGGGGAAAATGCCAAGGCGTTGTAGTTAATGGGGAAAAAAGTTAATTACCCCTAATATTTATATTGCTTGGGATGTATAAAATATGGAAAGAATCTAACACATGGTGGTTCATACATTTGCAGGGTTTGAAGTTCTCATAGACTATGGCCTCGAAACAATGAGTTATGATAATATTATTAATATATATTTATATGAATAAGCGGCTATGAGATATAGGAGGCTCATTGCGGATGGTGTGCTAGGGTTTGAAGTTCTCCTCATGATGGAAACTTCTATATATGTTTTAAGAATGGCAAGTTGATATTAAAACTTCATGTATGCATGTCATCATAAATATTCAATCCAATAAGGAGAGGCCTTGCTCTTTTAGTATCATATATAAGGTGTAATTGATTGATCATCTCGAAACTATTCAAAATATGGAAGAGTTATTCATGATAATAATGAATTCAAGCGGGAGGGGCTCTCATCTAGTTGAAAAACCTATTGTATCTTACAAACATCGATAATAGCATAGATGTTCTTAGGGCAACAGCAGAGCCGGGTGCGAGAGGAGCCAAATGACTCTCCAACAAAGGTCAGGTGCCTTCTTTTAAAGTTGATGAGGCTTTATTTCGTAGGCTCTTTTGGACTTCACGCCTTACTAAAGCTTTTTGGTTGGGGTTGTAATTTGTGTTCGTATGTCGAGTTCAAATCGTGTCAAAGTATGAATATAAGATTATATAGGTCTACACTAACTTGACCTATTTAATTAAACGAGTCAAACCTCCCAACCCTAACCCTCTAGTTTTGTAATGGAAATGCGTTAGGTTTACGGTTCATGTCAAAAATTGCCAATCATTTTATCATGTATCGGGTTCATGTTGTTTTGATACATGAGTATAAGATTATATAGGTCAACTTTAATTTGACACATTTAATTAAACGGGTCAGACTTATCAACCATAACCCTTTAATTTTGTGTTTGGTTTGTAAGTCATGTGAAAAATTGACAGCCCTACTTCTCAAGCTTTGGAGAAGGGTAAGTTAACATGGGCTCTCTTGGCTTTTCTACATTACACAGGCTTCTTTGTGTTGGGCATGGGTCTAGATGGGCCATCATAGCGTTCCTCATTGTTAAGCTTCAATTGATGTTGGATCACCACTAGATTGTAGGGAGATGTTTAGGGCTTGTTGGATCTATTAGCCCAATCAGTGCTTAAACCAATTGTTACTACAATATATATATATATATATATATATATATAAAGGTACTTACGTGAGTTACTACATTTTTTACTACAAAACCATTTCCAAATTGATGTATCAATCCATAATTGGAGTAATAATTAGCCCTAATTTGAGGCCTCAAATGTGGCTATGAAATCAATTTGTTTCAATTAATGAGGTATAATAAGGGACTCTTAGGTGACAAACATACTAACAACATGTTGACTTAGATTCTAAAGGATCCCCCAATGTCATACACTAGTCCTCCCTCAATGTTGTTCCTTCAATCACATTCTCTCTGTCTGTCTCGTTTTTTATTGGGAGAGGGGGGGATGGGAGAAGAGGGGAAATCATTAACAATGATAAAAGATTAGAAGCGAAAGCCACAAAATTCAGACAAAAAGACAATTGTGTGGCAGAGTAAAGGAGACTACTACTACTACTTGTCTAAGCAACAAAAAAATGGGTCCAAGCATGTTCGTAAAAGGTATCCTCACATGTACTATCAACAATTGCTTTGAAATTTTGTCCTGTTTATATTCTTGGATGCAGTTGTGGTAGCCCTTTCAACCTATTATTCAATTGATAAGCACGGTTTCTACAAGATTCCTTATATTAATGGCATTTTATTCTAATATTATCATGGCATAGCCGCTCGCAATCTATTATACCGACAACGATCTAATGATAACTTTTTGTTTGTTAGTAGCTCCAATCATCTATCAGTATTTAATGACTTAATATTATATGCTCATACATAATACCAATACCAAGACATTTTAATATACTCCATAGGTCGCCTCTTCCATAACTTGATTACAAAGCCACAACTCATACCTCTGACACCAAATAATACAAACATTGAATAGAACTCACTTGAAAACCGGCTTGCAAGTAAAAGATACTCAAGAGTTTATATACACCTAGTTAAAATTATACTTAAGCTATATAGGACACTTAGCATCATAACGTGAAATTGAGAATTAGACCCAGCTTCTCGACGCAAAACAATTAGAAACTTCTCGTAGATGTTGGAGTATGCTGGTGAAGAGGTAGTCACTTCAAGATGATATTTTCGCCACAATCCACTTGAGAAAAATTGAATTTACAAGTATAGAGTGAGAGAAGAGGCTTCTTTTTCTTAGATTCATGTTCTACAGACAGAAAGTTCTTGCCCTGGCAACTCTGATACAGAAGGTACGAGCCTACACAATTGTTCAGCTGTAAAAACTCCAAGAGCCCTTGAACTTGAGCTGAAAGAACTACCATTTAAGTATCTGTATTTTACAACAATAACCAACTTGTACCTCTTTTCTAAGATTAGATCAACCACGTGACCAATAGATGTCGTGGCTGTTACGCAAGGAGGTGGGCTTCTCATCATTGTGGAAAGTGGAGCATCCAACTGGACAAGAACCGGCACATTTGTATTAGCTATTTATTTTTATAGCATCACACAAAATTGAATTTCTCAACTAATATAGTATGCAGTAATCAACTCTATGATACAATCTTAGTTTATTGTAGTAAATTTGCAATCCTAGAAATGACATCAATTACTTCTAATTAGAGCAATGCTACTCTTTACATCCATGTATTACACTCAGTTCAGACCGATTGACGTGACCTTTCTTATGTGTTTTTTTAAATAGTTGATATGAAATGTCACTTAAAACACGTCACGTCAACCAGTGTGAAATGACTGTGGTAAATTGATGTATAGAACACTGGCTAGAAAAAACATTTTGTTCGCATCGTACTTTTATACATGTCTAGATAATTAATTATGAGTGAGCTCTAACAAGACGAACCTAAAAACTCTGAAGTAACAAAGTTCTCAACTGGAAGGTAAATATAAAAGCAGCTCAAGAATGGGTAGCTGAAAGAAAAATAAGCAAACCTCGTAGCAGTCTTCACGGTGCAATAGTCCCATACAGCTACCCCAGTCGTCAATAATAGGCACAACTGGATTTCTAAAGAAGCGCATAACCACCTTCCTTAGAGTGAGGGTACCTTGTAGGGGCCCTGCTGCTTCAAAAGGAATCATGATACTCTCAATTGGTTCATCTGGTGATACCTGAAAGGGACATGGGGAAGTTACGCAACCTAAAAGAAATTTTTCACGCATCTCTTGTGACATCACAATTAAGAAGATGATCCAGAATTTTCTCGTTCTTTTTATACATACAACACCGTTCTATTACTATAATGTGACACTTTTGGAGATTATCCAGACTCTGAATTTTCTAAAGGGAAGCTATCCAAGTGAAAAAAAGGCAACCTCAAAGGAGCATTAGTCCTCCGAATGCTCTTTCAAGGGAAAGAGGAGTCAACTTGTAAAAGGATTTGACTTCAAAAGATCTTCTTTTCGAGGGCGTCCAACATGATCTATCATCACCTTCCCGACCCACCCTATCGGAATACAAAAACATTGAAGAAAGAGGAGACGAAATCCACCTCTCAATCATTCAACCTAATTAAGTTAATATCCCAATGAACCACATCATTGCTAACAATCCTAAAGTTAGCCACTATAGCATCCATATTCCTTGCAAGGCAAAATAACTCCGGAAAAGATTTCTTCAAAAGAAAATGTCCACACCATGTCATGCCAAAACCTGGTATGAGAGCAATCACCCACCTCAACAATAGTAAAACTAGAGAATGCATTCCATCCCCTTCTAATGTTTTTCCAAAGACTCACCCCAGAAGCTCCATGACCCCTTAATACACCATCCACCACCCGCCAAACTCTCATACCTCTTATTCACAATCTGACGCCAAAAGGCCTCTCCCTCCACAGCAAACCTCCATAACCACTAACCCAATAGAGCCTGATTGAAAATAGACAAACTCCTGATCCCCAACCCTCCAAGCTGAATAAGCGTACAAACCTTCTTCCAATTAACAAGATGGAATTTAGGCTCATTATCCAAATCATCCCGCAAAAAATCCTGCTGCAATTTTTCCAACGGATTGTTGAATTTTTCTTATTGAATTCAATCACGCTTTTCATGTAATTAAGCAATCTTCCATATAAGAACCACTGATGGTAAAAAGCAACTATACGTACATGCTCTCGCGCCTAAAAAATATTAATCACATTCATTAATAGTCATCGGGACCTTATATATATACTTTCCACAATTTGAGAAACAAAGAGACAAGCAGAAACCTGAGGCAGTAGACGAGGACTGAACATGGACTTAGTGAATCCCAACAAGACTTCTATACGAAGAGCAACCTGCATTACAGAGGTATAATGAAGTCAATATGCATATATATATATACGGCAAGCTGAACACAGCATAATTAATAAACACCTAGTTTATTAAGTAGCACAAAGACGGGTGATATAATAAGGTGCAACCTAGAAGATATAACCGAAAGAAGACCCTTAACACAAGATTGCTGGATATAGGTTAAAAACTTCGGAACTTAAAGGGCACCTAGGCAGTTGATAAACACAATCATTTTTTTTTTTTTTTTTCGAGCTTCTTGAAAATCAAGATATCATATTGCCTTCTGTCACAAACATCTTATATGTAGTTTAGCTCTTCGAACATTTTTTTTTTTTCTTTTCCCAATATGCAATCATGCAAAGTAAAACGCATTACATACCAAGCCACCCCCCGACTTGTCCAAGATATTCCCTTCCATCTCTTAATGATATTTGTAAGATTTTCTATAGCAACCTCAACCTGAAAATAAATAAATAAATAATTAACACCAAAAGACAGAAATGAACATGGAAAAGTTCAAGTTTTTTATTTCCATGTGCTACTAAATATATATGTAGTCAAGACTACAATGAGTAGTAACAGGAAACAAAAACAAATAGCCCATTCATTCATGATTACAAAAAAAAAGAAAAGGTAATGGAAGTGTTTTTTTCCAGTCAAAAGTACTCAGCTTCCATCACTGCCCAAGTGTTATGAAAAATGCACCAACATTCAGAGACATATAAACTCATGGGTGGAGCTAAGGGGGCCATAATCTGGAAACAGAAAAACATTTTTGTGTCACTTTCTAGTGGTGGCCCCCGCAAAATAATAATAATAATAATAATTACAGGCCCCCTTTTTTTTTAAGCACAAAAAAATGCAGTCCTGGCCTTATGCATCTTATAAACATTTTACGAAAACCCCTCAAAGGTCTTTGATATTCAATATGTATTGTAGATGCAAAATTAAAGACTCACCACTGGTACTTGTTTTCTTTTAAAATAAATTAATTTTTAACTCAAGTAAATAGTTGGTCATTCAAACTTGTGAGGTTGACGTCATACATTTTCCTTTATATATGGAGTAGCTTTCCAAAATAAAAGACAAGAAATACACATCAAACAAGAGAAGAGATAGAGTCAAAGGAATGATTTCAACTAAATGAACCTTTTCCCAACAAATTTTGCCTTTTAACAAAGACAATGAATATGATTGTCTTTGGGGGCTTTACTATTGTGATCTATGGATTCTGGTTTTATTCTTCTATCTCTATTTTTCTTCTTCTTTTGTACATAAATATTAGAGTTTAAAATTTTAAATATAACAATTGTTTTCCTGACAAATCAATAAATTTGAAAACAGTGATATAGATGGCTATATAAAAATGGTGACAAATGATCTGATTATCATATATATTCGAGTAATAAATTAGCATATGTATATATAAATGATCATTGTCATGGACTTTCTTTTCTTTTTTTGTTTTTTTGTTTTTTTTTTGGTTTTTTTTTGGCTTATTAGTGTTGGCTTCTGCAAATAATAAATTGTCGTTTCACATGGTAACTTTCTATTCATAAATTCATACTATCATGAAAATGTGTACAATAGGGGAATGCAGCTATTGCTCTAAGGACTCTCGGGAGTAGCTGGGAAAACACACCATCCACTTGGGTGGGCTTTGATCCTTGTGGCAATTGGGTAGGAATTGAGTGCACCAATTCACGTGTGACATGTAAGTTGTACCATCCCACATCTCCTGGGAATGAAGATGTGCTTATATGTATATTCGCACCCTTCTTGACATCAACGTGTTTTAAAGCTGTAATGGCGATGAATCCATCAGAACTCTGCAGCTAAGCGTGCTTCTGCGAGAGTAGTACCAAGATAGACGACTTCCTGGGAATTCTGGTTCGGGAGAGCCCAAAATGAACAATATTGAGTGTCATTCGGGGTGGGGCGTTATATAAGTTCTTTGCCCCGTTCTCACCTTTTTGATGAGTTTGGAAGGTCGCTCACTTTGTCCAATTTGTATTAATCTGACTGGTCTCAATTTCAGAACGTTGACAAACATGAATTTGTCAGGCCAGCTATCAGCAGATATCGGATCGTTATCTGAGTTACAGACTCTGTAAGAAAATGGTTTCTTTTGCTTGTTTACATGAATCAAATTCAAGACCGTCATCATTAGATACTGTATTTGTTAGTAGCTTTTTCAATTAGTCTTTTGCAATTCATTCCTGATTACCAGAGTCTTCATATAGGGATCTATCTTCCAACAAGCTCATGACAGGACCGCTACCACAAGCAATTGGGAATTTGAAGAACCTATCATCCTTGTGAGGAAATATTGAGTTTATTAACTGATTGGTGTCTTTAAAATCCTTGAAGTTAACCAGTTGGATTTCTTTATGCACTCCAGATGCCTGACTGGTTGTGGATTCTCTGGTCCTATTCCGAACGAAATCGGATCTCTGCAGCAGCTACTCTATCTGTAAGGCCTTTTCATATTGTACTTCTTTTATTGTTTTACTGCAATGGAAAAAAACACATTCAGTTCCCTAAAGATACTGATGCTTTGGATGAGGTTGTATAATGTTGTTTAGTGTCTCTTTTCATTTTCATTCTTACTTTCTAACTTGTTAAGTGCAGTGCAGTTTTATCTCTATTGCACTCACACTAAGTCTGGAACTATTCATTGCTGTTAATTGCAGAGCTCTGACTTCTAATAGATTCTCTGGACCAATTCCAAATTCAATTGGTAATCTGTCCAATCTTTATTACTTGGACCTTACCGACAACCAGCTTAGTGGATCCATCCCAGTCTCTAGTGGGACTATAGCCGGTCTTGATATGCTACTTCAAACGAGGCACTTGTATGTCAAGTTTTGTCATAATTTCAAGCTGATTGATTCTGTTTTGCACCACCATTTTGTTTTGTGAATTAAGAACCGTCTAAGTTTCCTTCATTATCTAAACAGTCATCTTGGAAAGAACCAGCTGTCGGGCACAATTCCGCCTCAGCTTTTCAGCTCAAATATGAATGCCATACATGTGTAAGCCTTATTAAACTGTCCATTTTCAATAACTTGTAATTATAGCTTAAGTGGCTGACAAAAACCAGAGTAAATGTCTTCAGTAAGGAAATTGAGGAATGGGACTTTTTGTTTCAATATCTAAATAGTTACACGAACACTGTCAATTATAGACATTAATTTTCTACCTGCTAATATTTTTCTTTTCTGGGCAGGCTTTTTGATAATAATAATTTATCTGGTATCATCCCATCCACTATTGGACTTGTGCAGACCTTGGAGGTGGTGTGAGTATCTGTTTCACATACTCATAGTTGTGAACTTCTGTCAAGTTTTTTCTACTAATTGTCATGTTTTGGCTGCAGACGCTTGGATAGAAATTCACTAAGTGGGTCTGTGCCTTCAAATATCAGTAATCTTGCAAATCTTCATGAGCTGTAAGCAAACAAGATAAACATACCAATTAAAGATTTAAATTTGTAGCAGAGAAGTTTTTCCATTTATTAAGATAGGCTTCTTGTTTTCTGTTTGCAGGGCCTTGTCCAACAATAGCCTGACTGGCCCCATGCCCAACCTTACTGGCATGAATCTGCTGAACTATCTGTAAGTAGTAATAGTTATACTGACTGAATTTCACAGACACAAATCTGTTTTGATAACTATTTTTGTTATCAATTTCATTCTTTGACTGAAACGTAAATTGCAGGGATATGGGCAATAACAGTTTTGATATTTCTGAGTTTCCTCCTTGGCTTTCTTCCTTACAGTCTTTGACAACATTGTATGTTTTACTCATCCCTCCTCCATACTCTATGTGTGTGTGTGTGAATGTTAATAATTTGGTCAAGCAAAAAGGAGTTTGAAAGTGTTAAGTATTCATAACATACTGCCCTTCTATGACAGAATGATGGAACACACACAACTTGAAGGACCAATTCCTGCTAACCTGTTCAGCCTTCCCAATCTACAGATAGTGTGAGTATCAGCTTGATCTCAAGTATCACCACCATTCAATTTTATTGTTATTGAGACTTGATTGTCTGATATGTGGAACAGGGAAATGAGCAACAACCATCTCAATGGCACCCTGAATATTAGTACCACATTTAGCGACCAATTGCAAAGCATCGATTTGCAGAACAATTCTATCACCAACTTTGATCCAATAACTGGAGGAAACAACATCACGATATTGTAAGCCCTACAATTATCTTTGTCATTTGTTCTTCGTTACAATGTTACAGAATTGTAAGCTTTTTGATTACTTGCATTTATCTGAAACATTTTGCAGACTCGAGGATAATCCCACTTGTGAGAATACAGATCAAAAGACAGAGAGTTACTGCAACTCTTCCCAATCAAGTTCCACAAATTCAATTGCACGAAACAACTGATTGCAAGTTTCCTGCAGTTCGGGTCAGGTTCCCAGCTCCAAGTGCAATTGTGCCTATCCATACCAGGGCATTCTATTCTTCAGAGCTCTTTCCTCCTTAGACTTGGGAAATTCAAGTTACTATGTAGCTGTAGAGGAGTATCTCATGCAAACTTTTGAGCCCTCTGATCTTCCTGTGGATTCCGTTTCTCTGAGTAATCCCACCATAGACTCATTTGGTTACCTTGGATTGAGCCTGGCAGTTTTCCCATCAGGAGATGATCGTTTCAATAAAACCGGAATTACTATCATTGGATATGCTCTTAACAACTTGAGTTTCCGCCCACCACGTCTGTTTGGACCCTATTTTCTAATTGCATCCATATATGATTACTACGCAGGTAATTCTGAGTTTGACAGTGAACTGAAAATTAATATTCATGATGTTTGCTCATTGCATTGTGATGCTTGTTCAATCTTATCATGATGCATTCTCTCTGTCTCTCTCACACAAACACATCATTGTGGTACATACAGGATCAAATAAAAAGGTAAGCAGTGGCATTATAATTGGAGTAGCAGTTGGTGGTTCTATCCTCCTGTTATTACTAGTCCTTGCAGGAGTATATGTTTTCCACCAAAAGAAAAGAGCAAAAAGAGCTACTGAACAGAATAATCCCTTTGGTAAGACAGGCATAATTATAGAATTAGCACCTTATAGTTAATCATGTGGATTTTCTACTGACTAATTAGTATTATCATGTCACACAAATGCAGCAAATTGGGATGTGAATATGGGAAATGGTGGTGTTCCCCAATTAAAAGGAGCCAGGCGATTCTCTTATGAAGAGCTTAAGAAATACACCAACAATTTTTCAGAAGCGAATGGTATTGGATCTGGAGGTTATGGGAAGGTTGATTTTTATTGCCTCTCATCAGAATCAAACCATTATTTACATACTAGAAATAATATTTTTGCTTTTCTGCAACTTGATTCCTTAGAAAAGGAAAAAAAACAAAAAAAAAAAAAATTAAACATTTGTTTTTCAAAGAAATTTTTCTACTTAAAACAAACTCACAACCTTCTCACAATGTTCCATCTGTGAACATTGTGAGAAGGTTGATTATAGTAGGCACAATTCAAATAATCGTACAGGTCTATCGGGGAACTCTTTCCACTGGGAAACTGATTGCCATCAAACGAGCTCAAAGAGATTCTATGCAGGGTGGCCATGAGTTCAAAACTGAGATTGAACTTCTATCAAGGGTCCATCACAAGAATCTTGTCATCCTTGAAGGTTTCTATTTTGACCAAGCTGAACAAATGCTGGTATATGAGTATGTACCAAATGGTACTGTGATGGATAGTCGTTCAGGTACTTCCATTCATTTCTTCACATTCTCCTCTCAATATAAGTTCTGGAAAAGGTTGAAACTTACATTGCAAAACTTATTAGCATATCACATTGAGTTCTTCAGTTTCATTGTCTATTAACAAGCCTACTTGGAGACATCTTTCTTGAAACTAACAGTTGATGCGCCTATGAACTTTTCTGCAAAAGGTTTCTAAGAACACAATCATTTGTCTTTTATTTGATAACATGCATATCTTCTATGCAGGGAAGTCGAGAATCAGGTTGGATTGGATGGGGAGACTTAATGTAGCCCTTGGTACAGCTAGGGGCCTGGTCTATCTGCATGAACATGCCAATCCTCCCATTATACATAGGGACATCAAATCAAGTAACATCCTATTGGATGAAAGTTTAAATGCAAAAGTTGCAGATTTTGGACTCTCCAAGCCTAAGGTTGACAGCGAAAGGAATTATGTCACCACTCAAGTTAAAGGAACACTGGTGAGTAAAACACCCTACTACGTGTGTTGACATCTAGGCACCACCTGTTAAAGTAATAATTAAGTTATTAAATTTACCTCTTTCTATCAGCTTAAACTTTTGGAATAATTGATAATTTAACACCACCCACAGTAAAGCTTTATGCAAACATGTGAATGCATGCTTGCACGTGCGCATGCACCACATGCACCCACTTATATTACTGCCAGAACCACCATGTAATTAATTGGTGGGAAAGAGGTGTGCAATTTATGATCCTGCAGCCTCCATAGGAGAGCCAGGGGTAGATCCTGCATGTTGAACTTTTAGGTGACTGGCATCAGTATGTAAAAAATGAAACACATTTTTCGAATCTCTAGCCAAGTGGATTAAACACTAATATTTGCCGCATATTTCACAACATTGCATGAAAATTTAATGTGGACTATGGATTTTCTTCATTGTTTTAGGGGTACATGGATCCGAAATATTACATGACCCAACAGTTGACTGAGAAGAGTGATGTCTATAGCTTTGAAGTGCTATTGTTGGAGCTAATAACTGGGAGAAGGCCAATAGAGCGAGGGAAGTATATCGTGAGAGAGGTAAGGGATGCAATGGATAAGACACAAAAATTATACAATCTTCATGAAGTTCTTGACCCAGCCATTGGTTTAGTAACAACGTTGATAGGTTTAGAAAAGTTTGTGGACCTAGCAATGAGGTGTGCTGAAGAATCAGGAGCCAAAAGGCCTACAATGGGTGAGGTGGTCAAAGAAATTGAAAACATTATGTAGCTTTCTGGGTTGAACCCCAATGCTGAATCTGCATCAACTTCAGAAACTTATGAGGAAGCCAGTAAGGGCCATTTCCACCACCCTTACAGCAATGATGGCTTTGATTATAGTGGCTCATTCCCTCTTCCAAGATAGTGAATATCATTTCACAATTTAGAATGCTTAAGTTTGTAGCAAATAGTTGGTTCGTTGTATATGGCCATTTGTTGTTCATTGAATTTATCTCCATTTTTAAACTGTACTTTCATTATTCTCATACAGAATCCGTAAATTTTATCTTATCAAACTTGTAAATGTTACAATTTACCTCTTTTTTTTTCTTGAAAAAAAAAAAAAAACTAAGATAAGGGGATGACTTACGGCCACCCCCAGAAGGGTTGCTTGTAGGGAGCCACCCCCTATTAGAGGTGGTGGTCGCTGTTATTGGGAGTGCATCCAAGCCACCCCTTGTTCTTAGGAGAGGTGAGAAGTGGAGATCCACTTCCCCAACCTTTGGTGAACAGGGGTGGCACTACAAACAAATAAATAAAAATTCACCTATTCTGTCACCCATAAAGCTCTGGCAATTTTTTTGGAGCTTATTTTTTGTCGCATATAGGCTACGTTTGCCAATGGCCAAATAAAAGGCCTTATATTGTTCATCTCAAAATTAACCCCTAACATTTTTACTTTTTACATTACATCAATTATTTTTTATTACTATTCAAATAAAAAAAATTACTACAATTTTTTTTTTCTTTCAATTTTTCATACAAAACATTCTTATTTTTTTTCTTACACCAATCAAATCTGTTACAGTTTCAAGTCACTTCCTTTTTTTAAAGCCAACGGCAAACATAGCCATAGACTCCTACATACAAGGTGTCGGCCGTTGGGAAAAGAAAGAGCCACTTTCTTTTATTTTTTTAGAAAATAATATCCACCTAAGACCATGAAGATACTAAAAGAACATGAAGAGAGCACCTAGCATTCCCCCTTACTTGAAATGGTATGAATCGTATGATCCCATGAAGGATGGAAGTGAATCAATGCATAAAAACAATGTTTGGAATTTGGTCTAGTTAACTATATACATCCTGGGGCTACAGCAATTAGTTGTAAATGGGTCTTTAAGATCAAGAGGGACTCTATGGATAAGGTAAAACGACATAAGGTTAGACTTGTTACTAAAGAGTTCACTGCTCGTATGGTTTTAGCTGGCGTGAAGCATAGGCAATAACATTGCCGTTCTACATCAGCATGCAACCTAAACCCTTCTTAGAAGCATCGCTATACACTACGAAATTACCAGATTCCGTAGGTAATGCCAACACTGGAGCAGTCACCAATCGCTTCTTCAGCACTTGGAAACATTGCTCACATTCCTATGTCCAAATAAAACGAGCATTCTTCCTAGTCAAAGCAGTGAGTGCTTCCGACAGCTTCGAAAAACCTTCGATGAAGCGTCGATAATAACCAGCGAGTCCTAAGAAACTCCGAATCTCAAACACGCTAGTTGGTCTTGTCCACTCCACCACGGCCTTCACCTTCTCTAGGTCAACTGCTACTCCTTCACCCGAAATCACATGTCCGAGGAAAGACACGCTATCTAGCCAGAACTCGTACTTCTCGAGTTTAGCGTAGAGCTTCTCCCTCCTAAGCCTCTCCAATGCCTTCCTCAGATGCTCCGCGTGCTCCTCCGACGTCCTTGAGTAGATCAAAATATCGTCAATAAAGACAACGATGAACTGATCCAAATAGTCATGAAAGACTCTGTTCACCGTGTCCATAAAGACTGCCGGTGCATCAGTTAGTCCAAAAGACATAACTAAGAACTTGTAGTGTCCATAACGAGTCCTAAAGGCTGTTTTAGGAATGTCCTCTGCCTTCACCCTCACTTGGTGATAGCCTAAGCACAAATCGACTTAAGAAAACACTCGCACTCCTTGCAGCTGATCCAACAGGTCGTCAATCCTTGGCAAAGGATATCGATTCTTAATCGTCACCTTATTCAACTCCCGATAGTTAATGCACATCCTCATCAACCCATCCTTCTTCTTAACAAACAACACCGGTGCTCCCCACGGTGATATACTAGGGCGAATAAAACCCTTGTCCAAAAGCTCCTGGAGCTGTTCCTTTAGCTCTTTCAACTCCGACGACGCCATCCTATAAGGTGCCTTAGAGATATGATTAGTGCCTGGCATACACTTAATCCCAAACTCCACCTCCCTCTGTGGTGGTAATCCAAAGTAGTCTGACGAAAAGACATTTGGATACTCGCACACCATAGGAATATCTTCCAGATTCTTCTTTGCTTGCTTCGTTGGAGCAACAACGAACGCCAAAAATGCTTGATAGCCTCCGATGATAAGCTTCCTCGCCTGCACGGCTGAGATTGTTGGAGGTAAAGACCTTGCTCGCGATCCAACATACGTCACTTTTCCTTTTCCCTACGGTGTAAGCGTCACTCGCTTCAAAGCGTAGTCGATAATAGCCGAATGCTTCGTCAACCAATCCATTCCGAGAATAACATCGTAACTAAACATAGGGAGAAAAACTAAGTTTGCGGGAAGTACTCTTCCACAAATGCTAATAGGGCATTCGCAAACTACACTCTTACAGACCACAGTTTTCCCTACGGGGGTAGTTATAGCTAGACCAGGTTCCAAAGTTCTCACAACAAGTCTAGACAACCTTACAAACACTAACGATACAAAAGAGTGGGTAGCCCCTGAATCAAACAAAACTGAAGCTTCAAATCCAAGTATAGGGGCGGTACTTGTCACTACTTCCGATCCTCCTTCCGGTTCTCCTTTAACAAGCGCGTAAACTCGTGCTGGCACCAAAGGCTTCTGAGCAACCCCTTTGCCCACATAGTCCTTGCTGAAGTGACCAAACTGGCCGCAACGATAGGAAGTTCCAGTTGCCATCCTGCAGGGTCCTTAGTGTACACAGTTACACTTCTTACACAGCTCCGACGTCTGATTCTTCTGCGACAAATCTGGAGGGTTACCAGAGGTATGTCCTTGTGACCTCTAGGGTGGAAAACTCCCCACTGCCATTCTTTTAGCTGGCCCAGCTCCTCTGGCCGAAGTACCAGTTCCTTGAGTCCTCCTCTTCTGGTCCACGTACTCAGCCGCATTCTCCTTCAGACTTTCCTCATAGATCGACTCCTTATCGACCAACTGTGAGAAATCTCGGATGTCAAAATAGCTCATCATAATCTGAATACGAGAGTTCAGACCTCGTTCGAACTTCTTCGCTTTCTTTTCCTCAGTCAGGATGAGGTACAACCCAAAGTGCGAGAACTGCAGAAACTTCACAGCGTACTTGATCACCGACATCCCTCCTTGGACCAAATCTAAAAACTCTCGTGCCTTCGCCTCCTACACGACTCTAGGAAAGAAGTGCCGATTGAACTCGTGTTTGAAGACCTCCCAAGAAATGGCAGTCTTCGAACCCAAGTCAGCGACAAGCACTACTTTCTTATCCTGCCACCAGCACTTAGCTTCTCTTGTCAGCTTATAAGCAACATAAGCCACCTTCTGCTCATTAGTACACCCAAGGGTAGCTAACAACTCCTCCACGTCGTTCAACCAATTCTCGGCACGAATGTGGTCGCCTATCCCGTCAAAACTCTCCGAGTGATGACTGCAGAAATCCTTTAGAGAACATCCAGTACCTTCAGCTGGTTGTCTCGCAATCCTATCGCGATCTATGGCCGAAACCAACTGGCCAATCGTGTCCATCACTTGACTTCCAAGCAGTGTTGCTTCATCAATAGGAATGTCCATAGGCTCAGGGTGAACACCTCCCTCTCCAATCTCCATCGCGTTAGGTCCGATTGCAGGGTTCCTTCGGAGCGGCATTCTATGCAGCGAAGAGCAGAGTTAGAACCGACTCTACTAGAACCAAGCGAACAAACCTGAAGACTAAGCCCTAATCGCTTATCTAGCCTAATCTCTGGTGTGATCATGGCCTAAGTTCTCTTTTCCCCTATCCTATAGTCTTCTTAGAGCAAAAGAGTGCTTTGATACCAACTGTGACGCCCCGCCCAATGGGAATATCAATTAACTAGAAATTGACCCCACGGCGCGCCATTCCAGCCATGTCCCTCCAAGACACGACCTCCGGGAAAACACCTTCCTTGTCGTAACGAGAAAACTACAGCGGAAGACTTTACCAAGACTATGGGATCAAGAGATAGTAAATGAAACATCACACAAGATACCAGAGATAAAGTACTGCATCCATAATATAATAAAGAGTCACCAAATGTATCGGTCATCAGACCGTTAATAGGTACATTCCCAAATAAGATACTACAACATTGTTCACAAAAGATCAACAGATCAAAGCCTAGACTTAAGCTTCAACAAAGCTAATGAAATTAGAATCTTTATCATGTCTGCACAGGTAGATCCTCCATCCTCCCACATTGTCCTAAGCCACATAGGATCCATATCCTCAAAGATCACCCGAATCAGGTCCTGAGCAATCACCCAAGTATGCTCCGACGGCATCCTCGTCTAAAGCAGCTAAACCGCGTAATTATTCGTAATGATGGGGAAAGACATAAAATAAAGAGGGTAAGTCTAAGACTTAGTGACCTTTAACGCAGATAATACCCATGCCAGTTTTAGTAATGAACTCAGGTGTTTAATAAGCAAAAGCAGTTCCATCATGATAGTTTAATTATGCGTGATATATATATAGTAATGATATATGCATATGATGTAAACAATAGTTATAATTCAATAGTATGGTCTAGCCGAGATATTACCCCTTCTCAGCAGGGTTGATGCTGTCCCGAGGGACCTACAATACAATGCTAGTGCCCCAGCCATTGTACAACATACCGTACGTAACATTAGTGGCTTGATCGGGTCTGACCCCGAGTGGCCCATACCAACTAATGACGTCCGTCCTGTAGTGACCGAACCATTGGGAATGGTTGCATCAAGGTCACGAAACCAATGATCCACAGCCCTCGCATAACGCACACATTTGACCATAAAGCTAACATGTATAGTAAGCCCATGGCCATTGCTACCGCATGTACCGGTGTACCATATCATACGATGTAATTATCTTGTCTGTATTTTACATGCATGTTATTTTACAAGTCCCACTTAGTTAACATGTTCAGCACAACGTTTTTCCCAAAAACAAAGTTCATGTGCAATACGTACAAAACGTGAGAGTTGTAAAATATGCATGTTTGCTCAGTACACAAAATAGACGTACAGTGCATGGAAAATAACAATGCGCATTATGTGAGTTAAAACTCACCTGGATCGATACGCGTCTCTGAAAACTCCAAAAGATCCGGGTTCTCCAAATCTATGAAAAACCTTCTATTAGTCCTAATTCCACTAAAACAACTCTAAAGTAAGGAAAACAGGAGCTACGGGATGGTTGGTGAAAATAGGGTTTCCCTGTCACACAGTGACCGTACGTTCGGGCTTGAGAGCTTACGTCCGTCGTGCAATGACAAGCCGTACGTCCAGTCATGATACCGTACGTCTGCTATATGGGTCCTCAGGGAGAACCTCATTTTCCGCCTATTCTCCGACTCCTAGGGCTACTAGGAACAACCTAAAGCCTTCTAGTCCAGTTAATAACCTCCATGCAACATAACAACGCTAAGCTAACGAAAATGCTAATCCAAACGAGTCTTAAAGCACAACTAAGCTAATAACTACGAGCAACATAACGACGTAATTAAAAGCTAAAGATCGAATGTTAACTCCTTGAAACAAAACCGCAAGAGTTCCGCCTCACAAACGTTTCAAAGCTCGCAAACGCCTCACACACACGCTCACCAAACACTCACAAACACTTGGAAACACTCTGGGAACACTCTGGCAGCCTGGGGGCGTTCTGAAGTTATGAAAAACATGAAAGAGTAAGGTGCTATTTATAGGCTTAGAAAGCAGTGGACGTCTGGCCAAGGGGCGTACGTCCGGTGGTTCTTGCCCAGCAGTTCCATGGCTGCCTCGTACGTCTAGGTATTAACCAGAGGGTATTAAAAAAGTAGCGTACGTCCAGTGGTCCCACAGACGTCCGTCTGTACAGTGATAAGTGCTTAAATATTCATATTTAAGCCCCTTAATTTATGTTTGTTATGCCTNAAGCAGTTCCATCATGACAGTTTAATTATGCGTGATATATATATAGTAATGATATATGCATATGATGTAAACAATAGTTATAATTCAATAGTATGGTCTAGCCGAGATATTACCCCTTCTCAGCAGGGTTGATGCTGTCCCGAGGGACCTACAATACAATGCTAGTGCCCCAGCCATTGTACAACATACCGTACGTAACATTAGTGGCTTGATCGGGTCTGACCCCGAGTGGCCCATACCAACTAATGACGTCCGTCCTGTAGTGACCGAACCATTGGAAATGGTTGCATCAAGGTCATGAAACCAATGATCCACAGCCCTCACATAACGCACACATTTGACCATAAAGCTAACATGTATAGTAAGCCCATGGCCATTGCTACCGCACGTACCGGTGTACCATATCATACGATGCAATTATCTTGTCTGTATTTTACATGCATGTTATTTTACAAGTCCCACTTGGTTAACATGTTCAGCACAACGTTTTTTCCAAAAATAAAGTTCATGTGCAATACGTACAAAACGTGAGAGTTGTAAAATATGCATGTTTGCTCAGTACACAAAATAGATGTACAGTGCATGGAAAATAACAATGCGCATTATGTGAGTTAAAACTCACTTGGATCGATACGCGTATCTGAAAACTCCAAAAGATCCGGGTTCTCCAAATCTATGAAAAACCTTCTATTAGTCCTAATTCCACTAAAACAACTCTAAAGTAAGGAAAACATGAGCTACGAGATGGTTGGTGAAAATAGGGTTTCCCTGTCACACAGTGACCGTACGTTCGGGCTTGAGAGCTTACGTCCGTCGTGCAACGACAAGTCGTACGTCCGGTCACGATACCGTACGTTTGCTATATGGGTCCTCAGGGAGAACCTCATTTTCTCTTCCATTGTCCGCCTATTCTCCGACTCCTAGGGCTACTAGGAACAACCTAAAGCCTTCTAGTCCAGTTAATAACCTCCATGCAACATAACAACGCTAAGCTAACGAAAATTCTAATCCAAACGAGTCTTAAAGCACAACTAAGCTAATAACTACGAGCAACATAACGATGTAATTAAAAGCTAAAGATCGAATGTTAACTCCTTGAAACAAAACCGCAAGAGTTCCGCCTCACAAACGTTTCAAAGCTCGCAAACGCCTCACGCACACGCTCACCAAACACTCACAAACACTTGGAAACACTCTGGGAACACTCTGGCAGCCTGTGGGGGTTCTGAAGTTATGAAAAACATGAAAGAGTAAGGTGCTATTTATAGGCTTAGAAAGCAGTGGACGTCTGGCCAAAGGGCGTACGTTCGGTGGTTCTTGCCCAGCAGTTCCATGGCTGCCTCGTACGTCTAGGTATTAACCAGAGGGTATTAAAAAAGTAGCGTACGTCCGGTGGTCCCACAGACGTCCGCCTGTACGGTTTGCAGAGCGTACATCCGATGGTCCCCCCACGTACATTCACACTATAGAGAGCAGCGTACATTCGCCAGACCTAGCGTACGTCCGCCCAAAAGTCTAAATTACCCTTTTGGCGTCCTTAGTGACCCAGAGCCCAAATTAATCCCCCCAACTAAGCTACTTATGCCTAGTTAATAATTTGGGTCACTACAGGGATTGACCTATGTCGAGGAGCCAGAGAAGATTGTGGACAAAAAAGAGCAGGTGCTACGTATCAAAACAATTCCTATCGTTAAGGTATTGTGGCTTAACAATGGTGTCCAAGAAGCATCATGGGAGGTGGAGCAAGACATACGGAACCGTTATCCGTATTTGTTTGAGTGATTGTGTATGACTATTTTCTTCAAGATTATACTTGGATAGTATATGATGTGGTATTTTTATGACCAAAAATATCAATTATAAAAATTACCACTCGCAATAGTACGAATCTCATAGGATATGACTATATTGAGGGTGTCGAACCTTAAGGACTGTAGGGGCTCAGTTATCAAATTTGTAAGAATTAAAGTTAACTTAATAAAAAGGAGATTGATTTGTTTGTGTAAATTTAAAGTGCTTAAAATTAATGTAAAATTAGAGGGAATATATGAGAGAGAGAGTAGGGTATTGACTTCACCACTATCCGCACATCAATGGTTAACTATATTTAATTCCAGAAATTCATTATATACATGTTACAAATAAATAAGGAAACACCTTATTAAAGAATGAGAATAATTCATCTTTGGTTAGCACGAATTGTCCACATAACCACTAAAATGCAGTACATCTTGTCTTCCCTAAGTATAAATTATTTAATCCTTTAATAAGTTTCATACAATCAATAGAATAGCATAGCCCATTTTGGGTTGACATGAATCGCCTACCTAAATTACACTAAATTAGGGTGTAGTACGATCCGTCTTTCTTAGGTATGGCCTATCTAATCCTATTGATCATATGTCAAATAAAAAACCATTGCATAACTATCAATCTTATGATCACAGAAAACAAGAAAGATTTGAATTCAGTAAAAGTAAAAGACTTTTTAAGACAAGATAAGAATTTCACTAATATTGATTTGAAAATTAAGAACAATTGCATTTAATATTAAGAACTGAAATCAATTGTAGCAATTCTCATAGTTATACAATCAACGTGCATAAATTGAAAAACTAGAAATTAAATACAATCAAACCAATGTGCTTGGAAAGAGTTACATCAATACCCCACAAAAGGTTTTAGCCGCTCATGATTTTCTAAGCTCCAAAAATAATTTTTTGATTTTGAGCTCTAGGAAGCGGTGTGTCTAATTTAAAAGTTAAGAGGCTTATTTATAGAGACTAGGAAAACCCTAGTAGCCCTAGAAACCCTATAAAATCGTAAGTTAAGTCCCTGGGGAACTGAAAACGTAATTCTAAGCGGTCAAAACGCATGTCTTTGCATTCTAGGGTTGTGGGCGCTCAATCCTACAGATGTGTGCTCAAGCTTAACTGTGTGTGCACGAGTTCAGGTATGCGCTCGATCCTAGTTCACATGCGCTCGAGCGCAAGTGCACTCGATCCCAAGTGTAGCTACGCTCGATCGTGGTACCAGAATTGTAGTGACCCAAATATTTAACTAAGCATAAGTAGCTTAGTTAAAGGGTTAATTTGGACTTAAGGTCACTAGGATCTGCCAAAAGGGTATTTTGGGAATTTATCTTCTGGTTTGTCTTTTAGTGCGGACATACGCTGCTGTCTTTTAGCACGGACATACGATGGTCTCCCACCGGACGTATGCTCTAACAGATAGTATAATCGTACTCTGTGAACAGTACAGTGGACGTATGCCAAAGTGACGGACGTATGCGGCACTATTCACAGAATCCAAAGTGTAATACCTGGTCGTACAAAATAGCCTTTGAACCACTGTGGAATAGTGCGGACGTACGCCCTTAGGACCGGACGTTCGCTACTTTTTGGCTCTATAAATATCCCCTCGCCCATTTCACACCAAATCCGCCCCTCAACCCCTTTCTTTGCCCCCTGTTGTGCCAAATACTACCTAAATTAATAGATAATATTTAGTACGTTTTTCTCGCAAGTGCACAAGATCAAAACGATAGTATAGTAGGCAAATACGAGATCATTCCCACGAGGATTGTTAACTTTGCTTAGAATTAAAGAACTAAATTAAAAATATCAAGTTGTCACAAAATTGATATTAAGAAAAGAAATAAAAATAAAGATAAATAAAAGTGTAGGGCTTTGATATCCACCACTAATCATATTTAAATAATATAACAATATGCCAATGCTCCAATCATATTATGAATACTTAATGTTTGCCAACCTAAGGGTATGGGTGTCTACTCATTAAGCTATTGGCTTCCCTAAGCAACGAATTAGGCATGGGTGTCTACTCTAATTCTTTTCTTCCTTAAAGGATTTAGCATAGGTGTCTACTAAGTTGTTCTTTAAGAAAGCATAAAAACTATGAAAACCGACAAACACATGAGGCCTAGGGTATGGGTGTCTACTCCCGGTTCCCCATTTTGATTAACCCAAGAACCTGGTGTGGATTTCTTTTGTTACTCTTATTAAACCCAGGACTCAATCATCCAAATTGATTTAATTAACTAATCCATACCACATGCATATAATGGCCAATCCAATACATATGAGGAATTCAATAAAACAGGCATTAATCAAGTTAAGCAACACAATATGATTATAACAAAGGCGCCAATATTGAAATATTAAATAAACATAATTAGGGTTTCAATCTAGCCCTACTAAAATAATTAGTTATACATAATTAAAATAAAACTAAAAAGAAAAGGAAAAGAAAGAACCGAAAACCGCTCCTAGAAGTAGCCTCCAATTCCTCTTTGAAATTGTATATCTAGTTGTGAGGCTTAGAGGTCTATTTATAGGCTTTAGGAGAGTCCTAGAAACCCTAGTAAACCTAGGAAATTCGAAATTCTATCTCCTAGTCAATTTAGGAGACAATCCTATTACAAATCGGAATAGGATTCGTCCAGAATTGGGCTCCTATCTTGCGGGGTAATTTTAGCATTACGACGGTCCGAATTAGGAAAATGTTATTTCACAATGATTTGTAGCCTGTTGAGTCAGCTTTCCAATGCCATTTGAATCACCTCAATCGATATTTGAGCTAAAAGTTATGGCCAAAATACCGAGACCTGTTCAGAATCCAAATTTGAATCTAATCCGATTTTAGCTCCAATTTGATAAATTCCGATTTAATCCTTTCCACATCTTCTAGGTCTTCCCAATTTGCCCTTTAAGCTTGGAACATTTCCAAAAACGCTTCCTTTTCTTTCATGACCTACAAAAACATAGAAAACACAAAAAGGAAATAAAATGAAATAAAATAACAAAAACTAAGAAATTAACAAATGTAAATTAAGGGCTAAAATATGAATATTTTGGCACTTATCACCCCCAAGTTGCTAGTAGACCGTTTTGTGAGTGTTTGTGAAGTTTCGTGAGTGTTTTGGTGTTGCCAGAGGAGGAACTCTCGAGGTTTCGCTTCAAGGAGGTAACGCTCGGTTTTCTTAGCTTTTTAGTTACGTCGTTATGCTACTTGATTATAGTTCTATGTTGCTAGTTGTAGTTGTTAGCTTAGTTATGCTTTAATCTTGCTTAGGCTAGCGTTTTGTTAAGCTTAGCATTGTTACTTTGCATGGAGGTTTCGATCTGTGTTAGGAGGCCCTAGGAAGCCTTTGTTTGCCTTAGGAGTTGGAGAATAGGCAGACAGTGGAGAGAAAATGAGGTTCTCCCTGAAAGACGTCGGAGCGAACGTACGGTCTCTTGACCGGACGTACGGCCCTTTGTGTCATAGTGGACGTACGGACCCGAGCCCGGACATACAGTCAGTGTGTGACAGGGATACCCTATTTTCACTAGTCATCCCATAGCTCCTGTTTCCTTGTTGTAGAGTTGTTTTAGTAGAAATAGAACTGATAATAAGTCTTTTCTTAGTATTCGAGGTTATGGAGCCTTAAAGGAATTACATGGAGGAGCTTTATAGCCCAGGTGAATACAAAATCACATGGATGCTTTGTTGTTACTTTCTTACATTGCATATCTATTATATATATATATATATCAAACATGCATATTTTGCAACTCTCATGAAATACATTTTGGACCTACGGGGAATTCTCTTTTGTGAAAATGTGTGTCTGTTAACAAGATAATAATGAGACTTGTAAAACTGTGCATGTAAAAGACTGATAAGACTAATTGCATCGTATGACATGGTACACTGGTATGTGCGGTATAATGGCCATGGGCTTACTATACGGGTTAGCTTTATGGTCAATGTGTGCGTGTGTGGGGGCTGGCCATGGGCTTACTATACGGGTTAGCTTTATGGTCAATGTGTGCGTGTGTGGGGGCTTTGGATCCAATGATTTGTGACCAACGATGCAGCCATTCCCAATGGATGGTCACTATAGGACAAACGTCATTAGCGGTGTGGGCCACTCGAGGTTGGACTCAGTCATGTCACTAGTGTTACGTACGATATGTTTCGTACAATGACTGGGGCACCGGCATTGTATTACAGGTCCCTCGGGATAGAGTTAACCTTGCTGAGAATGAGTAATATCTTGGGTAGACCATATTGTTGAACTATTATTATTACTCATGATTATAAGCATATTATATATATATCACCTGCATGATAACTGTCATCTCATAATGTTGCATGTGTTTTATAAATAAAAGAATCCACAAATTAATGACGGGTACGTCATGTGGATTTCTACTCACTAAGTCGTCGGACTTACCCTTGTATTATTTCCCTTTTTTCTCCATATATACAATTATGCTGTTCTAAATAGTGGATACCGTGAAGCATCCGGTCTTGTGAAGGATTCGATCTAGGAGATGCTTGAGGACTTATTGCAAGCTTAAGCGGGTACTCATGGTAATTAGTACTTTTGAGTTATGTTGTAGACTTAGGGTCTGTTGCATGCTTGTATGTTAAGGTTTAGCATGGATCCCATGTACTGATGTTATAGTATGATTTCCGTTATTTTGATGATCTTTGGTTAGAAGCTTTGGTTGTATGATTCAATGTTTATAGAACTTTATTGCTTCCGCTGCTTAGTATCCTCTGTTTTTTAGGAGTAAAGGTCCTGAAGGTCTTGTTTGGAGTGGAACAAGGCTGGGAGACGAACCGTGGAATTAATTACCAGTTAATTAATTCTCGGGGCGTTACAAGAATGTCTCCAATTTTTGCCTTTTAAGCTTGATTTTCAATGGAATTCTTCCATTTAACCAATAACAACTTGAAACACAAAAACAAAACAAAATCAAACAAATAACAATGCTAAGGAATTAACATATGCGAGTTAAAGGGCTTGAATATGCTACATTCAGCGCTTATCACACCCCCAAACTTACATATTGCTAGTCCCTTAGCAATACAAAACAGAAAAATAACTGAAAATCAAAAAAATAAATCCATCTTTCGTGGGATGTACGATTGCATTTAGCGTATGCAACAAGCCTTTTAAACCCCTAGGAATTCCCTAAAGGACGAGTGAAGTCTCGTGAGGGTTTTCTAGAAATAATACCCACAAACATTTTACAATCATGTTATCCCTAGGAATGCAACATTATAAAAATTATGGTTCTCATTCATTAGCAAGCTTAACAAAACAAACACCATCTTCATAATTTTCAAGGAATTACAAATCAAGCTACAAACATGGCATCATGAGATATCACACGATTCATCTAACGTAAGTGAACTCAACACATAGTGATGTGACTTCAAAAACTAATCTCAATCATGCATGGCTCAACACTCAAAATTCATTAGACTACCCAATGGATGCAATAACCAAGGTTTTTTTTTTAATTGTTTTTAAGGCTATGCTGTGCTTAGCTCCCTTAAGCTTTCTAATTAACTCACTGATTGAGTGTTAAGCCAATGACTCTCAAACCATATGGTTTTAGGGCATTAGGTGTAAAGACACCCTTAAGGACCTACTAACTCGAGTAAAAAAGGTTACAAAGCTTAGCTAAATATGTTAAACTTTTCAATTTTGGGGAAACTTCACTGAAGATGCCCGAACTTTCACCCATTTTGAAATACCCCCTAAACTTAAAAAACTCTCAATTTAGTCTTTTGAACTTTCAATTGCTCTCAATTTGGACCCTTCCGTCAATTTTAGCCGTTAAAAATACAAAAAAGACCAAAATATCCCTGATTTTTATTGTTTTAAATAAAATAACATTTTGAAAGTTGGAATTTTATACAAAAGTCAGGGGTATAAACATCATGTAATGTTTAAAATCTGACGGAGGGGTCTAAAATGAGAGCAATTGAAACTTTAGGGGACTAAATTGAGAGTTTTTGAAGTTTAGGGGGGGTAAAAATGATCAAAATTTTTTTTTTTTTACCTAAGGTTATCTCTCCAGTAAGCTACCCAACTGCATCCAAGCTATTAACACTAGACATGACTGATCTAAGATTTCATACCCCACAAACTACGTGCTATTGTGCATGTGAAAATCAAATTGAACATGTAATATCTCATGTTGTCAAAGAAAGTAACACAACTTAAATCCCCTAATCAAATGATCATGTGTTCATCATGTTAAGCTCATCAATGAATTCAAACCATAAATTAAAATTAGCTGTATACTTAGGAACAACATGTGTGCTTAGACCCTTAAACTTGAAATACACCATGTCTTTAGTGTGTGGATACAGAAAATAAAGCAAAGCAAGGGATAGGAGTACCTGACCAGTCACTGTGGCACTGAAGAAAATTCCCCCAAAGCAGGTGGCAATTGTGCTAAGATGGATCACATCAGGACTTGTTGTGCCTCAAACCATTCATCCGCCACGAGCTAATCCTCCCAAGCCTCCCTTCGCTGATCAGCAAGCTTAAATCGGAGGTCCACCAACTCCTTCTGGATAGCCTGATAATGTGAGATGCCCAAGGCGACCGTCTCTCCCTCCTCCGCCACATCTTCTTCTGCCGCATGCCCATCCATGTCCGTTGGCTATGCACCTACTGTGACTCTCTTTGTGCCAACTGCCCATACTCGACGTTCCCATGGCATATGCGAGTAGCTTTGCTTCCACTAAATCATGCCGAACTGTGGGTGATCAAAGATAGGCCCATCCGTAGGTGTACCCTTGATGCCCCAAGTCTGAAGGAGATGGGTGAATAGGAACGAAAAAACGAAGTCCCCATGAAGATGAACCCTAAGTGCAACGCGAAATCATCCAGTCCCAGAAGTTGTACATTTGATCCTAGATGAGCTCAGGAATGGAATACCAAAGCCTTTCTGAAAGGCATATAGAGCAAGAAGGAAGGGGCCACACCTTTAAGTTTTGTGTCCAAATGGACACACATTGCACTACAAAATGAAGTCCACGAGCCAGAGTCTGGAAGGCATAAGAACCTTGCTAGTGCAGTTACGAAGATCATCAATGTAATGGCCATGGCATATGTCATCCACAATGTGCTATAGGGTAAGCCCGGAAGGTAGTATAGTCATAGGTAAGGTTTTTGTAAAATTCTCGGACCAGGTTCTCATATGCCACAGGGCTGACTGGCTGGAATAAAGCGGTGAGGCCACGGCCCTTGCATTCTTTGACCGCCCACTTGGTGGCTTTGAGATCTTTGAACGAGGTTTTGACCGTAAAGGAGGTCTCTAAGATGAGCTTTTTCGACTTCCCATGGGGCTGTGATGAAGTGGCTTGAGTCCCGGAGGTGGTGTCCCTGTCTGGGGAGGACTGAGACGAGGAGGCTACTCGAACTCTAGGAATAGTACAGACTAGTTCAAGCCTTTTGTCAAGCACCTGGTGTGCACTTCCAAAACCAAATGGTGCGCAACCACTTTCAAATGCTACCCAGCCCTTTGCAAAACAAAGAGAAACCAACGCAGAGGCAATCCGTGTGTAGTGAGGCACCCACGAACTACATTTTCACAAGAAAATATGTGGGAAATAGGCAATGGGGTAGATGGGTTGGGGAAAAACAAAAAAATGAAAAAAAAAATGAAAAGAAAGAGGAAAAGGGAGAGTGGGGGAATGATGGGGTGACTGCGGGTGTGGCGGGCTACGGTGCTGGGGAAAGAACTGTGGGGGAAAAAGGGAGTTGTGACCTAAAAAAGAGCAATCTATTTATCTTTGTTTTATGACAGTAGAAGTGCACAAAATAGTGCTTGGGTAAGTATTGTGTTAAGCATGTATTTATCTTTCATCAATAAAATTATGAAGAAAACTTTGTCATGTTAATAGCCATCTACTTTAAAGCTTCTTATTGCATATATAACAGTTTATGACTTGGTAAAAACATTTTGCTCTAATTTTTTTTAGTAAAACAAATAAAAGAAAGCTTATAGTATTTCTAGAAATTGAGCTGATAGACCAAGTGGTTCAAGTAGTAAATGCTTAACGCATTAGGATTACTTTGGATGTAGAAAAAAAAAAAAACAATTAAATGCCCATAACTAATAAGAAAGAGAGCATCTTTGGTGGGGAGGTGTGACACCCCGCCCCATGGGAATATCAATTAACTAGTAATTGATCTCACGGCACGTCATCCCAACCATGTCCCTCTAGGACACGACCTCTGGGAAATTACTTTCCTAGTCGTAATGAGAAAACTGTAGCGGAAGACTTTACTAAGACTATGGGATTAAGAGACTATAATAGAAACATCACACAGCAATACCAGAGATAAAGTAATACACCCATAATACCATAAATAGTCGCCAAATGTACTGGTCAACAGACCATCAACTGGAAAATAGATACATCCCCAAAATACATAATTGTCAACATAGTTCATAAAAGATCAGTAGATCAAAGCCTAGACTTAAGCTTAAGCAGGGCTAATGAAATTAGAATCTCTATCATGTCTGCATGGGCAGATCCTCCATCTTCCCACATCGTCCTAAGCTAAACGGGATCTATATTCTCAAAGATTGCCCGTATCAGGACCTGAGCAATCACCCAAGTAGTCTTTAACGGCATCTTCTTCTAGTGCAGCTAAACCGCGCAATTATTCGTAATGATGGGGAAAGACATAAATAAAAGGGGGGTAAGTCTAAGACTTAGTGGTTTTTAACGCAGATAATACCCATGCCAGTTTTAGTAATAAACTCGGATGTTTAATAGGCAAAAGCAGTTCCATCATGACATCTTATTAATGCATGATATATGTATGTCCCGAGGACCTATAATATAATGCCAGTGCCCCAGCTATTGTACAACATACCGTACGTAACATTAGTGGCACGATCGAGTCTGACCCCGAGCAGCCCACACCAACTGATGATGTCCAATGACCGAACCATTGGGAATGGTTGCATCAAGGTCACGAAACCAATGGATCCATAGCCCGTATGACACACACATTTGACCATAAAGCTAACATGTATAATACGCTCATGGCCATTACTACCGCATGTACCGGTGTACCATGTCATTCAATGCAAATTATCTTGTCTGTATTTTACATACATGTCATTTTACAAGTCTCACTTGGTTAACATGTTCAGTACAACATTTTTCTCAAAATGACAGAGTTCATGTGCAATAAGTACAAACTGTGAGAGTTGTAAAATATGCATGTTTTCTCGATACACAAAATAGATGTACAATGCGTGGGAAAATAGCAATGAGCATTATGTGAGTTAAAACTCACCTGGATCGATACACATCTCTGAAAACTCCAAAAGATCCGGGTTCTCCAAATCTGTGGAAAACCTTCTATTAGTCCTAATTCTACTAAAACAACTCTAAAGTAAGGAAAACAGGAGCTACGGGATGGTTGGTGAAAATAGGGTTTCCCTGTCACACATTGACCGTACGTCTGGGCTCGAGAGCATATGTCCGTCGTGTTACGACAAGCTGTACGTCCGGTCGCGATACCGTACGTTCGTTGTATGGGTTCTCAGGGAGAACCTTATTTTCTCTTCATTGTCTGCCTATTCTCCGACTCCTAGGGCTATTGGGAACACCCTAAAGCTTTTTATTCTAGTTTGCAACCTCCATGCAACGTAACAAAGCTAAGATAACAAAAACGCTAACCCAAACAGGTCTTAAAGAACAACTAAGCTAACAACTACAACTAAACATAAAATGAGCAGCATAATGACGTAATTAAAAGCTAAGGATCGAATGTTACCTCCTTGAAACAAAATCGCAAGAGTTCTGTCTCATGAACGTTCTGAAACTCGCAAACGCCTCACACACACACGCTCGCACGCACTCAAAACACTTGGAAAATACTCTAGGAACACTATGGCAGCCTAGGGGCATCTGGAAGTTGTGAGAAACACGAAGGGGGTAGAGATCTATTTATAGGCCCAGAAAAGCAGCGAACGTCCGGCCTATGGGTGTACGTCCGATGGTTCTTGCCCAGTGGTTCTATGGCTGCCTCATACGTCTAGGTATTAACTAGAGGGTATTCAAAAAGTAGCGTACATCTGGTGGTAACACGCACGTCCGCCTGTACGATTTACAGAGCGTACGTCCGATGGTCCCCCACTATACGTCCGCACTACAGACAGCAGCATACGTCTGCCAAACCTAGCGTATGTCAGCCCAAAAGTCCAAATTACCCCTCTAGTGTCCTTAGTGACCCAAAGCCCAAATTAACTCCCCCAACTGAGCTACTTATGCCTGGTTAATAATTTGGATCACTATATTTTTCCCTCCTTATAAGAATTTCGTCATCGAAATTTTCAGGCAAATACCAAAAGAACAGCACTTAACGAGGAGTAGAATGTTACCTTTCGTCCATAGAGTACTTGATGTGGTAAATTTGTGACCAAAAATATATCAATAATAAAATACCACTCGCAATAGAACGAATCCTGTAGGATAGGGCTATATTGAGGGTATCGAACCTCAAGGACTGTGGGGGTTTCGTTATTAAATTCTAAAGACTAAATTTAACCTAATTAATTAAAAGAGTTTTGATTGATTATGAATTTTAGTGCATGAAAGTAAATGCAGAATTAAAAGTAAATGTATGAGAGAGAGAGAGAAGTAAGGTACCGATTTCACCACAATCCGCACAACAATGGTAACCGTATTTAATTCCAGAAACTCAGAATATGTATGTTATAAAAGAACAAGAAAATACAATATCAAGGGATAAGGATAATCTATCTTCGGTTGGCACGGATCGTCCACCTAACCACTAAGATGCGGCACGACCCGTCTTTCCTAGGCATAAACTATAAAATCCCTTAATAAGTTTTCATACAATCAATGGAATAGCATAACCCATCTTCGGTTGGCACGGATCGTCTACCTAAATTACACTAAACTAAGGTGTAGTACGACCCGTCTTCCCTAGGCATGGCCTATCTTAATCCTATTAATCATATGTCTATTAAAACCCATTGCATAACCATCAATCTTATAATCACAGAAAATAAGGTTGATTTGAGTTCAATA
>VIBQ01000042.1:206231-225235 GCA_006937295.1 Carpinus fangiana | reverse complement strand
ACAGCTTGCTTGAGGAACTTGTCAAGATCCATATCATCTTCAATTTGATCAAAACACTCTCCCGATGGATCCTCAAGACTAGGCTCACTAAAAGTATCAGCATGATCAAGTAGCCTGTCCAGGTCTAGGTCATCTTCTTGGGTGAAGTGTTCCATCTCAGGATCCTCTAAACTTAACTCATGCAACACACCATCTTGCACAACTAGCCTATCAAGGTCTAGGTCACAGTCATCTGGGGTGAAACATTCCATTTTAGGGTCCTCTAAGCTAAACTGACTTACAGCATCATCAACAATTTCCTCACTCCTACATGTGATGGTGGCTTGGACATGCTCATGATGAGGATTGCTAGGGCAATCCTCATCAATCATGTACTGCCCTCTAGCCATCTCTTGACTTTGAAATTCATCTTCCTCAATTCTGTTGAATTCAGCAACTAGATGACCAAGCTGTCCTTCCAACCTTGCAACTGCTTCATTGTTTGCCACAGTGGCATCTATGATTTCTTGACAAGGTTGGTTAATTGCTTTCCTAAACGCCTCGAGTGTGTCTTCCAATAATGGTTCTTGTGGCGCAGGAATGGTGGGTTGGCTGACTAGTTCCATGAATTCCTTAAGAGTTTCTTCCAAAGAAGATTTCTCAGGAGGATAGTCAAATGATGAATGGGAAGAAAAATGGTTATCGAACTGCGGATATTCAGGATGGTGCAGTTCGTCAACCTGGGGAGCAAAATTTTCCGTAGCATGATCATGCCATGAAAAATCAAAATAGTTGCTCCAGTCCGGGTTATAAAAATTTGAATCTGATTCAAAGCTAGGACTGGAGAAACTAGTGTTCAACTGTTCATGTGAAAAATTGGAAAATTGCCCCCAATGCGAACAATCACCTATACTATGATAAGGGCTAGAGCAGTGTGAACATGGTTCATGTGGGTGCAAATTGGTAGGATTACGCGCCCTACCACTAAGGGAAACATCAAAATAATTAAACTTAAGACTCATGCTTCACCCAAACAGTTCAATATATCCCACATGAAACAATAACAATAAAACAAAAATAAAATACAATAAACAAAAACTAATAAAAATAAACTAAACAAATAACTTACAAAACAATAAACTAACAAAAATAATAAACTAATTAAATAATTAAAAATAAAATTAAACTAAACAAAACTAACAACAAGAAAACAAATAAAACCAGGCCAAAAAATTAAACAATAACAAACTGACATAGTGTTTGTCCATAAAATTGACATTTAGGAGTGTTTACAATGAAGAACGGGGAGGTTTTCGGCCACTAAGGGCGCCTTAAACGCATCCCAAGCGTAAAATATACAAAATGAGGTAAGGTTCTATTTATAAACAAAATAAATCGTACTGCCAGGTCAAGGGTGCGTTCGAACGCAACACTGCATGCGTTCGATTGTGGTACTGTGCGTTCAGTCGCAGGTATGCCGCCATGCCGCGTGCGTTCGAGAGTAAGCGCTGCATTCAAACTCACTATGTGCGGTCAAACGCACATAACTGCCCACGGCGCAAGGTTGAAGCGATGTACGATAGGGCCGGCTAGGGCGACGCGGGAAACGCGGGTTGACTGGACCTACGTTCGAACGTGGTCCCTGCGTTTGAACGCACTTCCAGGGGCTTGGCTCCTTCTTTGCTTCATTTCTCCCCTTTGAGCCACCTTTTGCACCAAAGACCTACAACACACTAAAACACTAAAACAAGATAAAACATTAAATATTAACAAAGCTAAGAGCCTAACAAACATAAGTTAAGGGGGGTCCAATATACAATATTTGACACCGATCACCTTTAAGGGAATAAAGTGAGCATTCTTTGTTAAACGATCGACAACAGCCCAAATGGAATCTTCCTTAATGGGTGTCTTTGGTAAACCCAAAATAGAGTCCATCGCAATTTCGTCCTACTTTCACTTCGGTATAAGCAAGGGCTTAAGCATCCTTGCCGGCCTCTAATGCTCCGTCTTCACTTGCTGGCAGGTCGAACACTGCTCCACAAACTTTGCAATGTCCTTCTTCATATTGTTCCACCAATATGACCTATTCACATCACGATACATCTTGGTGCCTCCAGGATGCACAGTGTATGGAGAATGATGAGCCACACTCATTATCTCCTTCCTCAGTCCTCCGATTCCCGGCACACACACTTGCTTGAAATAGGTGAGCAACCCGTCCTCCTTAAGACAAAATTCCTTTGCCTTACCTTCCGCAAGCAATTGCTTGATCTTGGCACACTTAGGATCCTTGAGTTGAGCAGCCTTGATTCTTGCAAGCAATTCTGACTAAACCATCAGGTTAGCCAGGTGTATAGGCGTACCTTCACCTACTACTTCCAATCCCATCCCAGTGAATTCCTTAATCAACTGGGGTTGAGAAATCCCAAGAGCGGCAAGCTCCACCGTTGATTTCCTGCTCAAAGCGTCTGCTACTACGTTAGCCTTGCCTGGATGATAATTGATCTCGCAATCATAATCCTTGATTAGCTCTAGCCACCTCCTCTGCCTCATGTTCAATTCTGTCTAAGTGAAGAAATACTTTAAGCTCTTATGGTCCGTATAGATCTCGCACCGCTCACCATACAAGTAGTGCCTCCAAATCATAAGAGCAAACACAATCGCTGCCAACTCCAGGTCATGTGTAGGATAGTTCTGCTCGTATGGCTTTAGCTGGCGTGAAGCATAGGCAATAACATTGCCGTTCTGCATCAGCACGCAACCTAAACCCTTCTTAGAAGCGTCGCTATACATTACGAAATTACCAGATTCCATAGGTAATGCCAACACTGGAGCAGTCACCAATCGCCTCTTCAGCTCTTGGAAACATTGCTCACACTCATCTGTCCAAACAAAATGAGCATTCTTCCTAGTGAAAGTAGTGAGTGGTCCCGACAGCTTCGAAAAACCTTCGATGAAACGTCTATAATAACCATAGAGTCCTAAGAAAATCCAAATCTCGAAGACGCTAGTTGGTCTTGTCCATTCCACCACGGCCTTCACCTTCTCCGAGTCAACTACTACTCCTTCACCAGAAATTATGTGTCCGAGGAAAGATACGCTATCCAACCAAAACTCGCACTTATCGAGTTTAGCATAGAGCTTCTCCCTCCTAAGCCTCTCCAATGCCTTCCGCAGGTGCTCCTCATGCTCCTCCGACGTCCTTGAGTAGATTAAGATATCATCAATAAAGACAAAGGTGAACTAACCCAAATAGTCATGAAAGACTCTATTCATCGTGTCCATAAAGACTGTTGGCACATTAGTTAGTCCGAAAGACATAATTAAGAATTTGCAGTGTCCATAACGAGTACTAAAGGCTGTTTTAGGAATGTCCTCTTCCTTCACCCTCACTTGGTGATAGCCTGAGTGCAAATCGACCTTAGAAAACACTTGCGCTCCTTGTAGCTGATCCAACAGGTCGTCAATCCTTGACAAAGGATATCGATTCTTGATCGTCACCTTATTCAACTCCTGATAGTCAATGCACATCCTCATTGACCCGTCCTTCTTCTTAACAAACAACATCGACACTCCCTAAGGTGATATACTAGGGCGAATGAAACCTTTGTCCAAAAGCTCTTGGAGCTATTCCTTTAGTTCCTTCAACTCCGATGACGCCATCCTATAAGGTGCCTTAGAGATAGGATTAGTGCCTGGCACACACTCAATCCTAAGCTCCACCTCCCTCTGTGGTGGTAATCTAGAGTAGTTTTTCGAAAAGACATCTGGATACTCGCTCACCATAGGAATATCTTCTAGATTCTTCTTTGCTTACTTCGTTGGAGTGACAACGAATGCCAAAAATGCCTGATCGCCTCCGATGATAAGCTTCCCCGCCTGCACAGCCGAAATCATTGGAGGTAGAGACCTTGCTCGTGATCCAATGTACGTCACTTTTCCTTCTCCCCACGGCGTAAGCGTCACTTGCTTCAAAGCTCAGTTGATAACCGCCGAATGCTTGGTCAACCAATCCATTCCGAGAATAACGTCGTAACTAAACATAGGGAGAACACCTAAGTTTGCGGGAAGTACTCTTCCACAAATGCTAACAGGGCATTCACAAACTACACGCTTACAGACCACAGTTTTCCTTACGGGTGTAGTTATAGCTAGACCAGGTTCCAAAGTTCTCACAACAAGTCTAGACAACCTTATGAACACTATAGATATGAAAGAGTGGGTAGCCCTCGAATCAAACAAAGCTGAAGCTTTAAATCCAAGTATAGGGGCGGTACATGTCACTACTTCTGATCCTCATTTTGGTTCTCCTGGAACAAGCGCGTAAACCCGAGCTGGCGCCAAAGTCTTCTGAGCAACCCCTTTGCCCACGTAGTCCTTGCTGAAGTGACCAAACTGGCCGCATCGATAGCAAGTCCCAGTTGCCATCATGCAGGGTCCCCAATGTACATGGTTACATTTCTTGGACAGCTCCGACGTCTGATTCTTCTGCGACGAAACTTAAGGGTTACAAGAGGTACATCCTTGTGACTTCTAGGGTGGAAAACTCCCCACCGCCATCCTCTTAGCTAGCCCGGCTCCTCCGACCAAAGTACCAGTTCCTTGAGTCCTCATCTTCTGATCCGCGTACTCAGCCACATTCTCCTTCAGACTTTCCTCATAGATCGATGCCTTATTGACCAACTGGGAGAAATACCGAATGTTGAAACAGCTCATCATAATCCAAATATGAAAGTTCAGACCTCGTTCAAACTTCTTCGCTATATTTTCCTCAATCGGGATGAGGTACAACCCAAAGCGTGACAATTGTAGAAACTTCGCGGTGTATTCAATCACCAACATCCCTCTTTGGACCAAATCCAAAAACTCTTGTGTCTTCGCATCCTGCACAACTCTATTATAGAATTGCCGATTGAACTCATGCTTGAAGACTTCCCAAGAAATGGCAGTCTCCAAACCCAAGTCAGCGACAAGCACTACTTTCTTGTCCTGCCACCAGTGCTTAGCTTCTTCAGTCAGCTTATAAGTAGCATAAGCCACCTTCTGCTCATTCGTACATCCAAGGGTAGCTAACAACTCCTCCACGTCGTTCAACCAATTCTCAGCACGAATGTGATCACCTCTCTGATAAGTGCCAAAATATTCATATTTTAGCCCTTAATTTACACTTGTTAATTTCTTAGTTTTTGTTATTTTGTTCCATTTTATTTCCTTTTTGTGTTTTCTATGTTTTTGTAGGTCATGGAAGAAAAGGAAGCGTTTCTGGAAATGTTCCAAGCTTAAAGGGCAAATTGGGAAGACCTAGAAGATGTGGAAAGGATTAAATCGGAATTTATCAAATTGGAGCTAAAATCGGATTGGATTCAAATTTGGATTCTGAACAGGTCTCGGTATTTTGGCCATAACTTTCAGCTCAAATATCGGATTGAGGTGATTCCAACGGCATTGGAAAGCTGACTCAACAGGCTACAAATCATTGTGAAATATAATTTTCCTAATTCGGACCGCCGCAACACTAAAATCACCCCGCAAGATAGAAGCTCAATTCTGGACAAATTCTATTCCGATTTGTAATAGGATTGTCTCCTAAATTGACTAGGAGATAGAATTCCGAATTTCCTAGGTTTACTAGGGTTTCTAGGACTCTCCTAAAGCCTATAAATAGACCTCTAAGCCTCACAACTAGATACACAATTTCAGAGAGGAGAATTTGGAGGCTACTTCTAGGAGCGGTTTTCGGTTCTTTCTTTTCCTTTTCTTTTTAGTTTTTATTTTAATTATGTGTAACTAATTATTTTAGTAGGGCTGGATTGAAACCCTAATTATGTTTATTTAATATTTCAATATTGGCGCCTTTGTGATAATCATATTGTGTTGCTTAACTTGATTAATGCCTGTTTTATTGAATTCCTCATATGTATGTGATTGGCCATTATATGCATGTGGTATGGACTTGTTAGTTAGATCAATTTGGATGACCGAGTCCTGGGTTTAACATAAGTAACAAAAGTAATCCACGCCGGGTTCTTGGGTTAATCAACATGGGAAACCGGGAGTATACACCATGCCCTAGGTCTCATGTGGTTGTCGGTTTTCACAGTTCATATGCTTTCCTAGAGAACAACTTAGTATACACCATGCTAAATCCTTTAGGAAAGAAAAGAGTTAGAGTATACACCATGCCTAATTCGTTGCTTAGGGAAACCAATAGCTTAAGGAGTATACATCATGCCCTTAGGTTGACAACCATTAGGTATTCATAATATGATTAGAGCATTGGCATATTGATTTATTAATTGAGCATAATTAGTGGTGGATATCAAAGCCCTACACTTTTATTTACACTTTAATTTATCTTTATTTATTTTTCATAATATCAATTTTGTGACAGTTTGATATTTTAATTTAGTTATTTAATTCTAAGCAAAATTAACAATCCTCGTGGGAATGATCTCGTATTTGCCTGCTATACTATCGTTTTGATCTTGTGCACTTGCGAGTAAAACGTACTAAATATTATCTATTAATTTATGTAGTATTTGGCACAACACTCTCCCGTCAAAACTCTCCGAGTGATGACTACAAAAATCCTTCAGAGAACATCCAGTACCTTCAGCTGGCTGTCTCACAACCCTATCATGATCTAAAGCCGAAACCAACTGGCCAATCGCCTCCATCACTTGGCTTCCTGGGAGTGTCACTTCATCAACAGGAATGTCCACAGGTTCAGGATGAACACCTCCCTTTCCAATCTCCATTGCGTTAGGTCTGGTTGTAGGGTTCCTTCGGGGCAGCATTCTCTGCAGTGAAGAGCAGAGTTAGAACCGACTCTACTAGAACCAAGCGACCAAAACTCTAGAGACTAAGTCCTAATCGCTCCTCTAGCCTAATGTCTAGTGTGATCATGGCCTAAGTTCTCTTTTCCCTCTATCTTAAAGTCTTCTCAAAGCAAAAGAGCTTTGATACCAACTGTGACGCCCCACCCAATGGAAATATCAATTAACTAGTAATTGATCCCACAGCGCGCCATCCCAGCCAAGTACCTTTAGGACACGACCTCTGGGAAATCACTTTCTTCGTCGTAACGAGAAAACTACAGCGGAAGACTTTACCAAGACTATGGGATTAAGAGACGATAATAGAAACATCACACAGCAATACCAGAGATAAAGTACTACATCCATAATACTATAAATAGTCGCCAAATGTACTGGTCAACAGACCATCAACAGGAAAATAGATACATCCCCAAAATACATAATTGTCAACATAGTTCACAAAAGATCAGCAGATCAAAGCCTAGACTTAAGCTTAAGCAGGGCTAATGAGATCAGAATCTCTATCATGTCTACATGGGTAGATCCTCCATCTTCCTCCATCTTCCTAAGCCAAACTGGATCCATATCCTCAAAGATCACCCGTATCAGGCCCTGAGCAATCACCCAAGTAGTCTCCGAATACATCTTCGTCTAGTGCAGCTAAACCGCGTAATTATTCGTAATGATGGGGAAAGATATAAATAAAAGGGGGGTAAGTTTAAGACTTAGTGGTTTTTAACGCAGATAATACCCATGCCAGTTTTAGTAATGAATTCAGATGTTTAATAGGCAAAAGTAGTTCCATCATGACATCTTATTAATGTGTGATATATGTATAGTAATGATATACGCATATGATATAAACCATAGTCATAGTTCAACAGTATGGTCTACCCGAGATATTACCCATTCTCAGCAGGGTTGATGCTGTCCCGAGAGACCTATAATATAATGCCAGTGCCCCAGCCATTGTACAACATACCGTACATAACATTAGTAGCACAATCGAGTCCGACCCCGAGTGGCCCACACCAACTAATGACGTCTATCCTGTAGTAACCGAACCATTGGGAATGGTTGCATCAAGGTCACGAAACCAATGGATCCACAGCCCGTATGACACACACATTTGACCATAAAGCTAACATGTATAGTAAGCCCATGGCCATCACTACCACATGTACCGGTGCACCATGTCATACGATGCAAATTATCTTGTCTATATTTTACATGCATGCCATTTTACAGGTCTCACTTGGTTAACATGTTCAACACAACATTTTTCTCAAAATGACAGAGTTCATATGCAATAAGTACAAATTGTGAGAGTTGTAAAATACGCATATTTTCTCGATACACAAAACAGATGTGCAGTGCATGGGAAAATAGCAATGAGCATTATGTGAGTTAAAACTCACCTGGATCAATACGCGTCTCCGAAAACTCCAAAAGATCCGGGTTCTCCAAATCTGTAGAAAACCTTCTATTAGTCATAATTCTATTAAAACAACTCTAAAGTAAGAAAAACATGAGCTACGGGATGGTTGGTAAAAATAGGGTTTCCTTATCACACATTGACCGTACATCCAGGCTCGAGAGCGTATGTCCACCGTGTTACGATAAGCCGTACGTCTGGTCGCGATACCGTAGGTCTGTTGTATAGGTTCTCAGGGAGAACCTCATTTTCTCTCTACTGTCCACCTATTTTTTGACTCCTAGGGCTATTGGGAACACCCTAAAGCTTTCTAGTCTAGTTTGCAACCTCCATGCAACGTAACAACGCTAAGCTAACAAAAATGCTAACCCAAATGGGTCTTAAAGCACAACTAAGCTAACAACTACAACTAAACATAAAACGAGCAGCATAACAATGTAATTAAAAGCTAAGGATCGATCGTTATCTCCTTGAAGCAAAACTACAAGAGTTCCGCCTCATGAACATTCTGAAACTTGCAAACGCCTCACACACATACACTCGCACGCACTCAAAACACTTGGAAAACACTCTAGGAACACTCTAGTAGCCTGGGGGCGTCTAGAAGTTGTGAGAAACACGAAGGGGGTAGGGGTCTATTTATAGGCCCAGAAAAGCAGCGGGCGTCTGGCCAAGCGGCGTACGTCCGGTGGTTCTTGCCCAGCGATTCCATGGCTGCCTCGTACATCTAGGTATTACCCAGAGGGTATTCAAAAAGTAGCGTACGTCCGGTGGTCCCACATACGTCCACTTGTACAATTTGCAGAGCGTACGTCTGATGGTCCTCCACTGTATATCCGCACTACAAACTGCGTACGTCTACCAAACCTAGTGTACGTCAGCTCAAAAGTCCAAATTACCCCTCTAGTGTCCTTAGTGACCCAAAGCCCAAATTAACTCCCCCAACTAAGTTACATACGCCTAGTTAATAATTTGGGTCACTACAGGAGGCTGCACAAAAGGTTACTTTTTTGCCACCAATCAGAAGTTGACATATCAGGCAATTTTATTAGGTTTATACTTAAGACAAAGATACGACCACATCAGATTATACTCTATATCAAATAAAAATAATTGGAATTCATAATGAAAATTGAGTACATACAAATAAAGAATCACAAAGTTGAGATCCAAAAGCTAGGAAACCCTATAACTCTCTTCTTTCTCCTCTGGAATTTTGTAATTTGTAGCCCCTTAAACTAATATGATAATTCTCTATTTATAAGCCTAAAATTAGGGTTTACTAGTTGAATTAAACTCAAACTCGCTACCAGATCGAACAGGTGCACTTGATCACACACTTGGTGCGCTCGAGGGCACTCAGGCATGCAGTTTCCCCCTACCGCACAATCATTCGTGCGCGATGGCTTTGAATGGGCTCATCTACGCTCAATCATGGAGCGCTAGGCTCGAGCGCAGGTGCGCTCAAGCGTAGTATCTTGCAATCGATCGTAGGTTCGTAGGCAGCAATTCTCCCAAGAGTGCACTTTCGCATAAAACTTGCAGTTTTCCTCTAGCAACCTACAAAACACTTAAGACACAAAACTAACCCAGAACATTCGATAATAACACAGCTAAATGATTAATAAAAGTAAATTAAAGGGTCCAAATATGCAATATTTGGCACACATCAAACAGCCCCAAACTTAACTTTTGTTGGACCTTTAGTAAAACAAAACCAAATAAAATGAAAGCAATAAACAAAAGTCCTATTTCATGGGAGAGATGGTTGCATTTAGCATATGCAGCAAGCCTTTTAAACCCCTTGGCATCACTAGCTAACGAGTGAAGTCTCGTAAGGGCTGAATGATAAGTGCTTAAATATTCATATTTAAGCCCCTTAATCTATATATGTTAAAATCTTAGTTTGAGTTATTTCTTTCTATTTTATTTCATTTTTGTGTTTTTTTGTGTTTTATAGGTCTTTGGAGGAAAATGAAGCAATTCTGGAAATCTATGCCTTAAAGGACAAATTGGGAAAATGCTGAGTCTGTTGGAGCGATCGAGCGCAGGGGATCTGTGATCGAGAGCACTAGCGCTCGAGCGCCCAAGCCAAGGATCGAGCACACCTGCGCTTGCGCACACAAGAAGAGGATTGATCGTAGTGTGATCGAGCGCACACGGCCTGCGATCAAGTGCACCTGTGCGTGAAGACCAAGTCAGCCGCAACCCTATTTTGGAAAGTTTTACTTTTAGGGTTTTTGTGCAACAAGGGCAAAACCCTACGATTTTTGGGGTTTCTAGGGTTTCCTTAGACTCTATAAATAGGCTTGTAAACACAGAAAAACACATGTGATTTTGGAGAAGAATTGACGGCTCTCAAGGAAGTGATTTTTCGGGTTTATTCTTTTCCTTTATTTTATTTTATAAAGATGATTAGCATCAATATCATGTGTAACTAAACCTTTCAATAGGGCTTGATTGAAGCCCTGATCATGTTTATATATTAATTCAATATTAGCGCCTTTGTGATAATTGCATTATAGTATTTAACTTGATTAATACCTGTTTTCATGAATTCCTCATGTGTGTTTGCCTGACCAACATATGCATGTTGTATGGACTTGATAGTTAAATCAATTTGGATGGCCGAGTCCTGGGTTTAACATAAGTAACAAAAGCAATCTGCGCCGGGTTCTTGGGTTAATCAACGTGGGAAACCGAGAGTATATACCATGCCCTAGGTCTCATGTGGTTGTCGGTTTTCACAGTTCTTATGCTTTCTTAAAGAACAACTTAGTATACACCATGCTAAATCCTTTAGGAAAGAAAAGAGTTAGAGTATACACCATGCCTAACTCGTTGCTTAGGGAAACTAATAGCTTAAGGAGTATACACCATGCCCTTAGGTTGGCAACCATTAAATACTCATAATGTAATTAAAGCACTGTTATATTGTTTTATTGTATACACATGATTAGTGGTGAAAATCAAAGCCCTGCTCATTATCTTTATTGAATTAAAAATCAATTTTTCGTTCTCTTATTTTCTATTGCAAAATTATTTCTAATCAAAATTTACCAATTCCCGTGGGATCAATTTTGCATTTGCACACTATGCTACGACATTGACCTTGTGCACTTGCAAATAAAACTGCAATTATTTATCTATTAATTTAGGTAGATAATTTCACAACAAGTTTTTGGTGCCGTTGCCAAGGATTGCGTTAAATTTTGTTTAGAATTGTTTTCGTTTTGTTTTAGTTTTTATTTTATTTTAATTTCAATTCTGTTTTTATTTTAAGTTTTGTTTTAGAACTGTTTATTTTAATTTCAATTTTGTTTTTTTTTTGAAAATAAAAAAATAATTAAAAAAATATTGTTTTCCGTTTCTGTGTTGTTCCAGATTGCGGCAGAATAGTTCCTGTGATTGTGATCGATCGCAGGCCGAGTGTAATATCCTGAAATTTATATCCTAGAATAAAGGTGATTTTAATATCAAGAATAAGGAAGATTTACAATTTTATTAAGATTTATATGGAGTTAGGTAAATATATTTTATGTGAAAGATGGTGGGAATTGATATTTAGAATTTTAGTGGGTTATTGAAAGAAAAGTTATATTGTTTTGAGCGCCAAAAATTCAATGAGAGACTTTAAGAAAAACTGTTTTAAGATCTTATAGAATAATAAGAAATGAAGATTTTAAAAGTAGTTTCATGATTTTTGGACGCTTGTAAAAGGAGTTATGATTTTTAGAAGGTACAAGTGTCAAAACAGAAATTTTGGTCAAGCAGAGGCATTGAATTTCGAGATATTTTTGAGGTATCAAAAAGTTATGGATTGCTATGAATTTTGGATATGTTGTGAGGCTTTGAATGAGGAAAATTTCAAGATAAATTTCGTGTCATTTGGAATTAAATTAAGAATGTTATGAATTTTTTAAGTTTAATAGGTTAATCTGTCAAGCAGTTAAAGCAGTGGAGATTTGGAGGATTAATTGAACGGGTTAATAATTTTCTTAGGCCACGAATTTTATATATATTATAGTGGACGTGATTAGCTGCACTATAAATTAATTTTGGGATTTATGGGCACCCTTAGGAAATTACATCTTATCTTGACAGCACACGTGTCGTGCTGTCAAGTTTGGAACAGCATTGGTGATTAGTAGGAGACGTTGTGGGACACCTGCTCCACAAGGGGATTAACCTGTCCCACGTTTTCATTAGGTGGATAACAGCATGCTTTTATGACTCTTACGGATGACACTTGGGCTGTAGGTGTCATGTAGCATGTCCATTTCTTTCACTTGAAGACATATGGGCGCAAGATGTCATGAGGAGGTATTAAAGTGTCATGCACATGGGACAAGCGTCCCACAACCAGCAGGTACCGACCACTATTTAAGGAGAGCAATCTGCTCATTTTTTTGTAACAGCTCAAGTGAGCTCGAGAAAAGAGAGAAAAGAAAGAGAGGAGGAAAGAAAGAAAGAAAGGAGAGAAAGAAAAGAAAGGAAGAGAGGAGGAAAGAAGAGAGAGAGAAAAGAAAGAGGAAAAGAAGAAAGGAAGGAGAGAAAGAGGAAAGAAAAATAGGACTTCAAGGTAATATTTTTATCCATTATGATATTTTTAGTATTAAGCTAAATTTATATAGTTAAATTGGAGCTTTTAGTATATGCATATTCAAATTGTTATTTGGAGGGTTTGGTTATAATTAGAGTAATTATTGTAAGTGTTTATAAGCTTTTGATAGTGAGAGCAAATTGATATATTAAATGGCTTAGAAAGAGAGCGATATTATGAATAGATAGACTTCTTACGTTGTTAATTATAGTCAAATGATTTTGGATGTTTTATTGAGGCTGTAGTTAAGTTGATTATTAGAATTTTATGAGAGGCTATAAATCAAGCATGGTGAGGTTTGATGTTAAGGATAAAAGAATTAATGATTAAGGTACTTTTACTCTGCTGTAGGAATTGTGAGTTGGATGCAGAATCAAATTAAGGACATGCGATGCCAGGTAAGGGGACACAACACCAAAAACCCCAGCAGATTTTATTATAAATCTCTGAAAACGAAAATGTTGAGGATTTTATAAAGAATCCACTGACATGATTTACAGTTGCACTTCCCATTTTTAATGCATAGTGTTATTCAATCATATTGCTTGATTACAGAAATATTACATTTTTACAATGAATTATGCATGGATACGATTATTAATGAAAGAGTTCATGATATGTTATACAAATGTACAGTTACAGAAATGTTACATGAATGAAATATACAGTTACAGATGAGCTTACAGAAATGTTATAGTGCATTCATAAATGTTTAACCTCGAGACACGATTATAGTTTCGGTACCGCATAGGATAGCAGGGCAAGCACACCGAAGGAAGGTTACGAGAAGGTGTGTGCTACCGGCCGGGTGGCCTTCACCTAGGGGGAGTTTCCAACCCGGTAGCTCTCCCTTGTGACTACAGGATGAGCATATAGGTCCCTCGGGACACGCCAACGTGCGCTGCTCACGGTAAACAGTGGTGTCGGGTCATAAGGGTAAAATGGTCATTATTTTGACAGAAAGTGAAAAGGAAGTGCTAATTACTTATTTTGCAACTATCATGCTTTATAAATTATTGTTGTACATGATAGAGATTTTGACATAAAAATCTGCATAGCATGTTTTATAGCATTGGGTGTTGTGGCTACTTACTGAGTTGTCGAACTCACCCCTTCTCCCTATATATCTTTTTCAGATTGCCCTATAAATTGTAGTATTAAGGACAAGGGTATTGGTGGAATACATGGACTTATTGCTTTGAGGACTGGTAGAAATAGTAACAGTAGAAGTTTTTGGGACTCCACTTTATGGATTAGACCGCTTGGGGCGAGCATAGATTGTGTAACTATACTTTTATGAGATTATTATGTACTAGCACATTTTGTATTTGGGATAATAGTACTCTTGTAATGTTATTTTTATGGAGATCTTATGAGAATATTTTATTTTACTAAGAATATGTTACAATTGCTCTCAGTCGCTCTACCTCTAGAACTTGGGGCGTTACACCGAGTGCGATTGAGCGTAGTGCGATCGAGCACACATCCTTCACCGATCGAGTGCAGTTCCAGAGACATCAACACAGCAATACTGAAGCTGCTGTAATTGCAGAATTTTGTCCAATTCATGCAAGGGCTTCGATCCAAGAATCCAATCATCCTTCCACTTGATACAAAGATTGAGCGGACCATTCGACAGAAGCCTAGAGACAACTTTGAGGAGGAAACAACGGCAGAACAAAATGTCAACCAACCACCACTAGAGCGAAGACCCATGAAACAGTCTTTCATCACAGACAATCCCAACTAGTCATCATGCATTGCCTATCAACCGGAGGCAGAAGGCAATTACTACATATCCCCACAAATACTCAATGCGTTGACGCATTTCAAAGGCACACCTACTGAGGATCCAAACTTGCACCTTAGGGAATTCTCTGATCTTTACAAGTTTCAGCATATCCAAGGCCTAGATCAAGAGAGAATCAGGATGATTCTTTTTCCTTGAACGACAATGCTTGGTTGTGGTACAATTCAATGCCTTCAAGCACCATCCATACTTGGGAAGCGCTATCCAATAAGTTCCTAAAGAAGTTCTTCCCACCTCAAAAAACAAGGCAGATGAGAAAAGAAATTCAATCTTTTCAACAGAGAGATGGCGACCTATTTTTCGAAGCATGGGGACATTTCAATGACCTGCTTTTAAAATGTCCACATCACAAACTACCTCAAGATAAGCTGGTACAAGCTTTTTATGAAGGCCTGAATGACATAAATAAGGGGGTTGTGGATTTTGGTTGTGGAGGAGTGCTGATGGAAAAGAGCAGTGAAGAAGCCATGGAGCTTTTTGAGACATTAAGTGAGCACTCTCAACAATTCTCATCCAGAGGGAGATAAGGAGTAAAGAGAAAGGGCATGTATGAAGTGAACCTAAATGGTGGATCTCCAAATCAGATGGCTGCTGTGGAAAGAAAGCTAGATATGATTGTCAAAGCCATGTCTTTTCAGAACACCTTTGATCGGTGCCAAATATTGTATATTTGACAACTTATATTTGCTAAGCCTTTAGCACTGTTAATATCTAACATTTTTAGTTGTTTTTAGTATTTTATGGTGTGCAGATCATTGCATCAACACATGGCTACCAAAAGGCAAAATGGACTTGAAGAGATGCCATGGACTTCCTGCCAGTGCGTTCGAACGCACTTGGTGCGTTCGAACGCAACTGCGGTTGAACGCAGGGAGTAAGTTCGAACGCAGGTCCAGTCAGCCTGCGTCTCACGTTGTTGCCCTAGCCGGCCCTATGATTCCATCACTTCCAGCCTGGCGTCGCGGCAGTTATTTGCGTTCGATCGTAGAGTGTACGATCGAACGCATGCATCAGTGCGATCGAACGCATGGGCTGCGTTCGAACACAGCCCTATGACCTGGCAGCACACCAATTTTCTATAAATAGCCCCCTTAGTGCATTTTGTCCGAAGCTTTTTCTTTTGGGCGAGTTTTTAAGAGCATTTGCCATTATTAGGCCCTGCTCTGCCCATTTAGTTGTAATACTTTATTTTTAATTTAATTTAATGCATTCCTTTCATTGTTCTTTACTTTCTTGTTACATGGGTGGCTAAAATCTTCAACTAAGGTTGAAGATGAAGCCTCACCCTTAGCGTTCATTTAATATTTTTACATTTATGCATTTACTTTCCGTCATTTACAGTTCATGTTCGTTTCAATGCAATTTATGTGACAAAGTTGTTTTGATTGTCGTTTTGATGCTTTGGAAGTCTAACCCTCGTTGTGTTCCAAGCCGGGTGTACAACAGATGAGTGAACTCAATTAAATATCCACTGTGATCCATGGATACAGTGGATGATTCTATTGAGAATCACTATCCATTGTAGTTCCTTAACGATAAACACCTCAAGTGGTTCGACTAGCATCAAAATAGCAATAGAATATGACTTAAGTTCTAATCGATAGACGGAAGTGTGTGTTTTAATGTTTAAGCAAATCTTTTTATTGGGTGAGGTGTAGTCTTTGACCTTAGTTAGTTTTCTCCATTCATTTACATTTTCTAGAATAGTTTTCATTTATGCAAGTTTTGTGTTTGATTATACTACTCACTTTTGGATCTAGGTTAAAATAGGGTTAATTTAAGATTAATATTAGTTTTTGAGCAAACGCCGTTCTCTGTGGTTCGATCCCGCATTTCGCAACGCTACACGGTGAACGACTCGTGCTATTGCGAGTGCATTCTAATTTGCATACCAAATTTTGGCGCCGTTGCCGGGGAACGGTTGTTTTTGTTTAAATTAATATTATTTTTAGATTGATTTTATTTTTTTACTAGTATTTATTTTATGCAATTTCAATTTTGTCCTTAGTTAATTTTTGCATTTTAATTAATTTTGGTTAGTTTTTAGAATAGTGTTTGGCAGTTTTTGGTTGTGTATATAGTTTCTAGAAAATCAGGCGCCGACAGTGCAGTCGAACGCAATTCTTGCAATCGAACGCACTTGGGCCTATTCCATTCGTCCACGTATCTGCGCTCGCGTTACACGCCTTTTCGTGCGAGCACGCGCCTCTGAACGAATAAGCAATGCAGTGCTACGTTCGAACGCACCTCAGTTGCGTTCGAACGCACTTGCAGAGCCTGCAACATATGCGTGTATGCGATCGAACGTGCTGCCTGCGCTTGAGCGCACCTCTGCTTCCTGCACCAACATACCCAAGGCAGTATGTATTTTTCTGTTTCTAGCAATTTTGGTTAATTGTTAACTTAGTTTTAATTGATCTTTTTGCCTGTTTTTAGCATGATTTCTGCTGTTGTTGGTTGTGTTTAGATTATTTTAATTTTGAAGTTATTAATTAGTTTTATTTGTTAGATAGTAGTTTAGTTAATTTGTAGTTAATTGTTTACTTATTTTTGCCATGTTAGTATTTTTTTTGTTTTAGCTAGGTTGTTGATATTTTTTCTGTTTTTGTCTCTGTAGTTGCTGCATCTGTTAATATTTATTCAAAGTTGTTAGTTTTAATTCATTTAGTGCATATAGGTTGTTGTTTTTGTAGTGAAATTTTAATTTAGTGTTTTACATTCATCTAGGTTCTTGTAGTTGTCTATATTTGCTGTTTTGTGTCCCTGTTTTTATTGTTTATCCATGCATGTTTGCTTGTTTAGCTTGCTGGTTTTCCTTAGTGTTTAGTTAAATTTTTGTTAGTTTATGCTTGGTCGGCGATCCTTGAACTTAGAATTAACACCATTAGATCCCGACTTAGAAAGAAACATTAGGAGAGCACATAGAGCTCAAGGCGAAATAGGGGATAACCAAAGGAATCCAAGGGTGGAGGAGCATGAGGATAATCAAAGGAATCCAAGGGTATAGGAGCACGAGGATTATCAAGATGCAAGAGAAGGGAACGGGGAGCATAGAAGAGCTTATGATGTGGATTTCATGACGTCACTCCGAGAATTGTTCGCACCTACTGCGGTCAGTTCCCATTCGTGCATTGTGTTGCCACCGACTAATGCAACCCACTATGATCTAAAGCCACATGTAATCCAAATGTTACCATCCTTTTACGGCTTAGATCATGAAAACCCTTACTCTCATGTAAAGAAATTCAAAAACATCTGTGCTACCACCAAATTTCAAAATTTTTCTGAGGAATCTGTCCACCTCAGACTCTTTCCTTTCTCACTTCATGATAGAGCCACAGAGTGGTTAGACTCCAATGCACCTGGCTCCATCACATCATGGGAAGAGCTGTTGAAGCAATTTTACAACAAGTTTTTCCCAATGTCCAGAGTAAATGAGGCAAGAAAGGAAATCAGTTCCATTACTCAGGATGAAGATGAGAAATTCTCAGAATGTTGGGCACGGTTCAAAGATTTGTTGATGAAATGTCCCCCTCACGGATATGAAAAATGATGTCTGGTGCAATTCTTCTACCAAGGGCTGTCTCAGCCTAACCGTAGTATGATTAAGTTGATGAATGGGGGAGCATTTCTAAACTTGATGGGAGATTGAGCCTATAAAGCTCTGGAGAAAATTGCCGACAACTCCTAACACTGGGATTTCACGAGTTATCGTGACAAATCTGCCCGAAAACCTAAGAAAGGGGGCTTCCTAGAGCTAAAAAGCGACACAGAGCTGTCCCAAAGGATGGATGCCATTGTCAAGAGATTGGATGCTCTGAGTATAGGGAAGCCTGTCAATGCGGCAAACACATTTCTTGTTGAGAGTTGTTCTGTCTGTGCTAGTCCCATGCACCAAGCACAGAATTGTCCATCGATGACAGTTTTTGCTGAGATGGAACAAGTGAATGCTTTCAACAACTTGCAAAAGCCGTCCAGTGGGCCATATTCTGAGACATATAATCCGGGGTGGAGGAACCACCCTAATTTCTCTTGGAAACAGAATCAACCCACCACAAATCAAGGAGGAGCTCCTCATGCTCAAAATCACTATCCTTCAGGATTTTCTTCTCCTTATCAAAATCATGGACGCTCGGCTCCGCCAGTGTCATCATCATCTTATCAAGCCCCACTCAAGCCCCAGCATCATCAACATAGTCACTGGAAGAGACCATGAGGGAATTTATGAAGATAACTGGTCAATCAATCAGTGACATGAGGCATTCCACCATGGTGAACACCCAGGCAATCTCGAAGTTGGAGATGCATATGGGACAGTTGGCAAATCACCTTGGTGAGAGAGACAAGGGAAAGCTC
>VIBQ01000042.1:123698-204332 GCA_006937295.1 Carpinus fangiana | reverse complement strand
GGCTCTCAAAGGAAGCTCCAACTCACTGAATTAGAGGAGCTGAGGAATGATGCTTATGACAGTTCGAGGAATTACAAAGAACACATGAAGAAGGTTCATGACCAGAGCATTCTGAGGAGATCTTTTGAGCCAGGTTAGAAAGTCCTTCTTTACAATTCTCGGTTGCATTTATTCCCTAGCAAGTTGAAATCTCGGTGGACGGGCCCATTCATCATTAGGACAGTGTTTTCTCATGGGGCCATCGAGATTGAGGATCCCAAGAATGGTAACACCTTTAAGGTAAATGGACAAAGAGTAAAACCATTCTTGGAGTTGAGGAGTTTAGAGGTTGAGGCTACTTTGTTGGAGGATCCGATTTATACAGAGTGATTGTAGTCTTACATCACGAGTCTGGCTGAAGACGTTAAACTTAGCGCTTGTGGGAGGCACCCCTCATTATGTTTCTTGCTTTATGTTTTGCATTTGTTGTTTACCAGTCAAATTTGGGGAAGCATTCTTTTATGCTATACCTGAATTGACCCATCCCCTAGGTTTGTTAATTCGGTCACATTGTGGGCAATGTGATGTTTTAAGTTTGGGGGTGGAGTAGATGTGTTTTTGTAAATATTTTCAGTGTGTAAATATGTGTGTAAATATTTTAGTTTGTGTGTTGTGTTTCTAGTTATTTTATTGTGTAAATATCTTTGTAAAAAAAAAAAAAAAAATTTTACTTTGCACTCACGTTCGAACGTAGACACGGAGCTGCGTTCGAACTCACTTGCGTTTGTTCGACCGCAGTGCCCCACCACACACACACACTCCTGCATGCATACGTTTGAACGCAGAGCCCATTGCACACACTCACCCTCAGCACCTATGAGATCGAGCGCACCTTCGTACGATCGATCGCATACGAGCTGAGCCCTCACGTGACCTATTTTTAGGTCACTATTCCATCTTCCTTTTTCATTTCTCCCACGCGTCGTACACTCTCCCCCTCCATCTCCATTTTCTCTTCTCCCAAACACCCCCAAAACCACCACCTCCACACCACCACACCTCTTCCCATCACCACCGCGGCATCTCTGAGCCACCACCGCTCACCGCCGCACCACCTCCTCCTTTTTTTTTTCACCCCCATTTCCCCTTTTCTCCTTTTTTCTCGCCGTAAACCCAATCTCCCACAAAACCCCATTTTTTTTCCTTTTTTTTTTGTTATTTTAGGGCACAAATCCACTCACGGATTGTGCCCCTTGTTTGTTCTGTTGATTGTGAATAATTTTGCAGGGGGTTGGGTTGTTTTGTAAAAGGGTTCTCAATCCCTTTGGTTTCGGGTTGCACACCACGTGTTCGACAAAAAGCCCCAACCACTTTCCAGCATGCCTAGAGGGCAAGGGTCGACTTCTCGGTCCTCTAGGACCCGAGCCATGATTGCCAGGCCGCCTTTTGAGAGCCGGAAGCTCATTTTGGAGAACACCTTTGCCATCAAAGAGGAGTTCTCCAACAATGAAGCTACAAGTTGGGCGGTCCAAGAGCTGAAGAACCGGGGTTTGAAGAGGCTATTCAAGCCCGTCGCCTCAACTGCATATGAGCGTCTGGTCAAAGCTTTTTACGAGCATCTGAGTTATGATTGCAGCCGGTCGGACGTTCTTGTCTCTTCCATCGACGAAAGAGAAGTGGAGGTGACCATAGCCGATGTAGCGGCCGTCTTGAAGTGCAGCCATGAGCCTCCCGAGTCGTACGTTCCTTGGCTTGAGTGCCTCTCCATGCTCACCCTCGAGGACATCATTTCCGACATGTGTGAGGGGCAATATGCAGACAAGCACCGGAATGCAGCCAGCAAAGTAAAGATTCCTCAGAATCTTTTGTTCATTGACATGGTGCTGTATAGGAACATCTGTCCTTTGGGACACAAGACACAGAGGCGGGACTTGTTCCTCAATGCCCTGTATGCGTTCCACAGAGGCTTTTGGTACTCCATTCCCGAGCTCATATGGAGACAGATTTACAAATTTTGGGAAGGAGTACACCATCGAGTTGCCGAGCACACCAAGACTTGGGGTTTGCCTTTTCCTTTTCTTATCACTCACATTCTTAGGAAGAAGGGGATTAAAGGCAAGGCTACGGACGGGCCAATCACCGAAAGCCCACACTTCGGCCGCATTCAGTGGAACCAGAGTTGTTCCCACATGCCTAGAGCAGCAGCAACACCAAAGCCAGAGCCAGAGCTAGAGCCAGAGCCCATGGACATTTGTGAGATGGCAGCTGAGCAGGAGAGAGCAGCTAAGCCAGAGAGGGCGGCATAATATGAGGAGCAGCCAGACGAAGAAGAATACGAGGAGACGATCACTCTTAACGCTGCTGATTTTTATGCTCTTCAGGACTCCTTGGCAGACATCCAGTTCCAGATTGCGGACATACAGAGGGATGCACGCCAGGACAGGCTCGAGATCCTTGACATGCTGCGAGCCATTCTAGACAGGCTGCCACCAGCCCAATGACATCTCTGTGACGTTTTGGTTATCTTTTTTACACCCATTGCACTTCATTTGTATTTTCTTTATCTGCGCACTGTGGGCAGTGCGAATTTTGAGTTGGGGGTATTTTTTGCGCACATTTTGTTTTTGATTATGCATTTTATTTTAATTATGGTTTATTTTCTTTTGTGAGCTTAATTTAATGAACACATGATCACTTTGTTAAGGGAATTTAAATTATGTTATTTTCTTTTGCAGTATGAGATAGTACAATTCAATTTGATTTTCACGAGCACATTTGGCACGTAATTTGTGGGATAAAATGCTGAGTTTGGTCATGTTAGTTTTGTAAGCTAAAATACAGTTGGTAGCCTGTTGGGAAATAACCTTGGTTTATTTATAAAAATTAAAAAAAAATGATGATCATTTTGAGCTTTTCACCAAGTAACCGGACATCTTGCCTCATTAAGCATTGAGCGTTCGCGTAAAAAGTGAGAAGTTAGACTTGGTTAGTGAAGCTTCGTAGCCTTTTTAACTCGAGTTAGTAGGTCCTTAGGGGTGTTTTTACACCTAATGCCCTAAAACCTTCTGGTTTGGGAGTCATTGACTTAACGCTTGATACATGGGTCAATTAGAAGGCTTAAGGGAGCTAAGCAATAAAAATAAAAAAAAAAAAAATTGAAATAAACCTTGGTTATTGTGTCCGATGGGTAGTCTAATAAATTTTGAGTGTCGAAGCATGCATGACTAGAATAAGTTTTTAAATCCCATAATTATGTGTTGAAGTCACTTTCACTAGAATTGATTAGTGTGATATCTCATAGTGCCATGTTTGTAGCTTGATTGATAATTCCCTAAAAATTGTGAAGATGTTGTTTGTTTGATTAAGTTTGCTCATGAATAAAACCATAATTGTTATATTGTTGCATTGTTGAAAATAAAATTTTTGTGCAATGTTTGTGGGTATCATTCATGGAAAACCCTCACGAGACTTCACTCATCCTCTAGGGAACCCTTAAAGGTTTAAAAGGCTTGTTGCATAGGCTAAATGCAACCGTTCTCCCATGAAAGCGGACCTATGTTTAATTTTGTTTTTCAATTTTATTTTGCTAAGGGACTAGCAAAATGTAAGTTTGGGGGTATTTGATCGGTGCCAAATATTATATATTTGACCCCTATATTTGCTAAGCCTTTAGTACTATTAATATCTAACATTTTTAGTTGTTTTTAGTGTTTTATGGTATGCAGGTCATTGCATCAACACATGGCTACCAAAAGGCAAAATGGACTTGAAGAGATGCCATGGACTTCCTGCCAATGCGTTCGAACGCACTTGGTGCGTTTGAACGCAACTGCGGTAGAACGCAGGGAGTAAGTTCGAACGCAGGTCCAGTTAGCTCGCGTCTCACACTGTTGCCCTAGCCGGCCCTATGATTCCATCGCTTCCAGCCTGGCGCCACAGCAGTTATCTGCATTCGATCGCAGAGTGTACGATCGAACGCATGCATCAGTGCGATCGAACGCAGCCCTATGACCCGGCAGCACACCAATTTTCTATAAATAGCCCCCTTAGTGCATTTTGTCCGAAGCTTTTTCTTTTGGGCGAGTTTTTAAGAGCATTTTCCATTATTAGGCCCTGCTCTGCCCATTTAGTTGTAATACTTTATTTTTAATTTAATTTAATGCATTCCTTTCATTGTTCTTTACTTTCTTGTTACATGGGTGGCTAAAATCTTCAACCAAGGTTGAAGATGAAGCCTCACCCTTAGCGTTTATTTAATGTTTTTACATTTATGCATTTACTTTCCGTCATTTACAGTTCATGTTCGTTTCAATACAATTTATGTGACAAAGTTGTTTTGATTGTCGTTTCGATGCTTTGGAAGTCTAACCCTCGTTGTGTTCCAAGTCGGGTGCACAACGGATGAGTGAACTCAATTAAATATCCACTGTGATCCATGGATACAATGGATGATTCTATTGAGAATCACTATCCGTTGTAGTTCCTTAACGGTAAACACCTCAAGTGGTTCGACTAGCATCAAAATAGCAATATAATATGACTTAAGTTCTAATCGATAGACGGAAGTGTGTGTTTTAATGTTTAAGCAAATCTTTTTATTGGGTGAGGTGTAGTCTTTGACCTTAGTTAGTTTTCTCCATTCATTTACATTTTCTAGAATAGTTTTCATTTATGCAAGTTTTGTGTTTGATTATACTACTCACTTTTGGAAATAGGTTAAAATAGGGTTAATTTAAGATTAATATTAGTTTTTGAGCAAACGCCGTTCTCTGTGGTTCGATCCCGCATTTTGAAACTCTACACGGTCAACGACTCGTGCTATTGCGAGTGCATTCTAATTTGCATACCAACCTCACCTAATCAACAAGCTGCATCACTCCAGGTATATGCTATATGTTCTAATTTTGATCACACTACTGCCACTTGTCCTTTGTATTCATATATAGATCAAGAGCAAGAAAACTATGTGGGATAGAACAATTATCCACCCAAGAACAATCCATACTCCAACACCTACAATCTAGGGTGGCGAAACCACCCCAACTTCTCATGGAGTAACAATCAAAATGCTCTGAACTTTCAAGGGCAGCAAAGGAACTCCCAACCAGCAGCCCTACTAGTCCAAAAGTCAAAGAAAGGTGATTTAGAAAGTCTTGTGATGCAATTGGCGACACAACAACAACAAATGCTGAAGACACAAAAGCAGTTTATGGCAGAGGAAAAACAATTTCGGACTGAGCAAAAATAAACCAATGCAAGGCATGACCAATCTATTCAAAGACTGGAAGTACAAGTGAGGCAATTGGCTAAGGAGTTGAGTGGAAGAAAGTAGGGTGAATTTCCAGCCCAAACAATACTAAATCCAGGGGGTCACTAACAACTACAAGCTGTCACGATTCTTAGAAGTGGCAAGGTGATTGGAACTGAAGAGACGGCCCAATCACAGATAAGTAAGATGAGGGTATATCCACCACCACCCTTCCCTTAAAGGTTAGTAAAGCTAAAGACTGAAGTGAATTCACAAGTATCTCCAGTTGAAGCATCCACATCCAAGGTAAGTGAAATGGAGAAGGTGAATGCACCACCCTTCCCTCAGAGGTTAGTAAAGCCAAAGAAAGAAAATAAGATGTTTGATATTTTTGAAATCTTGAGAAAAGTTCAAATTAATATTCCTTTACTAGATGCAATCAAACAAATTCCATCTTATGCCAAATTTCTTAAAGATTTTTCCACTAATAAAAGGAGGTTCCAGGAGCATGAAGCAATGGCTTTAATTGAAGAGGTAAGTGCGGTGTTGTTAAGGAAGTTACCGCCTAAGCTTAAAGATCCAGGGAGTTTTACTATTCCTTACAGGATTGGTGATCATGATTGTAAGCGTTCATTACTAGACCTAGGTATGGTGTCAATTTGATGCCATACACGGTGTATGAGATGCTAGGTTTAGGGGAGTTGCAACCAAGTTTTATCACCTTGCAACTGGCAAACAGAAGCATAAAAAGATCAAGAGGTATACTTGAGGATGTCTTGGTAAAAGTAGGTAAATTCATTTTACCTGTTGATTTTATTGTCTTGGATATGGAAGAAGGCCCGATGCCATCACCTTTACCAGTTATCTTAGGGAGGCCCTTCATGAGAACTACTAATACAAAAATTTGGGTGAAAAAGGGTACTGTGAGCATGAAAGTAAATGGTGAAAAGATAGTATTTAAGGTTTTTGAAGAATCACAATTACCTCAAGATGATTTTGAATGTTTTAATGCTTGTATGATCCAAGGTGTTGTTGAGAATACTTTTCAGGACCATCAAATGAATCCATTGCAAGCTACCCTTACTCACAGTGTGACAAGGAAGGACAAGGAGCCAATTATTGAAGATGTTACTGAAGACATTATGGAAGTCATGAAACCCCTAGTACCTTCTCCATCACATCCAGGTGCTAGAAGGAAGAAACAACTGAAGGAACTTGAGGAGTTGAGGCATAAGGCAGATGAGAATAACAAACTCTGCAAAGGAAGAACCAAGATTGATCATGATAAGTACCATGCCAAGAAGGAGTTTTAAGTGGGACAGAAAGCGTGGACTTATAAATCAAGATTTCGGCTCATCCCTGGTAAGTTCAAGTATCAATGGTTTGGTCCTTGTATTATCACTAACGTGTTTCCTCATGGAGCATTGGAGGTTCATAGTCCACAGAAAGATCAAACATTCAAGGTGAATGGACACAGAGTAAAGCCATATGTTGGAGTGAATTCTACACCAAGAGCACCTAGGCCACATGTGGTGGACTTCAAGTGCACCTTCCCAAAAGAGTAGCACTGAAGCTATTATGGAGGCATTGAGCAGTCTAGAATCTCAAGCGCCTCTGTTGAGGTCAGTGGTACTGAGGCCACTGAGTGCAGTAGTAATTTATGTTTTTCTATGTTTTGACATTACTTTGTGTTGCTTTTCATTTTATTTTATTTTTTCCTTAGTCATTTTTGTGGTTTCGAAAGCTGGGAAGTGGCATTTTGTTATTGCGATCGATCGCACATCCTTGGGCGATCGAGCGTAGAAATCTCTTCAATTGTGCTAAACATTCTGAGGAAGCGAATGATCGCTATGTGAATTGCGATCAATCGCAGATCTCACTGTGCGACCTTAGGCGCACGAGCGCATCAGCTCACACACACTCACAATCATGCATGAATGTGATTGATCGCACTTAAAGTGCGATCGAGCGCACTCGTAACAGAGGGTCACGTGACCTACATTTAGGTCACTTCTTCCCATCTCCCCACCACTTTCCCCTTGCACTGTACTCATTCCTGCACTTTCCACCTTGCACCTTTTCACCCACTTGCACTCTCCACACTCCCAAACACCACCAACCACCACCCACAATCAGTCACCAGCCACCACACGCCACCAAAAGTCCCTATTACCTACCTACTTACTTCACATTTTCACTATTCCCCTGTTTTCCACCGATTTTTCTCCAACCCTCACATTCCCTATTTTCACTAAGTTTTTGTGTTTGTTTCTGTTTTTGACAACTGCAATCTGTGTATACAGATTTTAGTTGTCTTATGTTATTGGTTTTCTTGTATTTTGTAGGGGTTGGAAAATCTTTGGAGTGGATTTGCACCACTTAGTTTCAGAGCTGCACACCATATGTTTGACAGAAGTCCTGACTAACACCACATGGGGCACGATAATGATCAGCCACACCGTCTGGCTGAAGACGTTAAACTTAGCGCTCATGGGAGGCACCCCACAACATATCCTTTTAATACTTGTTTTTATTTTTGTTTTATTTTTATTTTGTTTTGTTTTCCGTTGTTACTTTAGTATTGTGTTTTCAGGGACTAAAGGGTACTTCAGTTCAAGTTTGGGGGTGTGCTATGAGCCATGCCACTCCAGACAGTTCTCCATCTCCCAGGTCAGCTCTTTTGATGAGTGCCTAAAAGTGCTTATTTGGACCCCTTAATTTATATTTGTTAGGCTCTTAGCTTTGTTAATAGCTAATGTTTTGTATTGTTTTAGTGTTTTAATGTGTTGTAGATCATTGGTACGAATCGTGGTTCAAAAGGGGCGAAATTAAGCAAATATGGTATTTCAGCCTCTACAGGTGCGATCGAAGGCACTTGGTGCGTTCGAACGCAAGTGCAGTCGAATGCAAGGAGCACTTTCGAATGCATGCCTCGTCAGCCCACGTTTCCCGCGTCGCCTTAGCCGGCCCTATCAATCATCGATTCAGCCTCGTGCCGTGGGCAGTTATGTACATTCGACCGCACTTAGTGCGTTTGAACGCACTGCGGTCGAACGCAACGCCTACACTCGAACGCATGCTGCGCGGCGATGCGCCTGCGACCGAACGCACAGCACCACTATCGAACGAACGCAGGGTTGCATTCGAACGCATGCCATGCGATCAAATGCACCCCTGACCTGGTAGCACATTTTATTTTGTCTATAAATAGAACCCTTTGTATTTTCTTATTTTCGACGCTTGGGATGCGTTTGAGGCGCCCTCAGTGGCCCAAAACCTCCCCGTTCTTCATTGTATACACTCCTAAAGGTCAATTTAATTTAATGCTTTTATTTATTTTGCTTTAGTCTCTTATTCCCTTCACCATGTTTTTATCTAAATATTTTTATGCTTAGTTTAATACTCCGTTCGTCATTTACTGTTTTGCTTGTTCATTTCAATTCAATTTCGTGACAAAATTGCGTTGATCGTTGTTTATGAATCAGTTAACGTCAACAGTCGTTGCAACCGGAGATACATCGGATGATTCGTCTTCGGACCAATATCCGTTGTAACCTCTTAAAACAGTGTTTGTATCGATTAGTTCGACAAGATTTCGTAACGACAATAGGACATGCATTAGTGCTTAATTGATAGACGGATGTATGTACTAATTAATAGCAAATAGAATATGCCTAGTAGCGTAATCGTTGTTGAGTATGGACTAAGCATGTTTATATGTTGATTAAATTGAGGTGAGGCAGATTAGGGACCTTAGCGTTTTTATTTCTTTATTTTTATTGCATTTTAATTTAGTTTTATTTTCTGCACGCCACGTGTTCGATATTTGGAACTAGGTTAAGATAGGATTAGTTTAGGGGATTTAAAATTAGTTTTTAACAAACGTGATTCTCTGTGGGTTCGACACTCGCACTTGCACAACCACTCTATTACAAACGACTCGTGCAATTGGCGAGTACTTATTTTTGGTACGACCAACTTTCCATGTTATTTACACATTGGGGACAATGTGTAATTTAAGTTTGGGGTTATGGGGACACATTTACACACACTTTGTCTTGTTTTTGAAAAAAAAAAATGCATGTTCATGTTGTCTTGAAAATTTTTGTTGATCTAAGAATTGTGATTTGATTTCATCAGTGAGCTTAAAATTTTGAACACATGATCTGATGATAGAATTTTTGAGTTTTGTTACTTACTTTAGACAGTTGAGAATTCACATGTTTGATCTGCTCTAACACAAGCACATTAGCACATGATTTGTGGGGTATGACATGTGGTTTTAATGTGTATGTTTTTATGTTTTGGGTTACACTGGATGACTTATTGGTTGGATACATTAGCATAATAATATATATATAAAAGAAAAAAAAATTGATCATTAATAAGATTTTCACTGAGTAACTGGACCTCTTGCCTCATTAAACATTGAGTGTTCACGTCAAAAGGTGAAGAGAATTGATTTGGTTAACTTTATGGCTAGTTTAGTTTCGTTGCCTTTTTTACTTGAGTTAGTAAGTCCTTAGGGTTGTCTTTACACCTAATGTCCTAAAACCATCTGGTTTGGGAGTCATTAGCTCAACACTCGCTACATGGGTCAATTAGAAAGCTTAAGGGAACTAAATATTGCAAAGCCTAATAATAAAAGAAAGAATAAGAAAAGTATGCCATTGTTGTTCATTCTGATAGGACTTTCAGTGAATCTTGAGATATTGAGACATTGCACATTGAAATTATTTGGAAGCTTCATAGTTTTGTACTAATTCACTTTACACTGTTTCGAACTTGTGATGCCTTAGCTTGCCTTTTGTAAGTGATTAGACTTTAAAATTCCAATTCATTGTGAAGATGGAGTTTATCTTTTTAAGCTTGCTAATGAATGAAAATCATGGTTTAGAGTGATACTTTAATTTTTGGGTAACATGAACTTGTGCATAATGTTTGTGGGTAACATTTCTGGAAAACCTTCACGAGACTTCACTCGTCCTCTAGGGAATACCTAGAGGTTTAAAAGGCTTGTTGCATACGTTAAATGCAATCGTACATCCCACGAAAGCTGGACTTATCTTTTTGTTTTGCATTTAATTTTTAGTTTTGTATTGCTAAAGGACTAGCAATATGTAAGTTTGGGAGTGTGATAAGTGCTTAAATATTCATATTTAAGCCCTTTAATTTATATATGTTAAAGCTCTTAGTTTGTGTTATTTCTTTCTATTTTATTTCCTTTTTGTGTTTTATAGGTCTCTGGAAGAAAAGGAAGTAATTCTGAAAATCTAGGGCTTAAAGGACAAATTGGGAAAATGTTGAGTCTGTTGGAGCGATCGAGCACAAGGGATCTACGATCGAGCACACTAACGCTCGAGTGCCCAAGCCAAGGATCGAGCGCACCTGCGCTCACGCGCACAAGAAGAGGATTAATCGTAGTGCGATTGAGCGTACACAGCCTGCGATCGAGGGCACCTGTGCGTGAAGACCAAGTCAACCGCAGCCCTATTTTGGAAAGTTTTACTTTTAGGGTTTTTGTGCAACAGGGGCGAAACCCTACGATTTTTGGGGTTTCTAGGGTTTCCTTAGACTCTATAAATAGGCTTGTAAACATAGAAAAACACACATGTGATTTTGGAGAAGAATTGACGGCTCTCAAGGAAGCGATTTTCTAGGTTTATTCTTTTCCTTTATTTTATTTTATGAAGATGATTAGCATCAATATCATGTGTAACTAAACCTTTCAATAGGGCTTGATTGAAGCCCTGATCATGTTTATATATTAATTCAATATTAGCGCCTTTGCGATAATTGCATTATAGTATTTAACTTGATTAATACCTGTTTTCATGAATTCCTCATGTGTGTTTGCCTGATCAACATATGCATGTGGTATGGACTTGTTAGTTAAATCAATTTGGATGGTCGAGTCCTGGGTTTAACATAAGTAACAAAAGCAATCTAGGTCGGGTTCTTGGGTTAATCAACATGGGAAATCGAGAGTATATACCATGCCCTAGGTCTCATGTGGTTGTCAGTTTTCACAATTCTTATGCTTTCTTAAAGAACAACTTAGTATACACCATACTAAATCCTTTATGAAAGAAAAGAGTTAGAGTATACACCATGTCTAACTCATTGCTTAGGGAAACCAATAGCTTAAGGAGGATACACCATGCCCTTAGGTTGGCAACCATTAAATACGCATAATGTAATTAAAGTATTGGTATATTGTTTTATTGTATACACATAATTAGTGATGGAAATCAAAGCCCTGCTCATTATCTTTATTGAATTAAAAATCAATTTTTCGTTCTCTTATTTTCTATTGCGAAATTATTTCTAATCAAAATTTACCAATTCTTGTGGGATCGATCTTGCATTTACACACTATGCTACGACATTGACCTTGTGCACTTGCAAGTAAAACTTCAATTATTTATCTATTAATTTAGGTAGATAATTTCACAACACTTAACGGGAATGATACCCACAAACATTGTAGCACTATGTTGTTAACAAGAAAGAAGTTTCACACAAACCCTGGTTCTTATTCATGAGTAAGCTTAAAAAGACAAACATCATCATTTCAATCACAAGGAAATCCAGAATCAACTCGCTCATAAATGGACAGCTGAGACATCATATGTTTAGAAAAGTGAAAAGTGAAATTAGCATACAATTATGAAGTTTCAATTTAAACTCAAGACAAGTTCCTCAAAATTTGTAAAAATCCCTAACAAATGAAACAACCGAGGCAAGATAAACATATTTTTCTCTCTCTCTCTCTTTTTAAAATTTTTTTTTATAGGTTAAGCAATGTCTGACTCCCTTAAGCTTTCTAATTGACTCATGTAACAAGTGTTAGACTAATTACTCCCAAGCCAAATGGCTTTAGGGCACTAGATGCAGAACATCCCTAAGGGCTTATTAACCATTATGAAGTTTCAATTTAAACTCAAGAGAAGTTCCTCAAAATTTGTAAAAATCCCTAACAAATGAAACAACCGAGGCAAGATAAACATATTTTTCTCTCTTTTTAATTTTTTTTATAGGTTAAGCAATGTCTGACTCCCTTAAGCTTTCTAATTGACTCATGTAACAAGTTAGACCAATTACTCCTAAGCCAAATGGCTTTAGGGCACTAGATGCAGAACATCCCTAAGGGCTTATTAACTCAAGTCAAAAAGGTTAAAAAGCCAAACTAGCCATACCATCAATCAACTTTAAACTTCAAACATTTTGACATGAACACTCAATACTTAATGAGGCAAGAGGTTCGGTTACTAAGTGAAAAACTAAAAATGATTTTCTTTTTTCTTTTTTTTTTCACTTGCAAGCCAAGGTTATTCTTCACTAGATATCCAACAAATCTAAAAAAGAACATGATTAAGCTTAAATTTCATACTTCATAGAAAAAATGCTAATGTGCTCATTAAAATTTAGCTTAAAACAAGTGAAATCCCTTTTTCCCAAAAATAAGTCAAAGGAGTCAGATTCCTAATGACATAATGTTGTGTTCAACCCTTTAAGCAAGTTAATGAAATGCAAATCAAAGTCACAATTTAACTCAAGCTTGACAACAACATAGAACCACTATACATATATATATATATAACAGAAAAAAAAAAACAAAAGCATGAAAAATAAAAAGAAAAACAACAAAAATAGCAATGGACAACAGTTTTCCATACCCCCAAACTTGAATCACACAATGTCCTCAATGTGGGCAAAAATACAATATCGAGAGGTGAAGAAAACCGAAGTGCCGAGAAACGTCCTCCTCCAAACTGACTCATGAAAACACCCGTCCTAAAAAGTATAAAAACAAGAACAATCACAAACAAAACAAACATGAATAATAGGAAAGAAAATGATAGAGGGATGCCTCCCATAAGCGCTAAGTTTACAGTCTTCAACCAGACTTTCCTTAGTAGACGATCAGTTAGAAGAAGTAGGGTCCTCCAAGGGTAATTCCTCAATCTCTGGCATCTTTAGTTCCAGGAACGGCTTCAGCCTCTGACCATTGACCTTGAAAGTATTTCCATTGTTGGGATCCTCAATCTCGATGGCTTCATGAGTAGAAACTGCATGCACTATGAATGGTCCAGTCCATCCGGATTTGAGCTTCCTGGGACACATATGCAGACGTGAGTTGTAAAGGAGAACTTTCTGACCATCTTCAAAAGATCTTCTCAATATGTTTTGGTCATGAGTCCTCTTCATCTGAGCTTTGTACGGTGATGTGGTATTTTTTGTGTCCAAAAATATCAATAATAAAAATAACCACTCGCAATAGGACGAATCCTTGTAGGATAAGGCTATAGAGCGGGTGTCGACCCTTAAGGACTATAGGGATGTTGTTATCAAGTTTATGAAGATTAAAATTAACTTAATTTAAAAGATGTTTGATTTGGTTTTTGAATTTATAAACTAAATGCATAAAAGTAAAGATAAAAGCAATGAGAGATAAAATAGGGGGTTGATTTCACCACTAACCGCATAACAATGGTCAATCATAAATTAATAAGAGAAATTCATATTATGCATGATATAGAGCTCATGTCACTCGAGTAGTCAAGAAAATACCATCATTAAGGAATAAGTATAACCCATCTTCGGTTGGCATGGACTGTCCACCTAACAACTAAGATGCGGTACAACCCGTCTTCTCTAGGTATGGATTATCTAATTCCTTAATAGGCTACACACAATCAATGAATAAGCATAACCCATCTTCGGTTGGCACGAACTGTCTACCTAAATTACACTAAACTAGGGTGTAGTACAATCTGTCTTCCCTAGGCATGGCCTATCAAATCCTATTGATCATGTATCAATTAAAACCGTTGTATAACAATCATTCATATAATCACAGAAAATATGAAGGATTGAGTTCAATCAATATAAAAGACTTTTTAAGATAAGATAAGAAATTCATAATGATTGAATATAAACATTAAGATTAATTCTCACATTTATACATCCGTCATGCGTATAGAAAAACCCATATTAAATATAATTAAACCATTGTTACTTGGAAAGGGCTACATCAACGCCCTATTACAGAATTTAGCCGCTCATCGGGGTGCTGGGATGGCCTCTTGCCATGATCTTCTCCTCTTCAACTTGTCAGGCCTCCAAGGAGATAATTTATATCTAAAACTAAGCACACTTCTCTTGAAGTTTAAAGGCCTATTTATAGGGATCAAACAAGCCCTATAAGCCCTAGGAAACCTAGAAAATTCAAACTTCAATCTCCTAGTCAAATTAGGAAGCAAACCATGTACAAATCGGAATAGGATTTGTCCAAATTTACGTTCTTCTCTTTCGAGACAATTTTGGCATAGTGGGAGTCCGATTTAGGAAAACATTATTTCAAAATTCTTTGTATAACTTTGAGTTAGCTTTCCAATGCCGCTAGAATCACCTTAATCCGATATTTGAGCTGAAAGTTATGGCCAAAATACTGAGACGTGTCCAGAATCTAAAATTCTATCTGATCCGATTTTGACTCAAATTAGAGAAATTCCGATTTTATCATTTCCTTAATTTGATTAAACTTAGTCACATCATATAGGCCCTCTATTATGATTGGTTAAGCTTAACCATATCTTCTAAGTCTTCTCAAAGTGTATTTTAAGCCCAAATTCAATGGAATTAATTGTATCTTTATTTAAAACCTGAAAACAATAAAACAACACAAAATCAAACAAATAACATTGCTAAGGAATTAACATATACAAGTTAAGGAGCTTGAATGTGCAACATTCAGTGCTTATCATACGGCTTGGCATAGTCATAGGCATCATTCCTTAATTCTTCTAATTCATCAAGTTGGAGCTTCCTCTAATCGCCAGCCTTGGTGAGATTGAAGTTTAGCTACTTGATAACCCAATATGCTCGATGCTCAAATTCCATAGGAAGATGGCACGCCTTGCCATACACCAGTCGATAGAGAGACATGCCAATTGGAGTCTTGAATCTTGTCTGGTATACCCACAAAGCATCATTGAGTGGTAGAGACCAATCCTTCCTCCTCTTGATTTCTCTGTTGGATATCTAAACATGCCCACTTGTCTGAGGATGGTAGGGCGTTGCAACTTTATGAGTGATCCCTTACTTCTTCATGAGTTGCTCAAAAAATTGGTTGCAGAAATGCTTCCTCCCATAACTGATGATGGCACGTGGTGTCCTAAAACGTGCAAACACATTTTCTTTCAAAAACAGAAGCACAACTCTATGATCATTGGTCTTACAAGAAATGGCCTCCACCCACTTGGAAACATAGTCAACTGCCACAAAGATGTAGAGGTACCAATAAGAATTAGGGAAGGGTCCCATGAAGTCAGTGCCCCAAACATCAAAAAGCTCCACTAATAGGATCAGGTTCAATGACATAATGTTCCTTCTTCCGATGCTCCCCAACTTCTAGCATCTCTCACAGGCTAAACAATAGGCATGGGCATCACGAAATATGGAAGGCCAATAGAATCCACTTTGAAGGATCTTTGCCGCGGTCTTCTTGGAACTGAAGTGGCCTCCACGTGCATGATCATGGCAGAAAGAGAGGACATTCTGATAGTCACTCTCAGGAATGCATCTCCTTATAATCTGATCTGGGCAGTATTTGAACAAGTAAGGATCATCCCAAAAGAAGTACTTTGCTTTAGCCAAGAATTTTGATCTGTCTTGCTTGGTCCAATGTAAAGGCATCTGGGCAATGACAAGGTAGTTCACAATATCTACGAACCATGGTGCAGAAGTTTGAGAGATGTGCATAAGTTGTTTATCAGGGAACATCTCAGCAATAGGTACAACATCTTCATTAAAGTCCATAACTAGCCTGGATAGATGGTCAGCTACCACATTCTAGGAGCCCTTCTTGTCCCGAATCTCAATGTCAAACTCTTGCAGCAATAGAATCCACTGGATGAGACGAGATTTATCATCTTTCTTAGACAAAAGATATTTCAGAGCAGCATGATCCAAGTAGACCAAGACCTTAGATCCTAGCAAATAAAATCTAAACTTATCTAGAGCAAACACAACAACCAACAACTCCTTTTCAGTGGTGGAGTAGTTGAGCTGTGCATCATTCAGGGTCTTGCTGGCATAGTATATGACATGAGGAAGCTTCTCCACTCCCTGCCCCAACATGGCTCCCACAGCATAATTGGAGGCATCAAGCATTATCTCGAACGACACTCCCCAATTAGGTGGTTGAATGATTGGTGTAGAGGTTAAGGTTTTCTTCAGAATCTCAAAGGCTATCTAGAACTTGTCATTAAAATTGAAAGGAATATCTTTTGCCAATAAGTTGCATAGAGGTCTTGCTATTTTGTTGAAGTCCTTGATGAATCTTTTATAGAACCCAACATGTCCCAGAAACAATCGAATCTCTTTAATTGTCCGTGAAGATGAAAGGTTAAAAATCATATCCACCTTGGCTTTGTTAACCTCTATACCTTTGTGAGAAATAACATGCCCCAAAACAATCCCTTGTTTTACCATGAAGTGGCATTTTTCCTATTTTAAGACCAGATTCTTCTCCTTACACTGTGCCAACACCCAAGTGAGATGGTGCAGACACTCCTCAAATGATGAACCAAAGACTAAGAAGTCATCCATAAATACCTCCAGGTGACGTTCAACCATATCTGAGAAGATATTGATCATGCATCGCTGAAAAGTAGCAGGTGCATTATACAACCCGAATGGCATACAGTGATAGGTAAACGTACCGAAAGGACAAGTGAACGTAGTCTTTTCTTGGTCTTCAGGATCCAGCAGTATTTGATTGAAGTTGGAGTAGCCATCCAGAAAACAATAGTAAGCATGGTCGGCTAACCTCTCCACCATTTGATCAATGAAAGGGAGTGGAAAGTGGCTTTCCTTGTCACAGTGTTCAGCTTTCTGTAGTCAATGCACACTCTCCATCCCGACTGAACACGAGTTGGGACCAACTCATTGTCTTTATTTTTTATCACTATAATTCCCACCTTCTTGGGTACCACATAAATGAGAGTCACCCATTTACTGTCAAGATTGGGTATATGATTCCCGCATCCAAAAGTTTGATCACCTTAGCTTGCACTATCTCTTGCATGGCCGGATTCAACCGTCTTTGTGGCTCACGAGAGATTTTAGCATTTTCTTCAAGGTGAATCTTGTGCATTACCACTACAGGGCTGATTCCCTTTATGTCTCCAATTGACCACCTGATTGCTTCTTTATGCTTTCTCAACACATTCAGCAACTCTTGTTCTTAAGTCTCATCCAAGTCAGTAGCAATGATCACCAGTAGAGATTCAGTGGGGTCCAGATACTTGTACTTCAGGGTGTCCGGTAGAGGCTTCAACTCCTGCTTGACAGGCTCAGCTGCTGATGAAGATGGATTAGGGTATGATGTTTCAATGGTTCCTCTAGTATCAGTCTCTCTTGTCGTAGCTAAGTCCAACAATTCGTCAGCTTGTTCCAATAATGTGTCCAGGTTCATGTCACCTCCAAGTGCCATAAGGCATTCTCCTAAGGGGTCGTCAATACTCAGCTCATTTACAGTCTCCTCCACTATCTCCTTTATCAAGCATGCATTTCTGACCTCCTCATACTCAAATGGTTGCCTGCTGATATCAAAGATATTCAACTCCACTTTCATGTTCCCCAAAGGATATCTTCATAACTCCAATTCTACAGTTGATTAGGACGTTAGCTGTAGCTAAAAAAGGACGCTCTAATATGATTGGAACTTGAATCTCCACATTTACAGCCGACTCTGTATCTAAGATGATGAAGTCCACAGGGTAGTAGAACTTATCGACTTTGATCAGAACATCTTTAATGATTCCCCTCAGCCTCTTCACATATCTGTCAGCCAATTGAAGTGGAATTGAAGTGGATTTTAGCTCTCCCAATCCTAGCTGAACATAGACTGAATACAGAAAGAGATTGACATTGGCTCCCAAATCCAACAAAGCTCTTTTAGCTCGGCTATCACCAATCTTACAAGCTATGGTAGGACATCTAGGGTCCTTATACTTGACATGCATTTTGTATTGCAGAATAGAGCTTACCTACTCAATCGGGAAAGCTTTCTTGGGAACATTTGTCTTTCTTTTGATGGTGACCAAATCTTTCAAAAATTTGGCATAAGAAGGCACTTGTTGGATGGCATCTAGGAATGGTATGTTGATTTGCACTTGCTAGAACACTTCCAAAATGTCATCGAACTTCGAGCTTTTCTTTGGCACCATCAGTCTTTCTGGATACAGAGCTTTTGGAACATACTTGGAATGATCCTCAACACTTGAAATGACCATGTCTAGTTCATCATTTCTTCCAGGCTTGTCCTAGCTTTCCTTTTCTTTTGCAGTCTTAGTGTCTTCTTTAGGTTTGGCCATTTGATTATCCACTTGTTTGCATGATCTTAAAGTGGTGATTGCTTGCACGTGCTCTTGTCCATGAGTGGAGGGGAGGAACTCCCAATAAGAGGACTAGCAATAGACACCCTAAAACCCATTCCCTTCCCTATGTTTAGGAAAAATCTCAAAAATTCTAAAAAATGCACCCACATCAGAATCCCTATATTTGACCTGAGCCCTTGGGTATCTACAGTGTTTCCCAATGCATTGGGAAACACTATAGTTTCCCAATGGAATATTATACTCCTAAATAAAGTGTTCTCTCTCCTCTCTCCTCTCTTCTTCTTCCTCTGGCAACAGCACCCCATCTCCCTCTTTCCTTCACGGTTCTCTCTCTCTCTCACGTTCTCCTTCCTCTCCCAGAAACACTCGACCCAGTTTTGCAGAACCCATGCTTTGGGCCACACAACCACCAAAATTCAAAGAGGGAAGATTGTGTGGGAAAGAGAGATCAAAGAAGAAGAAGACGAAGGAGCAAACCCAAAAAGGGAAGCACCACCAATTGAAGCTTAAATCTTGATTTTGATTTTTAACCCAATTGCCAGCTTGAAGGAGAAAACCCAAAAGGATGAGTTGTAGATCGCCAACTTGAAGCTTGAAGCTTGGTGATCGATGTCAAATATTGTATATTGGACTCCCTTTAACTTATGTTTCTTAGGCTCTTAGTTTTGTTAATATCTCATGTTTTGTGTTGTTTTAGTGTTTTAGTGTGTTGTAGGTCCTTGGTGAAAATTATGGTTCAAAAGGGCGGAATTAAGTAAAGATGGAAGTTTAGCCCCTACCAGTGCGATCGACCGGACTTTGTGCGATCGAGCACAGGAGGTGCGATCGAGCGCATGCCTCATCAGCCGTAATCACCACGTTGCCCTAGCCGACCCTAGCCTCCATCGCTTCAACACTTGCGCCGTGGGACTTCTGAGGCATTTACATGCGATCGATCGCACACCGTGCGATCAAACACAATGCACACGATCGAACGTACATGGATTTGCGGTCGAACGCACGTTAGACGATCGAACGCATGTGAGACTGTGCTCGAGCGCACTGCCTGTGATCGAGCGCACCCCTGACCTGGCAGCAAACTTAATTTTGTCTATAAATAGGACCTTCATGTATTTCTTACTTTTGGGAGGCGCCTCTAGGGCCTCAAACCCTCTGTTTTCCACTGTGTAACCCTCCTAAATTGTCATTTATTTATTTAAAGTTTTATTTTTCTTTTAATTAGTCTCTTGTTCCTATAAGAGTCTAAATCTTCAACTAAGGTTGAAGATGAAGCCTCACCATTATTTTATCTTCATGTCGTTATGCTTAGTTTATTGCTTCTTCTATCGTTTAACTTTATGTTTATTTGTTTCAATACATTTTAGTGACAAAAGTGTGTTAATTGTTGTTACAAATCGTTAAATGTCAACACTCGTTGCAACCGGGGGTACATCAGATGATTCTTCTTCGGACTAATATCCGTTGTGACTTTTTAAACAGTGTATGCATCGATTAGTTAGACAAGATTTTGTAGCAACAATAGGATACGCATATGTGCTTTATCGATAGACGGAAGTATGAACAAAGTGTTAGCGCTCAGAGTATGCCTAATAGCATAGTCGTTTGGAAGCATGAACTAGCATGATTATATGTTAATTAATTGTGGTGAGGTGGATTCTAGGCCTTAGTATTTTTATTTCTTTATTTTTAAGCATTTAATTTAGTTTTTATTTAATGCAGCTACATGTTTGATTTTTGAGACTAGGTTAAGATATGATTAGTTTAGGCATATAATTAATTATCACAAACACGATTCTTTGTGGGTTCGACACTCGCACTTGCACAACCACTTTATTGCAAAACGATTTGTGTAATTGGCGAGTACTATTTTTAGTACGATCAAATTTTGGCGCCGTTGCCGGGGAATTGGTGTTTTGTTTGAATTGATTTTATGCTTAGATTAATTTTATCTTTCTACTAGTTATTTTAATTTATGCAACTATTTTATTTGTTTCGTGCTTTTGTATAGAAAAAAAAAAAAATTAGATTAGTGTTTGTTTGGCAATTTTTAGTTTAGTTTCAATTTTCTGGAAAATCAGGCACTGATAGTGCGATCAATCGCATCCCTGTTGCGATTGACTGCACTTGAGCCTATTCCAACCTGTCGTGTGCCTGCGCTCGCCTAGTACGCAGTTGCATGCGAGCGCGCCTTTCTGACAAACCGCAATGCGTTTGTGCGATCGATCGTACCTACATAGCGATTGAACGCACGTGCACAGACTGCTACATTTTTGCCTGTTTGCAATCGATTTCAGTGTCCTGAGCTCAAGCTCATCTTTGCTGACTGGACCAACAGACCCGAGGCAGTGTATGTGTCCAGTTTTCAATTTTTTTTTTTTTTTGGTTTAATTATTAGTTTTTGTTTAATTTTTTTTTTCTTCCTGTTTTTATTTATTTACTTGCTGTTGTTAGTTAGTTTATTGTTATTTTTAATTGTTTAAATAGTTTGTTGTTTTGTTAGTTTATTGTCTAGTAATTTGTTTAGTCTATTTTTATTAGTTATTGTTTATTTTATTTTATTTTATTTTTGTTTTATGGTTATTGTTTCATGTGGAATATTTTGAACTGTTTGGGTGAAACATGAGTCTTCCGTTCAATGCTTTTGATGTTTTTCCTAGTCGTAGGACGCCAAATCCTACCAATTTTTACCCACATAAACCATGTTCACACTGCTCCAACCCTTACCATAGTTTAGGTGATTGTCCACATTGGGGACAATTTTCTAATTTTTCGCATGAGCAGTTGAACACCANTCAAATTTTGGCGCCGTTGCCGGGGAATTGGTGTTTTGTTTGAATTGATTTTATGCTTAGATTAATTTTATCTTTCTACTAGTTATTTTAATTTATGCAACTATTTTATTTGTTTCGTGCTTTTGTATAGAAAAAAAAAAAAATTAGATTAGTGTTTGTTTGGCAATTTTTAGTTTAGTTTCAATTTTCTGGAAAATCAGGCACTGATAGTGCGATCAATCGCATCCCTGTTGCGATTGACTGCACTTGAGCCTATTCCAACCTGTCGTGTGCCTGCGCTCGCCTAGTACGCAGTTGCATGCGAGCGCGCCTTTCTGACAGACCGCAATGCGTTTGTGCAATCGATCGTACCTACGTAGCGATTGAACGCACGTGCATAGACTGCTACATTTCTGCCTGTCTGCAATCGATTTCAGTGTCCTGAGCTCAAGCTCATCTCTGCTGACTGGACCAACAGACCCGAGGCAGTGTATGTGTCCAGTTTTCAATTTTTTTTTTTTTTTGGTTTAATTATTAGTTTTTGTTTAATTATTTTTTTTTCTTCCTGTTTTTATTTATTTACTTTATGTTGTTAGTTAGTTTATTGTTATTTTTAATTGTTTAATTAGTTTGTTGTTTTGTTAGTTTATTGTCTAGTAATTTGTTTAGTCTATTTTTATTAGTTATTGTTTATTTTATTTTATTTTTGTTTTATGGTTATTATTTCATGTGGAATATTTTGAACTGTTTGGGTGAAACATGAGTCTTCCGTTCAATGCTTTTGATGTTTTCCCTAGTCGTAGGACGTCAAATCCTACCAATTTTTACCCACATAAACCATGTTCATACTGCTCCAACCCTTACCATAGTTTAGGCGATTGTCCACATTGGGGACAATTTCTAATTTTTCGCATGAGCAGTTGAACACCAGTTTCTCCAGTCCTAGGTTTAAATCAAATTCAAATTTTTATAACCCGGACTAGAACAACCATTCTGATTTTTCATGGCATGCTCATGCTATGGAAAATTTTGCTCCCCAATCTTATGGACTGCACCATCCTAAATATCCGCAGTTTGATAATCCATTTTTCGTTCCTTCATCATATGACTATCCTCCTAAGAAATCTTCTTTGGAAGAAGCTCTTAAGGAATTCATGGAATTAGTCGGCCAACCCACCATTCCTGCGCCATAAGAACCATCATTAGAAAACACACTCGAGGCGTTTAGGCAAACAACCAACCAGTGTGTACAAGAGCTTAAGAGTTCCACCATGGTCTGCTCCCAATCCATGTATGAAATCAATGATGTAACCATGGCGAACACTGAAGCAATCGCAAGGTTGGAAGGACAGCTTGGTCATCTAGTTGCTGAATTCAACATAATTAAGGAAGAGGAGTGTCAAAGTCAAGAGATGGCGAGGAGTGAGGAAGTTTTTAAGGAGACTGTTAATGAACCAAATCTAGAGTATCCTACTCTTGAAGTGCAAACAAAGAAGGGGGAAACCACTGAGATATCATTCCCTAACTCATTAGCAGCTGAGCCTTTCATTTTAGATAACCACTCTTCTTTGCCTTCATCATATAATCATCATCCCCAAGAGTCATTAGTGCAACATTTTCCTACTGCTCATATCGATGACTTAGAGGAGAGGGTGAACCAACTCATGACAGCTAGACATGCCCATACCTAGCTCTCTCACACTCATGCACCTCATCAGTCATGTGAATATTGTTATCATCCTTCTCACCAGTTTGATGATTGCCCTTTCATAAATTATTACATGACTGAAGTTAACAAGTCTGCACATGAGAATGCCCAAACCACCACCACACTTGTTAATGAGGAAATTGCAGATGATGTTGTAAGTGAGTTTAGCTTAGAGGATGCTAAAATGGAATGCTTCACCCAAGATGACTATGACCTAGACCTTGATAGGCTAGTTGTGCAAGATGGTGTGTTGCATGATCTAAGTTTAGAGGATCCTGAGATGAAACACTTTGCTCAAGATAATGATGGCCTAGACCTAGACAAGATACTTGATTATGCTGATATTTTTAGTGAGCCAAGTCTTGAGGATCCATCGGGAGAGTGTTTTGATCAAATTGAATATGATCTGGATCTTGACAAGTTCTTCAAGCAAGCTGTGATGTTTAGAGAGCCAAGTCTGGAGGATCCTTTCAAAGAGAGCTTCGCTCAATTTGAGTTTGATTTGGACCTTGACATGGTACATGAGCAAGCTAAGGCTTTATTGGATCCCACTCCTAAGATGTGGACTGAGAATGGAGAAGAAGAGAACCAGGAGCAGATTGAGCCCCCACCAATTTTAAATTGGTCCAATGACAAGGAAGTGAGTACTGAAGCTCACTCCTTCATCACAATCCCTCTCGAGACACAATATGAACCTCAAGCTTCATTTTTCCAATGTCTCGAAGAGCCATCTTACGTGGAGATTTTCAAGGTATCGCGCACAGAAATATGCAAATATAGGAAGAGACATACCAAGAAAATTTTTCGAAGAAAGCAAATTTGCTACATAAGATGACGGAACATCCTTCCAGAGGGGTATCATATTCTAAAGAAGAAAGGGTGGAAGGGATTGGTTGGACACCCATATGAGCGGGGGAGGTGCAGTACTTTTTCTTTTTTATTTTCCGCATTGCATTTTTTATTTATTTTCTTTCTGTTATGTTATTTTCTGTCATTTTGTTTTTATTTGTTTTAGTTTCTAACAGCAATTAACCATTTAATGTTTGATCCTTGAGAAAAAGATTGCTATTAGTTTTTGACAGGTGTTTCGATGTTCAAGTTCGGGGGACGCCTTGACCTTTGCATATTTCGGTTCCTCATCCCACTGTAATGTATTTCTTGTCACATTGGAGACAATGTGTCATTTAAGTTTGGGGGTGTAAATAAACACTTTGTCTGTCTATTTTGTTTATTTATTTACTTATTTTGTTTTGTTTTTGTCTGTATATAAAATTTTTTCTTTTGCTTGTTACTATGTTGTTGATTGGGCACAACTTACATCGTAACTGTGGATTGCATGTCATTGGTGTGTTTAACTTGTTTGAACATTTCATATCATTAGAAATCCTGGTTTTTGATTCATGTGTTGGATTAGAGAGACTCCACTTGTTTTATTGATATTTCACATATACACTAGCATTAGGGTCAGTGAGGTATGAGATTTGACTTTGAAGTGTGTTTCTTGAGATTTCTAGGTTTGCGATGTGATGATGAAAACCTTGGCTGTTAATAAAAAGAAAATCATAATAAAGTGAGCTTTTCATTGAGTAACCGGACCTCTTGCCTCATAAAGCAATGAGTGTTCGCGTAAAAATATGAGAAATTTCAGCTAAGTAATTGTATGGCTAGTTTAGGCTTCGTAGCTCTTTTGACTTAAGTAATTAAGCCCTTAGGGATGTCTCTACATCTAGTGCCCTAAAATCGCCTGGTTTGGGAGTCACTGGCCCAACACTCGTTACATAGATCATTTAGAAACTTAATGGAGTCAAGCATTGCACAGCCTACACAAAAAATTTCATCTTTCAATTCAAGCCTTTATTGTATTTATCACATTGTTTTCCTATGAATTTTGGGTTACACATCTTTTGAGAATGATTGAAACCCCATGATCTTGTTGTTAGTTCACTTTGCACTTCTTAGAGCATGTGTTGTCTCAATTTTCTAACCTTGAGTGAAATGATGTTTGGATACTTGGATGATGTGGTTTGTATGTTCAACATATTAAATTTGTTAATGATGTATAAACCATGTGTTTGTTTGAAGGGCTTTGTCCATTAATAACATAGTGCCAAATAATTGTTTGTAGGTGTCATTCCTGGAAAACCCTCACGAGACTTCACTCGTCCACTAGGGATGCCTAGGGGTTTAAAAGGCTTATTGCATACGCTAAAGGCAATCGTTTCTCCCACGAAATCGGATTGATGTTTCTTGTTTTCATTGTGTTTTCATTTTTGTTTTGCTAAGGGACTAGCAAAATGTAAGTTTGGGGGTATTTGATCGGTCTCAAATATTGTATATTGGACCCCCTATAACTTATGTTTGTTAGGCTCTTAGTTTTGTTAATATCTCATGTTTTGTGTTATTTTAGTATGTTATAGGTCCTAGGTGCAAATTATGGTTCAAAAGGGCAGAATTAAGCAAAGATGAAAGTTTAGCTCCTGCTAGTGCGATTGAGCGCACTGCGCTCGAGCACAAGAGGCACGATCAAGCTCATGTCTCGTCAGCTGTAATCACCGCGTTGCCCTAGCCGGCCCTAGCCTCCATCGCTTCAACACTTGCACCGTGGGAATTCTAAGGCAGTTACGTTCGATCAATCGCATGATGTGCGATCGAACTCAGTGCGGTCGAACACAACTCACACAATTGAATGTACACGAATTTGTGGTCGAACGCACGTCAGACGATCGAACGCATGCGAGACTGCGCTCGAGCGCACTGCCTGTGATCAAGCGCACCCCTAACTTAACAGCACACTTAATTTTGTCTATAAATAGGACCTTCATGTATTTCGTATTTATTACGTTTGGGAGGCGCCTCTAGGGCCTCAAATCTTCTGTTTTTCACTATGTAGCCCTCATAAATTGTCATTTATTTATTTATTTAAAGTTTTATTTTGCTTTTAATTAGTCTCTTGTTCCCATGAAAGGCTAAATCTTCAACTAAGGTTGAAGATGAAGCATCACTATTATTTTATCTTCATGTCGTTATGCTTAGTTTATTGCTTATTCTATCATTTAATTTTATATTTATTCGTTTCAATATATTTTAGTGACAAAAGTGTGTTATTGTTGTTTACAAATCGTTAAACGTCAACACTCGTTGCAACCGGAGGTACATCAGATGATTCGTCTTCGGACCAATACCCGTTGTGACTTTTTAAACAGTGTATGCATCGATTAGTTGGACAAGAGTTTGTAGCAACAGTAGGATATGCATATGTGCTTTATTGATAGACGGAAGTATGAACAAAGTGTTAGCGCTCAGAGTATGACTAATAGCATAGTCGTTTGGAAGCATGAACTAGCATGATTATATGTTAATTAATTGTGGTGAGGTGGATTCTAGGCCTTAGTATTTTTATTTCTTTATTTTTAAACATTTAATTTAGTTTTTATTTAATGCACTCTACCTGTTTGATTTTTGGTACTAGGTTAAGATATGATTAGTTTAGGCATAGAATTAATTATTACAAACATGATTTTCTATGGGTTCGATACTCGCACTTGTACAACCACTTTATTGCAAAAAGATTCATGTAATTGGCGAGTACTATTTTTGGTATGACCACTTGGGCATGGAAAGAAATTTCTTTTGAGGCTTTGATTTCAACCACTTGCAGGAAGCAGTTCGTCAATTGTTTATGTTGAGGGTGTTTATTGTTGAGTGGAATTTGAAAGGAATGGGCTAAGTTATATGGGGCTTTTGCTTTGAATGTGATGGGTGTCATGGATTAATGGAGATATAATACAGTCATGTAGAATATGGAGGATCAATCTCATTTTCATGAGCTCTGGTCTCTAGCGAAGTCATTTCATTTGTAGAAAACGGAGATGAAGAGAGAAGAGAAAATAAATTAAATATTTTTTTTTCCATAAAAAAGAAAAAAGTAAAAAAAATATTTTAATAATATAGGGTAAAATCAGAGAATCTGTTGTGAAGTTTTTTTTTTTTTTTTTTTTTTTTATAGGGAATCAAAAAGTAGTTTTATTCCCTAAATGTAAGAAAAATAGTTGGAAAGTTACTGCTAGTGTTCTAACAAATTGCCCTTTTGGGATAGGCACAGGTTGACTAGGAACTTGCCTCTTTCTCTTTGCCCCACTTGATTGGCTATCTGGCTTTTTAGCTCTTGTATGTCTTTGTTGTTTGACTGTATGGCCTGATCAGTTCGTTGCATGAACTTTTTACTTGTTTGTGCGGACTAGTTGACAGTTTGTATGAGTGCTTTCGTCATGTCTTCCATTGATGACCGTGATGTAGGCAGTGGCATTTGATAAGCAGGAAGTTGAGCTAGTTGAGATGGTTGATATTGATTTTGAGCTTGAGTGGAAGTACCTCCCTGATTAAGCGGCTGATTCTGCTTCCAAGAGAAATTTGGGTGATTCCGCCACCTTGGATTATAAGTCTCAGAAAATGATCCATTTGTGGGTTTTTTGTACTCATTGAAGGCATTGACTTCCTTAGTCGGGTACTTTGTTGATAGAGTTGGGCAGTGTTGATTGAAGTGCATTGGACTGGCACATAACCCGCATACGTCAGCTTGGTAAATATCTGTTGCATTTACTAGTTTGTTTAGGACCATAATATCAAATTGACACCTGAGAACCTTGACTTCCTCCTTTATGTCAGCATCATTCTTCACCTTGTAGAGGCCTCCTGTCTAGGGTGCGAGATGTTGTCTATCCCAACTATTTTGAAAATCCCATTGTTGTGCGCATTTGGACATTTCATCCAACATTTTGTAGGCTTCATCTCCCGTAAGACTTAAGAATTCTTTACCATTCATAGTCTCAAGCGAGTTTTGCTCAATTAGCGTCAATCCCATGTAGAAATATTGAACAGTCGTCTCATTCTCAAACCCGTGGGGTGGGCACTTCATAGTAAGCTCTTTAAACGTCTTCCAGCTATTGGTGAATCTCTCCCCCTTTTTTTGCCTAAAATTGGTGATCTGTAGACGGAGATCATTAATTTGGAGATTGGGAATAATTTGTTGTAAAATTTGCTTTGCAGCATTTCCCAAGAGGTGATAGATTCAAGTATGTTGTTGAGTAGCCAGTATTTCACTCTATCATGTAGGGAAAAAGGAAATAACCAAAGACGCACCGAGTCTATCGGAACATTTTGCACATTAACAAAGTCGCACACCTCCAAGAAGGACCTCACATGAACATATGGATCTTCGTTCTCTATTCCTCTAAATTTTACAAGATAAATTTTAATCTATTATTTGAATTTCATAACCTCTCTAGTTATCTAGATCATTTTGGGCTCTTCATGTTACTGCCATCTTATCATTGATTTTGGCTTCAACATTATCTTTAGTAGCTAAGTGGGACTGAATCTTAGCTTCAACACTTTCCCGCAAGTTCAACGTGAGATATCTCACGTTCACTTGAAACAAAAATGATGGAATTTTGTGGATAGGAAAGCCTTTGTCAATGCATCTACTAGTTGATCCTTTGTTGGAATAAATCGAACTTCTAGTTATTTATTTGAAACCTTATCCTGAACAAAATGAAAATTTATCTCCACATGTTTTGTTCAGAAGTGAAAAAATGGGTTGGCTGAGAGGTATGTTGCATTGATATTATTACACCAAATGTGGTGGAAAGTGAAGAACAACACCTAGATCACGTGGGAGATATTGAATCCATGAGATTTCAACAGCTGTATTGGCAAGGGACTTGTATTCAGCTTCAATACCTGAGCAAGAGACAATAGGTTGCTTATGAGAACACCAGAAAATTAAATTGGACCCTAAGAAAACACAATAAGCCCCTGTGGATCGTTGATCATTTTGACAACCTACCCAATCCGCATCTGAAAAGGCTTCCAATTGAAGTGAATGATTGCGAGTTAGAAGTAGTCCATGTGTGATCGTGAGTTTCAGGTACCTTAAGATTCATTTGACTGCCTGCCAATAAAGTTTCGTCGGTCTATGCATAAATTGGCATACACAATTAACTAAAAAGGCCAATTGGATTGTGTAAGATACAAATATTGGAGGGAGCCAATTGTGCTTCAAAATAGAGACGAATCCTCAACTGAATCACCTTCAAATGTTGTTAACAAGTGGGACAAGGACATATGTGACAAAATAGGCTTAGCTTCTTGCATATTTGTACGCTTTAATAGATCCAAAATGTATCCACGTTGTGACAACAAGAGTCCAAATTTGAGATTAATTACCTCCATGTCTAAGAAGTAGTTGAGTGAACTAAGGTCTTTGACAACAAACACACGACCTAGTTGTTGGAGAAGATCCTCAATACCATTTGAATTCGAGGCTATTATGATGATGTCATCAACGTAGATATGGTTAAGCATGGTGAGAGTAGATGTCTTATAGGGAGAATAGTGGATTTAATCATCTCTTATAGGGAGATTGACAATAAATGAGTAAAAGATAAACTAAACATTTTTCCAATCTATTTTATGAAATATAACTTGTATTTCATGAAAAAAACATGTAACTTGTAAAAACAAACAATTTACAATTTGATGAGAATATCAATGATCAGACAACACAATATGTTGAATAATATTTTAGAATTGATTATTTCTTATTTATAATAGATCAAGTTATTTATTCAATCTAAAGTAAGTTTGAACAATTTAAAATATTGGAATATATATATATTTTACTTCAATAAATTAAAATTACCAGGTGATGATAGTTTGCAAAAAAAATATGTCTTAATCTTGAAAGTTTTGTAAAACATGGTATTTTATTATGATGTTGACGGTTTATATTTATTTTTAGAAGTAAATTTTTACAAATAAAACAAAGTACTCAAATTGATGTACTAAGTTATACAAAAATATTTGATTTTTTTTTTCCCTAAATGCATGTACAGATGTACTATCTATAAAATTTTGGGTTAAACGCCTTTGACTTCCTTGCGGTTTAATAATTTTATTATTTTTACCTACTTTGGTTTTAATTCGTATCATAGATGGTATGCATTTCTTATGGTTAAAAATAGAGATTGTTACTTTGTTCATAAAATTAACAAAAATCCATGTTGAACCAATAAAAAATTTCCACATGGCTATATGCTTCATTAAAAATATAAAAAAACTAAAAAGATAAAAATATTAAAAAGTATTAAAATAATAATAAAAGAACTTTAAAAAAGGAACGAGTGGCTTGAACCACTCCTTATGGCTAGCCAATGGGTGGTTTCGACCACCCCCTTCGGTCGACTTGGGGTAGGCCAACCTTTAAAAATTTGTTTGGAGGGTTGGTCTTTGTGAATGGTTATGCCACCCCCCAAAATGGAGCCTTATGATCTCATTCATTGGTCTCCATGGTTAGAGACCATAAGTTGGCAGTGGATCTCAATTTTTTTGTTTTGTTTTGTTTTTTTTAATTTAAAGTATAATTATATTTTAAATAGGGTAAATATATTATAAATCCCTGAGTCAACGTACTAAAATTGAAAATTCCATAAACCTTTTTTTTTTAAAAAAATTAAATTTTTTTTTCCGAATTTTTACTCCATCAGTTATTCAAAAAGGCAAATTAACTCATACTGTTACATTTTCCCCAAAGGTTTAACGCTTGTTAATCCCAAACTAAACGCACCATTTTGCTACCCCTAACCCCTATGGGGTGGCCCCTAACCTTCTGAGTGTGGCCGCAAGCCAACCCCAAAGGGTTAGGGGTGGCTTTCCAGCCACCCACCCACAACCCCTTTGGGGGTGGCTCCAACCCTATAGGTGGCTTGCGGCCACCCTTGGGGGTTAGGGGTGGCTTTCGGCCACCTCTTCAGAATTTTCTTTTTCTACAAAAAAAATAATAATAATAATAAAAAATCAATATACTGACACAACAAAACACTGTGTTTAGTTTCGGACTGACAGACGTTAAATCTTTGGGAGAAAATGTAACGATAAAGGTTAATTTGTATTTTCGATTGATTGAGAGAGTACAAATTTGGAAAAAAAAGGTTTACCGAGTTTTTAGTTTTAGCGTGTTGACTCAGGGATTTATAATATACTTACTCTTTTAAGTATACAATAATAGTATAGTAGAGATACTATTCGATTTTTATTGAATTGAACAAAAATTTTATGAAAGACGGAAATGGTTAAGTAACTTCAGGGTTTAATAGCAATTTTTATTTTTAAATATATAATAATAGTATAGTAGAAATTGTATTCAATTTTTATTGAGTTTAACAAAAATTAGATGACCGAAACAATTAAAAAAAAATAATAATAATAATGAAAGACCGAAACCAAACGTCTAGCATTACCCTCATGCTCGGCGCCAATGGGTTGAAACGACATCGCTTCATTGAAAGGAAACATAAACCGTAAGAACCCTATTTGAAGCAGAGAGGGAGTAGGAAACAAAGAGCAGAGAGGACAGAGCTTGCTATTCGAACATCTATTTAAATGAGAAGAAATTGCTCAAACCCTAGTATTAGAGCAAAAAGAGAATGAGGAAGAAGGTAGACGAGCGCATCAGAACCCTAATCGAAAATGGCGTCAAAACCCGCCATCGCTCCGTTTTCCTCATAATCGGCGACAAGTCACGCGACCAGGCACTCTCTCCTCTTTCCTGTCATATGTAGATATATAGGAGTTTATATAACTAGCAATTGAAGATTTTCTTTTGCCTTCCCTTAATTATTGTTTGGCTGCTGAGAAATATAAGGGAGGAAAAAAGTGAAGTGAAAATTTCAGCCTTGTTTTAGTATCACTGTGTTTTTTGAAAGCGGAAAGTTTGTTCTGAATTGAGCCAAATTGTCTTCTGAAACGGCCTTACATTTAACTTTTTCAGGAAGAATTAGGGGGAATCATACTTATCAAAAAAAAGAAGAAGAAAGAATTTGGGGGAATCATTACTGGGATTCTTGTTTATGTTGGATAATAGGCTCAGACATTGTTCTCTTACTATTATAAATCATATTATTATTATTATTATTATTATTTTTTTCTGTTTGTAAGTTTTAACTTCTTTGCTGAGAAAAACTGAGGGAAAGAAGAAAGTAGAAAGTTAAGAATTAGGGTTAATTACCTTCTTTTTTTTTTTTTTCCCCATGAACTGACACATGATTTTAAGTTTCCCCATTAATTAATGCGTCTCATACTCAGCTGCATTAAATTATAAAAACCTCCATCCGTTTGTCAAAATCTTTAAAAAAATACAAAATGACGAAAATACCCTTTTAAGTTTAGAAACTAAACTTACATAAATACCCTTACAATTATTATTATTTTTAGGGTTAAATGCCCTTTTGGTTCCTGACTTTATTTTTTTCCACCTAAGTTTGATTTTGTATCATATACAATAATACCTTTTTTATGGGCAAATATGGAGATGGTACCTCTGTTCATGAAACTAATGGAATTCCATGTCAAACCAATCAAAACCTGCCATGTGTCATATGCCTCAACAAAAATGTAAAAAATTATTAAAAAACTTAAAATTAAATTTAAAAATGAAGAAAACTAGAAAATACTAAAAAACAATTAAAAAAACCAAAACTTAAAAAAAAAGAATTCAAAAAGGGGTGGCCAAAACCAAATCCCTTGGGAGTGGTTTGGCCACCCCCAAAGAGCAAAATGGGGTTGGGTGAAACCACCCCCAGGGGCCTTGAGCCAAACCTTTTTGGCCTATGGGTGATTTCGGCCACTCCTTACAGCCGGTCTGAGGGTGGATCAGCACTCCCAAGTGGCCAAACCCCTAATTTATTTTTTTTGGCGAGGTCGAACGACTCCTAAGGTCATTGGGGGTGGTTTGGCCACCCCCAAAAGGCCAAAACGAAAAAGAAAAATTAGGCGTTTGGTTCCCTAGGGGTGGCCTACCACCCCCATTGGCTCAAAGGGGTGGCTCGGGCCACCCCTTTTTCATTTTTTTATAGGCATGTGACATGTGGTGAGTTTTGATTGGTTTGATGTAAAATTCCGTTAGTTTCATGAACGGATGATAGATGGTGGTATTATCTTTGTTTTTACCCATAAGAGAGGTATTACCTATGAAACAAAATGAAATCTAGGTGGAAAAAAATAAAGTCATTAAAAGTAGGGATCAAAAGGGCATTTAACCCTTGTTTTTGAATAAAAAGTAAAAAAAAAAAAAAAGGTATAAAAAGATAAAAGGAAACATCCTAAGGTGGCCGAACCATCTATGATTCTCATAGGGGGTGGGCCAAGCCACCCCAAAAAAGGCTTAGGGGTGGTTCGACGACCACCTTTTCTCTCTCTCTCTCTCTCTCTTTTATTTATTTTATTTTTTAAGTTTTTAATTTTTTATTTAGTTTTTGTATTTTTTAGGGGTAATTACCTTTTGCTCCTATGAACTATAGCACCTTGGCACTTTCCCCCCATGAACTACTAACTATGACACTTGATCCCATCAAACTACTATCTTATGACACTTTCCCCCCTTCCGTCAGTCAAGGGGTTAAAACTGACGGTCAACGGTTATGTGGCTTGCATGTGTCATTTAATTTTGTTCTTGTGTTTTTTTTTTCATTTTTGCCCTTATTTTAGGAGGGTATAAGTATCATTTTATTGATATGAAGTGAGGGTAAAAATGGAAGGAAAAAAAATTTAAAATGGTACTTGAAAGTCATATGACCGTTGACCGTTAGTTTTAACCTCTTTGAATGACGGAATGGGAGAAAGTGTTATAAGATGGTAGTTTGATGGGGTCAAGTGTCATAGTTGGTAGTTTATAGGGGGAAAGTGCCAATGCTCTGTAGTTCATGGGGGCAAAAGGTAATTACTCCTATTTTTTATTTAGTTTTTTAATTTTGGTATTTTTTTATTGAGTAATGCTATATACCATACAAACATCCTACAAATATCTTATAATGCTGATGTCGCAAGGTCTAATAGCCTTTGGATATATATATATATATTTTTAACAAGAGTTGATCCAAGAGCTACTAGACCTTGCTATGTCAGCTTGTAGAATATTTGTGGGATGTTTATATGGTATGTAGCATTACTCTTTTTTATTTTAGGTTATTTATGTCCTTTAACGAGATTTAACGTCCAAAAAAGAATATTCTGTTTGATTTAACAAGATTCCCTAACGGCGTTATTTTATTTTATTTTTTTATTATAACAAAATGAGAGTTCAATACGGCTGAGTGTGATAGGTGCCAATTCATGAGGGCAACTTATAAATGAGTGGTAGTTCATGGGAAAAAAAAGTAACTAACCCTAAGAATTACTATGAGTTTTGGTTTGCCCAAAATCTTATTAGGTGTGGTGGAATGGAGCCTTTTTTTTTCTTTTGCAAATTGAAAACCTTATCCATCGTCAAATAATGCTTAATTGGTTGCTAATCCCATGTTTTGATGTTGGGCAGATTGTGAATCTCCATTACATGCTAAGTAAGGCAGTTATTAAAGCAAAGCCAAATGTTTTGTGGTGCTACAAGGACAAACTTGAACTCAGCAGGTTAGTTTTACCCGTTCCCTGTATTTTCTTTCTTCCCCTGGGGGTGGGGGAGCGGTAAATAAATGTTACTCGTTAGCAGATTTCCATTGTAAAGGATACTGTCTTGATTTTGTGGTTATGTGTTTCTTACAGCAGTACACAATGCAATCATTGATATCCCATATGGGGAAAGTTCATACATTGTTACTTAATGTTGCTGCATTGTTTGATTGCATTTGATTACCCTCTAGGGAACTAGATTTATGTGTACATGCTTTCTCATAGGATATGAATGTTGTCTGAGAGCATATGATGAGCACTCTCAAAAGTAATTACTTCTTAAAAAAATGTATATTTAGTTTTCAGAATGGGACATTTGCTGTGTGCATGCACCTCCCCATATCTACTCATAGCAATTGTAATCATTGGACCAAAATTTTAATGCCTTAATTATATTTCCCCTTTACATTTGTTGATCAAGCATCGGATCTTTAAGAAGTTTGACTTATTGATGACGCATACTTCCGTTTTACACAAGTTCAGTCTTGTGTTTGCAGTAGGGTTTGCTCTTGTATTTTCTATTTTGGGAGAATTTCTTAGAGGTGCCTGCAGAATTTTTTCGCTGAGTTGACTTTTTAATGCAGTCACAAGAAAAAACGTGCAAAGCAGGTAAAAAAGCTAATGCAGAGGGGGCTTCTGGATCCCGAGAAGGTTGATCCTTTTACACTTTTTGTTGAGACTGGAGGTTTGACATATTGCTTGTACAAGGATTCAGAAAGAATTCTTGGTAATACCTTTGGAATGTGTGTGCTTCAGGTAAGCTTGCCTATTGTATAGCCATGTAATTGAATTGTTTAGTAGTTAATTAATGGTACCTTCATGGTTACTCCCTCCGTCTCTCTCTCACATATGTTAAAGTTTACTCTTTGTACTTTTATCAGGATTTTGAGGCTTTGACGCCAAATCTACTAGCAAGAACAATTGAAACAGTAGAGGGTGGTGGGTTAATTGTATTGCTGCTTCGTTCTCTCTCCTCACTGACCAATCTGTATACCATGGTTATGGTATGAAATAAAGGCCCAATTGCTATCATAGCTTGTTTCTATTATCTCTCTCTTTTCATGTTTGTATGAAATTAGCCATCAACTCTCTCTGTCCCTCTCCATATATATATATACATCCTTTATCTGTATGCTAGTAATATATCTTGTATTTGTAAATTTTAATCCTTATGAACTTATTTTAGGCTACCTGACTTGTCTGATGAGTTGCCTTATTGGAGCCAATCTAGCTAAATTAAATGTTCATGTTTTTTTGGTCTGTGGTCAGCTTTGGTTGGGGTGACAAATAATTTGAGCCTTTAATTGATTTGCCTGACAACCCAAACTGTACCTGCTTTTTAGATAATAATTGCCACATCCAGGTTGCCTTTGAATGAAATATTATTAATACCTTCTTGTGAACGGCGAAACACACTATGTTTTTACTTATAAAAAAAAAAAGGCGAAACATGTAGAAGGTTTTCAAATGAACTGAGGCTTAAGGCTAAAATTGATAACCTTACTACTTTTCTCTCACTTGATTTGACGTAATTGTTTATGATATTGGATGTTCTAAATACTGAAGTGGTAAGATTTTCTGTTTGAATTAATTGATTAGGGCTTGTAGAATTAATAAGGGATAATTTTTCTTGGTTATATTACTGTGAGGTACAAGATGAGTTTTTGTGATTTTTATTTGCTTACTTAAGTGTTGTAATTTTATTTTATTTACTTATTTATATATTTCTGTTGGATTATATCTGCTTCTGATTTTTTTTTTGATTAAGTAAGAATATTATTGAAAGCGCAGAGGGGTGCAACCTGAACACAGGAAGTATACAAAGCCAACACCCCCTAAAGCTAGAAAGAAGAGCACAATTGCACAAAATTCTGCAGATTTGAGACTTGAGGAATATTCAAAACTCCCACCCAAAGAAACAACAACTTAAGGAACCTATTACTAAGCTCCGCCATTGGCATTTCCGTATCTTCAAAACAACGAGCATTCCTCTCCCTCCAAACAGTCCAAAAAAGGCACAAAGGGCCATTCTCCACACCTCCTTTACAATGTTATTACCACTTTGACCATTCCAGCACGCAAGGAGATCCCCCACCCTGCCATTCATGACCCACACCACACCAAAGAGATGAAAGAGACCACTCCAAAGAGCACTAGCAACCTCACAATGAAGAAGAAGATGATTGATGGACTAATCGCTCTTCTTGCACATACAACACCAATTCACCACAATCACTCCTCCCTTGTGAATATTATCCAAAGTGAGAATCCTTCCAAGAGTAGTCATCCACACAAAAAAACTCACTCTGAACGGAACTTTAACCTTCCAAATGCTCTTCCACGGGAACGACAACCTTCCCCCCTCAAACCTAGCCGAAGGAGGGGAGAGCATATCAAAAAAGGAACGAACCTCAAAAAACTTCTTCTTGGATGGATTCCAGCAAATCTGGTCCAACCCCCCCACGTGTTGACGGGACTCATACAAGGAGCCATAGAAAGCCACCACCCCTTCCACCTCCCAATCCTGAGCCGCTCGTAAAAAAGGAACATTCCAGTGGACAACCTCGTTCAAGATTTGCATATTATCACTCACCCAAGCCTCCCTATTTCTAGCAATACGATACAAAACCGGGTAAGACTCCTTCAAAGGCTGCTCCCCGCACCAAATATCATGCCAAAACCTAATACAAGACCCGTCCCCAACTTCAAATTTAATGAACTTTGAAAAAGACTCCCAACCTCTTCTAATATGCTTCCAAACCCTCACACCAAAAGACCCCTCAACCTGCTTAGTACACCACCCTCCAGCCATGCCACCATATTTTATCTCCACCACCTTCCTCCACAAAGCTTCACTTTCTGTCGCAAAACGCCATAGCCATTTCCCCAATAAAGCTTGGTTGAACCTGCGCAGATTTCTAATACCCAAGCCACCATTTCGCATCGGAGAGCACACTAATGACCAATTAACTAGGTGAAACTTCTTCTCCTCGTTCGAGCTGCCCCATAAGAATTTCCTTTGCATACTCTCCAATTTCTTAGCCACGTTCGCAGGAATAGGGAAAAGAGACATCAAATAAGTAGGAATGTTAGACAAAGTACTCTTAATCAAAGTGAGCCTACCCCCTTTGGATAAGATACCCCTTTTCCAGCCAGCCAGTCTCCTCTCCATGAACTCAAGCAAACCATTCCAAATTATAGGAGACTTACAATACGCCCCCAAAGGAAGCCCCAAGTACTTCATGTGTAAGCCCACCACCTTGCAATCAAAAATACTAGCCAGCCGACCAATATCCGGCACCTCCCCAGTAGGAACAATTTCAGACTTTGATAAATTAATCCTTAGGCCAGAGGCAGCTTCAAAGCAAAAGAAGAGACACCGTAAAATCTGCTTCTGATTTTAAATTCATCGCTTTTCTCATTCACTTGAAATAGTTTACAAATATAATTCTTTTCTTATTACAGAAAGTCCTTTTGGAATTTTTTGCACTACCCAAAATTTGCCTTTTAGATGTATAGTTTGCATTGTGTTTCTGTAATTCTAATCTTTGAAAGTGAAATGCATCACAAATGATCTTATAATGTTTTATAGAGTACTGGACATACAGATCCATCATTTAAGCTTGCTGCACCATTTGACAACTATGTCAACAGCTTTCCCGGCTTGTGACCCCCTTAAATGATGGATCGATGTATCAGGTTAACCATGATGAGATATCTTGCGTATGGCTATGACTGTGACATTGTAATGCATCAAATGCTGATACTTATGACACAATTGATTTCCATATTTCTCTCTTTTTTTGATAAGTAATAAAAGATGTATTAAAAAAAGTGTAAGGCGTCTCTAAGTACATAGGAACAAAAGATTTCCATATTTCTCTCTTGTTCTTAAACAATCATTATAAACGGTTTATATGAGGCTTACTTGACATTGTTATGCATCAAATGCTGATACTTATGATACAACTGATTTCGATATTTCTCACTTGTTCTTAAACAATCATTATAAACGGTTTATATGAGGCTTACTGATTTCAGGATGTTCATGAGAGGTTTCGAACTGAATCTCATTCTGAGGCTGCTGGACGCTTTAATGAGCGTTTCTTATTATCACTTGCTTCTTGTAAAGCATGTGTAATCATGGACGATGAACTGAATATTTTACCAATTTCATCACATATAAGGTCTATCACTCCTGTTCCAGTTAAAGAGGTAACTTTTAGCATCTTCAACTTCGTGGTTTGGCGTCTTGAAATTTTAAAGATGTTTTCAACTTCCGTAGCATCCAAAGCAAAACTGCAAAAGCTTATGCTGTATTCTATTTCAGTGTGTGATTGACAGTGTTCTTATTTATTCAATATATTAAAGGGGTTAGTATAATAATGTGTAACTATAGTAGTGGTTGATCATTATTCACTCTGGTTTCGCTGCTGTATAAGTATTTTCTCTTTCCCCTTATTGGTTATTGAAGGACTCCGAAGGGCTTTCAGTGGCAGAACGAGACCTGAAGAATCTCAAAGAACAACTAAATGATGATATTCCTGTTGGTCCTTTAATTAAGAAGTGTTGTACGTTGGACCAGGTAGAGATTTGCTGAGATGTTGTTATAAGGTCCTATTTTGCTGTCATGTAGTTGGATGATTTGAGTTGGTAACTATTTCTCATGCTTGAATAGGGAAAAGCTGTGATTACATTTTTAGATGCAATTTTGGACAAAACGCTTCGTAGTACTGTTGCCTTGCTTGCTGCTCGTGGCCGTGGGAAATCCGCTGCGCTTGGTTTGGCAATTGCTGGAGCTATTGCTGCCGGGTAGTACACTTGATCTATATGGGGATAGAATTAATTAATTATTGATATTATATGTATTTGTTTATTTTTCTTATTGACAAATGCTAGATTCTTACAAGAGAAAATTATCTTGATAGGTATTCAAATATCTTTGTAACTGCACCAAGCCCTGAAAACTTGAAAACCTTGTTTGAATTTGTTTGCAAGGGTTTTGATGCACTTGAATATAAGGTACAATCATTATCGATTCATTTCAATGATCTGATGTATTGTCTTGCTAGTATTATTTACTATCATTTACATGTTTTTTCTGAAGTTCTTGTGGTAGTTATGTAGTTGCAGGTATTCTTCTTAGGTTTTCTTCATTAAAATGATAATTGTGGAGTACTTTTGAATGCATAGTTTGAACCTACTAGTTTGGGAAAATATAAATGACCTTGTGTTTCTAAATTTGATTTTTAATTCCTTGAGCTTTTTCCATTTTTCATTTCACTCCTTTTGTCCAAAATCATTTAAAGTTGCTTACATGGTATTAACAGGGTCTATTTTTATCAAAAAAAAAAAAAATGGTATTAACAGGGTCTATTAATGCCACGTAAGTGGTTTTGCCACATCACTTAAAATGTTTATATATATATATTTTGTTAAAAAAAAAAAAATCTTGAAAGAAAAGAATGGGGAGGTTTCTTCGTTTCTTTGTTTCTTAGCTTCTTTGCTTGTTTGTTATGTTGCATAGGTGCCTTGGGTTGATGTTTGTCGACAATAACTGAAGAAGTTTGTACTTGGGTTTTGTGTTGTGGAGTTTGTGTGTAACAAAGGCCACATGAGCTTTTTTTTTCCTGTATAAATGAAGTCCCTTTGAGTTCATTATCGATCCACGGGGAAACGCTTCAGGCTAAGAATTGTGGAACGAGGAAAAGGTTATTTATTTGCGTTTGATTTTTCTAGAGAAAGAGGGAGCTTTGTGGTTACTTTTGATGGTCAATGAGGTGGCAAGAGTGGAAGACAATCTAAAGTTTATTCGAAAGTTTAGAGACTCTCAAGGAGGCTTCCTGGGTCAGCGTTGTAGAAATTCTCATGGGAACTACTTGGCCATTGAGGAGTTCAGCAGTGGTGGGCGGAGGGGATTTATTATTATCCAAGGGCCAAGAATAAATAGGGATGGTGCGGGTTCGTGGACGTGCTATAGCTTTTGATGTCTCCATTTCATACGCGAAACAAGCACCTCCAACCATTGTCCTGCCCTCGTTGGGATACCAATCTATTGCAGAGTATTGTTCCTATGCTTAGGTGGTAGCCAAAAAGGGTAGCTTGTCCGCTACAAACAGTAAGGAGTATCAAAGAGATTATTCTCAATGCTCGTCGTGAGATACCACCCCTTAGGCAGACTCGGAGTGCAACAACGTAGCCACCCTGTGCTGCCAACTTTTCAGCTCCTCCCAATGCTTGAATACTGCCAAAGCAAATTGTTAGGGGAAGGGCAATGACAACATTATTTTTTCTTTGTGGAAGATACATAGATCCAAAAGAGTCCAACTCCAGTACTTCTCTAGTGCTGGCGAAGGGCCACGATTGAGCGTAGGTGTGGATTATAAAGGAAGGATGCACGTCTGTTGGACAAATGATCAAGCATGAGTGGCCTATGTGTGGGTTCCATGCATAAAAGATCTTCATAAGACCCCAACGCACGGTAGGCTTGGGGATATAGTTTATGACTACTTTGTTGGTGCTTTAGGCCCCAAGAAATTTGTAAATCCACATCATTTAAGGCAACCTGGTGCTAACTCTCATTGCCCACCACAACCCTTTTGCAATTAGCGGGCTCTGGTCAAAAACCTAATTAATGAATGGGCTTCTGAACCGAGCCTCCCAAAGGCCCAAATATCAATGGGCTTTAATTTGCAATTGTTACCCGGCGTGTGGTCCAAGCGCTGTCTTGCCTCAGTAATAAGAGCCTCTCGGGAACAAGATGTAATTCTTGTCCTACATCACCCCTCTCCCATATTGTTTTCTTCACTTGCACAACAACTTTGGGTTGAATCCTTATGAATAGTAATCTTAGAAGTTGGGGTTTCGTTCTTGTAAATTTGTGTTGCCTATGCAATAATAATGAGGAGACCATAAATCACCTCCTTATCCATTGTGAGTACACTAGTGATCTTTGACCCTTGGTTCTCAACTTATTCGGTGTTTTGTGGGCTTTGCCTAGCAATATCCTAGAGCTGTTATACTTTTGGAAGACTCAAGGATGGGGACACTCACTAGAGGCTACAGCCACCCTTTTGTTTCGGCTGCTACAGGAGCCACCTGTCTAAGGGTGGGGGCCACTCCTTTTTTTTTTTTTTTTTTTTAAATAAAAAAATTATTTTTTGAGTGGCGATGTAAGTAGTTTTAGACGATTTTGGATGGAAGGAGTGAAATGAAAAATGCAAAAAACTTAAGGAGTTAAAAGTTGGATTTAGAAACAGAGTAAATTTATATTCTTAATACTAATGTTTATCTATCCAGTTACTTATTAAAAACTGAGTTTTTGTATTCAGTTAACTATGTTAGTTCAGCATATTGTGATATATGTCAGCTAATAGACCATGCAATTCTGAACACACCCAAAATTCATCTTTGAAAATGAAATATAGAGAACTTATTGGTGTTGTAGACATTCGTTCCACATATAATGACATTCATAATCATAGGGGTCAGTTCATATTTCCTTAATGAAGTCTTGTGAGTTTGGACAAATTTTAGATGTTGCATAAATCTTGATTTTTCCTAATGTTGTATGGTTTGTAATTTTTAAAAGAATGTTTACTCACTATGCTTTTTGGTGCTTGAAGTTAATTATATTTTTGAAAAATACGTCAGTGCATTTCGGAAAACATGTTATGCCCCTCATTGTTTGTTTCGTTTTACTGTTCATTTAATAAAAATGGTATACTAAATATATCAAGTATAACACTGTAACCCTGTTTTCAGGAACATATAGATTTTGATGTGGTGAAAAGTAGTAGTCCTGAGTTCAAGAAAGCAACTGTGCGGATCAATATTTACAGGCAGCACAGGCAAACAATTCAGGTTATTGACTTCTATGGACTGTTATTATGTAATGTGTTTGCTTTGCATAAGTAGCTTGTTGGTTGTGTGAGAATGGCTTTTACATAATTATGGTCATCATAATGTTAGATGCAATACTTTTCAATGTGCATGCCTGTGCAGCCAATCACCATAAATGGATTGTACTATATGTAAGAAATGGTAGTTTATGCCTTTTTTTTTTTTCCAGTAAAAGTTATCTCATTCATCCCCTCCCCCCCAAAAAAAAAGTTTTTCTTTTTTTGATAGTATGAGTCACAATCATCTACATTCAGAAGAAACATAATCTACAGATGGGCTAGTTCTCAGTCTGGAATGTGCATATTTAACTCAGTTTAAGGGCTTGGATTGGTTGNTAATTAAGACTAAGATTCACATGTTTAATTTATCCCTAAACATCCTTTATGAATTTTTTTTTTTTTTTTTTTTTTTTTTTTTTTTTTTTCTTCCCTTTATACAATGTATATACCTTGTACATTTGAATCTTCTTTGTAAGGGGAGCTGCCAGCAAAACTTTGAAGGACAGCACTATGCTGTAGCCAACATACTCTAGAGGCATATGCATCATTCCTGTTGTTATTAAGAATGTTTGCTTGCATTTACACGTCAATGTTCTGCTCTTCATTAATATGGGTTTCTATTAATTTTATTTTCCAGTACTTTCTTGGTCGCCCTTTTTTCTTCATCTCATCTGTGGTACTTAGTACTATCCTGGGATGGATAAACCTTGTGGGGATTATTCTCTTTTTGGGCTTTTAAGCTAGTGGGGACTGTTTCCCTTTTGGTCCTTTTTGGTAAATTACTTTATTGAAAAGAAAGCTGTAGTTCTCAAATGCATCCTTGTTGGTTATGATGGAGATTGCATTAAACAAATTGTAATCGGTTTACTCTATAATACTCGATCCTCTTAAATGCTCAGACATCTAGTTGTTTTTCTCATTGGTCCTTGCAGTATATACAGCCACATGAGCATGAAAAGCTTTCCCAGGTTGAACTGCTGGTTGTTGATGAAGCAGCAGCTATTCCATTGCCAGTTGTGAAGTCCTTGCTTGGTCCTTATTTAGTTTTCCTTTCATCCACAGTAAACGGGTATGACTGGTCTCATATTTAATTGTATGTTTTGTATAGAGAAGCTATTGCTTTAGTAGAAGAACATTCCATTTCCTTTTCCAATGATCTTACTGTTCTATGTTTTCCTTCAATTTTGCTTAATGTGCTTTCATGTTCTTTTGCAGTGATCTTAACTGTTTATTAATTTCCTTTTGAATTTTAATGCAATATAAATGCTTAAACACCTGTTTTGTTTCTTTATTTAAACATGTTTTTTTTGTATGTCATAACCAGACTTATGTTAAGTCATGAAAGAACCTCCATTTTATGTTTCAATGATGTCTTCTGTTTCTTATCTTCTTTAATCATGCTTAATGTGCTCTTCTGATCCGTGTTGCGAATCTTAGCGTAATTTAATTACTGAAATTCTTTCTCTCTTAATCCACTTAAAGCTATGAAGGTACCGGTCGGTCTTTGTCGCTAAAACTTCTGCAGCAATTGGAAGGGCAAAACAGGGAGTCTGCTAACAGTGTGGGGGGCTTTCTTTCTGGTATGACCATGCATCACTTTTCAACTCACAACTTGGCCTAGTTGATTTGACTTACTGGAACAATTATTAAACTCATGATAGAAATGATTAAATATGTTTCTGTGAGTAACTTAATTTAAAGTTAGGGTTTAAGTTAGGGTTTTCTTTGGGTTGTTGATTGCTAGGGTTTAAGGCTTAGGGTGTTTTTTTTGGGTTTTCGGTTGGGCTTCCTATGTATGCTCCGAGGCGCTCTGCGCTTTTCTTGTGTACCTAGAGGCGCATTGCGCTTTTTGATATATACAACATTACTTATAAAAAAAAAAACTTAATTTAAAGTAACTCAAGAAACTTAGGAGTCACTTATTGCCTCTAGATTATAAGAAAATGGTTTAGTTCTTTAAATAATTATTGTACTTGAAATGGCAAGATTTAGAGACCATATCTTAAGATAAACTTTCTCGATGGTATTGCTAGTTCCGTCAAGATTCAAAATGTTTAAGGTATATTTTCCTAATGAAGTTTACTATAAGTGGTGTCTCATATGTATGCATAGCTCACGAGTCATCACTAGATTCTTATGACTGGGTAATCTCCAGATGACTTATAAATCTCCAACTATATTCTATTCAGTCATATCAATTATCTTTGTTTGCAATACTTGGATCTTTGGCTCGTTGGCCATTATTGTTTCTTTTACTGTTATTATTGTTGTTATGATTATTATTATTATTATTATTTTGCTCTTTTTTACTTTTGGTGCTTATTTGCTAAGTTATCAAACAACTGTGATTATAGGCCGTATTTTCAAAAAGATAGAATTGAGTGAATCCATCAGATATGCTTCTGGGGACCCAATTGAATCCTGGCTTCATGCTTTACTTTGCTTGGATGTTACAAATTCCATCCCGAATATTAACAGGTGAGAAAATTATTTGTAGAACCTGTGGGAGAGGAATCCATCTCCATAATATTTGTACCTTCATTAATGTCCTTTCTTTTCTGTAACTAGGATACCTCAACCCGATGATTGTGATTTGTACTATGTTAACCGGGACACACTTTTTTCCTATCACAATGATAGTGAGGTTTTTTTGCAGGTATTTACATATTATTGAATGTTGATATTTGTTTCAATCTCTTATTAATATATATTTGGAATTTATATTTTCTAACATGTGCAGCGAATGATGGCTTTATATGTTGCTTCTCACTACAAAAACTCTCCAAATGATTTACAACTAATGGCGGATGCTCCAGCACACCACTTGTTTGTATTGCTTGGTATATCTATTCTCCTTTTGACTAGTTTTACTGTATATTCGAAGTGAGAGGAACTTTTTTTTTTTTTTCCCTTGGTCATAAGCTGGACTTCTTGTAACTATTGATATGCAGGTCCTGTTGATGAGTCAAAAAATCAACTTCCTGATATCTTGTGCGTCATCCAGGTTTGTCTCTATCATCATTATGTGGCACACTAGAATAAGTACTCTTATTTTTAATGTGTTACAGCCTCTTTTAACAAACAAACTATTTGGGATGACATTATAGATACGCTAAGAGTGTTGATTGGCTGGCTGAAAGAGGATGTACTTGTCGAAGGGTGGGAGGATTACCTTGATTAAGAGCACTCTATCTAATTTGCCTACTGTCCTTTTTTTTTCTATCCCCATTGGTGTAGCCAACAACACGGAGAAGTTAGAATGAGAATCCTGTATTGTTATTTGTTTCCCCGGCTAGAGAGGTTCAGAACCTGTATGAGCATGCAATTGCATCTTCTCACTGCCATGCTACCCATCCAAATTTCTTGTTCCTATAAAAATTAGCTGTTCTAAACACAAATTAACATTTTGAAATTTTTAGCACATTTATCATCTTTAAGCCATGTAATGCACAGATGTAATGGTTGCAGCTTCTGTTTCACTTTATTTTGGGTTACTAATTTCTTTGTTTCTTTCTAAGTTTGTGTTGTTATTAAAGCTTAGACTCTAAAAGCCTTCAAATTTATTTTTATATTCTTAATTTTTTTTTTCCTGTTTGTTTGCTGCTTAACATGGTATATTTCTATCAATTTATTTATAGGTTTCTCTTGAGGGACAGATTTCTCGTAAATCTGCAATCAAAAGTCTAAGTGATGGTTATCAACCTTCTGGAGACCAAATACCATGGAAATTCTGTGAGCAATTCCAGGACACCAGTTTCCCTAGTCTTTCAGGTGCTCGCATTGTCCGCATTGCTACCCATCCAAGTGTCATGAGGGTTAGTCTGTGTTTAAGCATGGGAAATTGAATTGTTTCACCCATATTCTTGTCACATTTAATTAATTTTATATTTTTGTGTTTATCTATTGCAGTCTGGATATGGTTCAAAAGCAGTGGAACTTTTATCAAGGTACGCAATGTTTGATTTCCTGCCTGGTTTGTCATTTGTAAGGTGTTGGAGAGAATATGACTAATGCTCATTTACCTAATATGTATAGAATGAAGTAGGAGAAAAGTTGTTTTTGTAGGCTTTGGTCTTGTTTAAGATAGTTGTCAACTACACATGATGCATCTGGTGTTGTTTTTCCTGCTGATTATTTATGTTGTTTACGGGATATTGGTCATTACTCAGCCTCTGTCCCTACCTTCTTTTCTATTTGCAAACAAAGATAACAATGGCACCATTCTTTTAGTTCATGTGGCTTGCAAAATCAGGTCTGAACCTAAGGTTGGGTCTTGGGAAATTGTGTAAATTTGCTACATGACAATTTCCCTCTTTCTAATAAAATCTCATACGCATGATTTGTGGCGTGGGGACCAGCTCCTGATGGTAGCTTTTTCGGAATTACACGATGTAAGGAAGCGTGGGTGGTGGATCATATGCAGTTCTTTAATGAAAATATTCAGTGGAATATGTTTTTTTTTTTTTCCAGACCAGTGCATGATTAGAAGGTAGACATGGTCACTACTTTCTTTTTGCTTCGATGCCCTCCCTTTTAGCTATTTTCCAATGTGGATTTCCCTGATTCGTTGAGTTACACGCTTAGGTCACAAACAGCACCACTATACTGCTCCTACTATGCGAAAGGTTTCCCAATCATAGTTGTGTGCAAGGTTGAATTGGAAAGTTGGTTTTATCAAGAATCTTGCATTGTCTCATGTGTCTCATGATTGGAGAGGTTTCCCATTTTTTTTTCACCTTAATGGGAGTCCTTATGGGTTCTTTTGGCCCACGTGAGATCTTAGACAGGAAGACACATTATCGCCATTTCTTTTTCTTTGTGAAGTGGAAAGAGCATTATGAGTATCGATTTGCCGTCTTTTTGGTGTAGAATGGGTCATGCTTAGAAAGGTAATTGAATTGATGGCATGTTGGAGAGGTCAGATGGGAAGTCGTAACATCTTAAAAGTTTGGAGGATTGCACCTTTATGCTTAATATGGTGCCATTTGGAGAGAGTAGAATGCAATAAGCTTTGAAGATCATGCGATTTTAGTGGTAGAGCTAAAGAACGTTATGTTTAAATCCCTTTATACATGGATATCAGCATACAATAATGTGCATTTTTCTAGTTCTTCTAATTTTTGGATTTTTGTTCTTTTTCTCTATATTAGGGGTCTCTCTTGTATATTTCATGTGTACTTGAGTTGCATCNATGGGAGTCCTTATGGGTTCTTTTGGCCCACGTGAGATCTTAGACAGGAAGACACATTATCGCCATTTCTTTTTCTTTGTGAAGTGGAAAGAGCATTATGAGTATCGATTTGCTGTCTTTTTGGTGTAGAATGGGTCATGCTTAGAAAGGTAATTGAATTGATGGCATGTTGGAGAGGTCAGATGGGAAGTCGTAACATCTTAAAAGTTTGGAGGATTGCACCTTTATGCTTAATATGGTGCCATTTGGAGAGAGTAGAATGCAATAAGCTTTGAAGATCGTGCGATTTTAGTGGTAGAGCTAAAGAACGTTATGTTTAAATCCCTTTATACATGGATATCAGCATACAATAATATGCATTTTTCTAGTTCTTCTCATTTTTGGATTTTTGTTCTTTTTCTCTATATTAGGGGTCTCTCTTGTATATTTCATGTGTATTTGAGTTGCATCCCTATGCATTTTCTAATGAGATTAATTACTTACAAAAAAATTATTAAAAAAATTTTGTAACATGAGTTGTGTTCACTTTTTTTGTTTGCAAAATAATGATTTTAGTTTCGAGACTTATGAAGCATGTTATAACTCATTGCTCAACCTGGTTAATAAAGAACGTGGGAATTCCTTATGAAGAAGCACGTTTTGGGCATGAATTTAGACTTACAGGGCTACATACGTGCATACTGTTACTTTGGGATTTTGATTATATTGTTATATTTTTGGATATCTAATATCTCCGCTGCACTTGCAGCAAGAGAAAGTGATTTGGACTTAGCATTTGCATTAACCATTTGCAGTTATTTCGAAGGATTGATTCATCCTATTTCTGAGGTGGATGATGTCACGAATGTTACAGAGACACCACATGCCAGAGTTACTGAAGCTGCGGAGAAGGTCCATTCCCATAACTAGACTTGGTTTCATTTGATCACTTCCTTTTTTTAAATAAAATTAAAAAAATTATGCTTAGCTCAGAGTATTCTGTAAATGATTTCTTCCATTTAAATGTGTACAGTAATCGAGAAAGTTTTCATATTTTTTTCCCCACTAATTCATTCTTGGTTTAGTCATTTAAAATTTGAAAAACTTTAAATAGATAGATATTGAATGCTCAATTTGAGTTGGACACCGGAGTCCTACTTATCTTCGGCAGATTATTATACACTTTTCTTTGGCCTTTTTAGATAGTTCCAAATCGCTTTATATATGGACAGGAGTGTACAGTATCTCACATTTTTCTAGCTTTTCTGAATTTGTGGATTTCTGTTCTTCTTTTAATCATTAATCGGGGTTATCTCTTGTATACATTTTGTGTACTAGGGTTGAAACTCCCTGCGCTTATTAATAAAATGCATTACTTATCAAAAAAGTGGCCTCGGTTCTATTATATGGAATCAAAACCGTGTTTTGAATTCCAAAGTCCTGACAGACTGGAGTGGTTCATAATTTCTTCTGCAATTTTAAAGCAAAATGACCATTCGTTACTTCATGAATGTCAAAGAACCTACCACTGAAGTTGAATGATTGTTGGGCATTACTAAGTCTGTAGAAGAGCACTTCAATTTATAGTTTTGTCTAGAATCATATATTTTTTGGAACATTTTTGTGACATCTGACTTTAATAATACCATATTTGCAGGCTTCATTGCTAGAAGAAAATATAAAGCCTAGAACTAATCTTCCTCCTTTGCTAGTTCATCTCCGTGAAAGGCAACCTGAGAAGCTACATTATATTGGTGTCTCTTTTGGGCTTACCCAGGACCTTTTTCGCTTTTGGAGGAAACGTGGCTTTGCTCCATTCTACATTGGCCAGATTCCAGTTAAGATTCTTTTTTATTTTTATTTATACCTCTCTGCATGAATTATGTACTTACCAAAAAAAAAGAAAAAAAAAGAGGATTTAATTGTAATTTGAATTTTTTTTGATGATTTAGAGTGCTGTGACTGGCGAGCATACGTGTATGGTCCTTAAACCTTTGAACAATGATGATATTGAAGATAGTGGATTGGATCAATGGGGATTTTTTGGTCCATTTTATGATGGTGGGTCCACTCTCTCTAAGAACTGTGTACTGATTTCATCCATATGTGTATTCAGTTCAAAGCTTAATAATTTGTTTCTATAACTAGATTTCAGGCAAAGATTTAGTAGACTACTGCATCTTAGCTTCCGTGAAATGGAGTATAAGCTTGCTATGAGGTGGGTATTGCAAATTTACACTTTTCAGATACGTGATCGTTGTCAAACATGCTCATTCTAATAATCTTTCAGCATCCTGGAGCCGAAAATCAATTTCGAGGAGCTGGAGGCTACTCCATCTACCTCAGATGGATTATTGAGTTCAATTAAACAATTTATATCACCACATGACATGAAGCGACTGGAAGCTTATACCAACAATCTTGCTGACTTTCATCTGGTGAGATCTCTAAACAATAGTTTTGACGGCATTATCATGTAGTGTTTTGTGGGGTTTCTTGGGAGTAGATAATATGATATTGGTATGTGGTAAAAACTGATATATGCATGCGTCTATTAAAAGTAGCTGTCTTCCAAAAATTATAGTCTGCCAATTGTTGGCACTGTGGGTTTAGCAATAAATTACTAAAGTCTAATCACAAACAATCTCCATGTCCTCTAACTTCCAAACCCGATGACAATATCACATCTTTGCCAACCTATTTGTACTTGCCTGCCAGCATTTTTGTCTCACCAAATGGCAATGCCAAACATGGGATAAATCATTATGCCAGCTGACCTCAACATGATCTAGGTTCTCTCTGTTCCTCCTTGAAGCCCAAAAGCACCTCTTTCTGCTGCCCATCTCACTGCCTCCAGTATATTAATCCTTGCTCAATATCAATTAATAACACATCCGCTTTCTTGCTTGAATCAAGATCCATAGGAAAATCTCACCCTAGAGCAGTCTTTGTTCCATGTAGTTTCAGGCTCAGGCATGGACAAGATCCATTCGTTCTTTTTTCTCTGAATTTGTATTGAAGTGTATTGATTTCAACAGCCAACCAATCATAAGAATCTGATTGGGTCTGTGGAGGTGGTTTAAAATGAGGCTCTTCAATATTGCTATTGACCATAGTTGTAGTACATATTACCACTCCTTACTTCCTATATTTCTTGTCAGTCTTTCCTTTTGTGGATGTCTCAAAAATGATATACACTTTTTATAATGACTGTATACAATAATTTAACTTCTTAAAATTACCCTTAAAAAGAGTTGGTCTTTTTAAAATGTTGTTTAGTTTTTAAGGATGATTCTTAAAACTTACACACTTTTGTGGAAGAGACAAAGCAATATATGTTGTCTTCTTTGAAATTTGGGTTTACAAAGATGGCAACTAATATTGGGACAGAGTATCAAATAAAGGGAAGGTGGAGGTGGTGGCCAGAGGAGAGCAAAAGGAAAGTTGGGGCTTCTAAGAAAAAGGAAAAAAATGCTGTCTCATGTGTATTCGTGGATAAGAATCTGTTAAATGGTGTAAACTATGTGGGACAGTTTGATTCCTGTAACTCAATTCAATGGGACATTGCTAAAGTGACTAGTTTAAAGTGAGATTGAGAATTGCTCAAAATTTCCCAGTGGTAAAGTCATATGCCTCCATATGTTTACGAATGGTGGCTTGTCAGGCTTGAGGCAGTTCCAGTTTGATAGACGAGATTGCCCTTCAGAAGTTATGAGAATTATCCCATGATTTTACAAAGTCTGAAATTTTCTATGTAAACACTTTTAATGTCTTTGTTGCTAATCTGTCTATTCTTTGACAGATTCTTGATCTTGTTCCGACTCTCGCACATCTATATTTCAAAGGGAAACTTCCAGTTACAATGTCATATGCACAGGCTTCTGTTTTGCTCTGTATTGGCTTGCAGGGTCAAAACGTCTCCTATATTGAGGTTTGTTTCACAACTTGTCCATCTAGTCATTTGTTGGATAGATGATTCTCCCAAGTATTTTATCATTGTGCTTCAATCATGCTCTGGTACGCTTTCACATAAGGCCTTTTATACTTGGTCCAAGGTTCAAATAGGAGACACTCCCCTCTAATGTTGCAGTTTTGTACATCTTGATTTCATTCCAATCTTATTTCTGTATTGATGGAGTGATGTTTGCTTAAACTTACATTTTGCAGGGACAGATCAAGCTAGAAAGGCAACAGATATTGTCACTGTTTATAAAAGTTATGAAGAAGTTCCACAAATATCTATACAATATTGCTTCCAAAGAGATTGAATCAACACTGCCTCAACAAAAAGAAGTAAGTTGAGCAACTGAGGAATTATTTCCATGGAGAACATGAATGTTTGTTACAAGTGTAGTTTCTGCTTTCTCATCTATAGTTTCTATCTGTAATTTGTGTTATTAGTGAGCCTGTTATCTTTTAAATTTTTGTGGATAGATGCTTCAGTTAGCAGCAGGCAACTGGGTACCTATCTACATGTATTGTCTGTTTATTAGTTTGTTGCATAGGCTTAAGGGGATACCTTAATGCAACTCTCGGTTGTTCACATTTCATGCAGATTGTGATGAAACCTCACAGTATATCTGTGGACGAGGATCTCAAGAATGCAGCAAAGCAAGTTGAGGTATTTGCAATTCTTTCTACCTTTTTTTCTGTTTACATTTGTTCCCCCTTCTCCCTGCTTATCCCTCTCCCCCGCCACGTACTGTCATTTTTGAGAGCGCTGAAAGTTACTTGGTCCATTTATAGGATGAGAGGAAATTTGAGACGGATGGTTTGTTAAATCCTGAGCTTCTCCAACAATATGCCATTGTGGACAGAGAAGCTGATTTTGAGAATGCTTTGCCTAGTAAAGGTAAGATACTGTCGGGTGGTCTTGTTAGTTTGAAATCCTGTAAAAATAAAATTGAGAAGCATGGAAATCAGAAAGAAAGTCATAAGAGTGGGAAAAAGCGTAGTAAAGCTGACCATAGATCTAATTCAAACAAAAAGAAGAGATCCTAATTTTACTAACTCTGAGAAATACCAAGATGCAAGCATTTTTTTCATGGATCGCCTATGGAGGCAGCTGAAGAGGAACCCTCAAGTCCTTTTGGTGCTTGTTCTTGATAAACCGGCATTTATATATATAGATGTAGGGAGATCTGTTTGGGAAGTACGAATCCCATTATTCTGAGTGATCAAATCATTCTTGTAAATGTGAGAATTAGTATATAATTATACGGATTTTTGACAGGTGCAGGCCTGTTAAATTTTGCTTTATGATTAATAATTTTGCCGTTGTGCTTCAACATTTATGTTTAATGGTTTATTTTTTGAAGTCATGCTGGTTTACTGTGGCAGTTGCCTCTTTTCATGAGTAATTAGTTTCAATGAGACCAGTTAGCCCGACTTACAGATTGTTGGGTCTGCTGGTGTGATTCTGCAGGAGTAAAATATAATAATATGAGGCAATATAAAATGAGAAAACATGGCTCTATTCCTAGAGGGTGTACCCAATTGATTGCCTTTGCCATCTGATTTATGGATTGTTCAAGATGTTAGTGATGGTCAGCATGTTGGCATTTTTTTTTTTTAAAAAAAAAAAAGTGCATTTTAAACTAAATCCCAGAAAATTTATTGTTTCGAGTCCATTTTTTAAAAATTACGATTTGAAAGTGTAAGCCCAAATGAACTCTACATGTCCTTCCTAGTCAATTTCTCAAGTTACCAATCATATCCATCTCTCAGCATCTAAATCTTATGTTACCATCCAGTATGTTCCATGGCTATGATAAGGAAATGGGTAACCTGAAATTAGGTATACATTTATGGGCAAGATTTAGGAAGTTAATATTTGCTAACATGTAGATGTGAATACGATTATTGTTAATATTTGCATCTACATGTACGACACACACAATAAACCTTAAAATAATAGTCATTTGCTGACTTTTTGACTCACCTTGAGCTCCATCAATGAGAATGCAAAATTTGGCATCCCCAATTTTTTTTATGAATCGCATCCATACTTTACTTGCAATGATATCCAAGATTTCCTTCTGAAATTTGGGCGATATATATTTGGCATTCCGTGAAGCACTTTTCAAGATAAGTCTAAAAACTTTATCATTATAAGTTGCTTAGAGTTTTATCAATTTAATGGAATTATCCTTATTTTTTGAGTTAAAGCTTTCATCATGACCTCTAAAGCGCACATGCTTGGAATGATAAACATCGAACACTATCTATTATGGTTTTGAGCCGCAATCGATTTTATTTTTTGTTTTTTGTGATGATTGTCTTTTAAACAATTTGCCAATATGCTATGAAGAGTTCATTAGATCCTCATAGTATTACACAACAATTTTATGTGGTAAATTCAGATATTTCCCTATATTTTCTATTAAAGGATAAGTCATTCCATCATTCACCTTTTTTTTATTGTCAAAATTGATTTTGTTTAGAAAAAATGTAGAATAGAAGAGCATTCTTTGAGGGTGAGTACTCCAACCAACCAATTTGAGTATGTCTTAAACCAAGAAGCATAAAAACTCAACATTAAACCAAATTTAATTTTAAACATATAGTCCCAAAGACTCATCTATCTTATTACTATCTCCCCAGTTGATCACCTCCTGAACCCGTGCCTCTTCCTCAAGGGATTATGGTTTTGGCCTTTGGGGATGATTATCCGATCCAGAAAATGAATATTCTGAACCCAATATGGCAATATCGGTATCATATGTTTTACGTACACCCCTATTGTTAGCTGGTTTCGTTTAATATATTTGGATCTTGTATTTTATCTCTTTGATGCTTTATTCTCTTTAATCTTTTTGGACGTTATTTGATAATAGTGACATGAGTGTTTCTACGGGTGTGTTTTGTCTGCTTATTAACGTTAGAAGAAAGATAATGCTAGAAAAACAAGAGCCACCTGAACCTAATTATGTAATTTACCTCCTCCTCATCAACGATGCTGCAATAAGCAAAAATGAAAAACAAGCCAATGAGCCACAAAATGATAACGCTAGAAAAACTAGAGCTTCACCTCATCATTAACAACTGCTAGAAAAATGACATACATAAGAACATAAAGAGAACTTACAATAGCCGGTGCGTTGGCCGCTATATGAAAAGTAGTACTTCTATAAGATTTTTTAAAATTTTGGGATAGCCGAAGCCCCATGACCAACTTAGGTATGCTGCTCCTTATTGCCCATATTATAGAAATTGGGCTCAGGGCTCACAAAGAAATGCAACTCAAATCCGAGCTTCAACCCATGATTCATCTTCTCCACAGAATTTGAGATGATACATATTTGCTCTCGATACTGAGAGTGTGGCTTGGCTACTTCTTTAGGGTGCATTTTGAAGTACCTTTTTTGTGGGGGGGTGGGGTGAGGGGGGAGGTGCACCCTTGTTAGTTGTTTTGGTTAGCTAAATAACCACCTTATTTAGGGTAGTTCGATTAGCCCCAAATAAATTTTAGAAAAAGGTAGGTGACAATCCAACCACCATTCAATCGAGTTGTCATGGTCGTCTTAGCCATACCTCAAAAACTTTGTAAAGGGATCATCAAACCATCCCCAAATTGGAGGGTAATTCATAAACCCTAGGTGGTGTAGGGGAAGAGCTAGCCCTTCCGTCACCTTGGTTTATTTCAGGTAATTTTTTTTTTTTTTTTAGAGTTTTCACTCTCCTTAAACTTTTCAATATATATATTTTAATTTTTTATTAAGAGCCAAGATGAGGTGACGTTTTATACATGTGGTAAAAATTCCAATAAGTTTATAGGCGATAAATGGTCGAAAGTGTCAAAAGTAATGCTAGGTACTACATTTTCATGGGGATAGAAATGTTTTTCCTTCACAATGAGTGAAAGGGAACCACTCGTCGGAGTGGTCCCCAACAAAAATGTAAAGAAAAGTTTTTTCAATTGGAACGAAAAACTCAAGTATCAAATTGATAAATTTGTAAAGTACAAATATCAATTTTGTTACTTTTTAAAATAAAATAAAATAAAAAACCTTTTTAATAAGATAAACTACATGTAGCAATTAAGCATTTAACAACCCCCACATTTTTTTTTTCTTTTCCAAATAAGAGGCCTATTAACAGGCTCCGTGGTCCCAATCTCATCAAAAAACACAGATTTCTATACTTGAACCCTTTACTAATGGGATGAATGAATGACTAATGCAACAATTTCTCCACATTGTCATTTTGAACAATATCAAAAAAAATAATAAACCACCTTAGGTTGGACTAGTCTCATCCAATTCTAACATGGTCAGCAATCAACATCATATCCCAAGAACCCTTCCTCCTAGTCCCTTTTTCAACAAATAAAATATCGCCAACACGTGGTAGTAGGGGTGTCAATTCATTTTCGCATGTTAAGTTTCAAGTCATGTTAAAAGCATAAGTATAAGACTATATAGGTCAGCCTTAACTTAACCCATTTAATTAAATAGGTCAAACCCCCAACCATAACCTGTTATTTTTTTTTTTGTTGGGTTTGTGTCGGGTTTCACAAGTTGTGTAAAAACCTGTCAGCCCTAAATGTCATATCATGTGTCAGATTTGGGTCATGTTGATGTATGGATATAAGACTAATATGTCCAACCCATATAGAGGTCAAATCCTTCCCTAACCTGCAAATTTCATATTAGGTTCATATCGAATTCGCAGGTCGTGTCAAAAATTGCCAACCCTAAATGGTAGTCTATATATAAAGTGTACACTTGCTAATTTTGTATCACCGTGGCTTCAGCCATTACTGATTCTTCTGGGCCATATATTAGGTAGCCCATCGCTAAGACCAATGAAAACTCACCTTTAACCCTTGATCTAAACAATGGACCACCAAAGATTTTGCACCGGCCTTTGATTTACTTACAATTTCAACAATAAGCAGCCACCTCAAGTAGGATTAGCTCACCCAAATTTGAACATGGTCAACAATTAGCATCACATCCCAAGAACCTCCCTCCTCTCGGTCCCTCTTCCAACAAATAAATTTCTCCCAACATTCATGTTAGTACCTAAATAAAGAGTACAAATTACGATTTGATTCTAGTCTGTTCATACTTACAATCCTTATAAGGAGATCAGATCAATGCACACTCTTGTACATATCTCCTTTGTTAAACATCTATGTTTGCATAACCATATTTCTAGCTAATCTTTTTTTTTTTTTTTTTTTNATCTGGGGGGGGGGGAGTGGGGCTAGCTAGTCATTTATCAAAATCAACACTGGGAGTGATCTGAATTTTCTGGGCTCACAGAAATCCCAGACTTTGGTCTTCCAATCATCTAGGGAATTCAGATGGCCTGCCAGAAATTACAATCTCCAAAAGGAAAGTGGTTAGAATAAGATGGTCAGCAAGCATCAACAATCTACCGCTTCTTTTGAGTTTCCGATGCTTCAAGAGCCTCTATCTTCAATTCCTCTAGCTGTGCCTTGGAAATTGAGTTCTAGTTGTTCTTCATACTTGGGTAAATCTTCCTTTCGAATTCCAAGCCTGTAAAGATGAAAATAATAAGAATCAAAGAGAGATAAAACCATAGCCACGAAGTCCACATCTCATCTCAACTACATAGCAACAAAAAATTTAATTGGAAATAGCATAACTGATTAGCTATCACTCACAATTCGATAGGCTAGGGAAAAAAGAAAAGGCAACAGCAAGTCTGACACATGGCCTAGAGGTCAAACAAGTCATCAAACAAAATATTAGAATGGTTAACATGGTATATCAAGTTCACCTAGCTAAAATTATTATATTTGGCGGAATAATAATAATAAAATCAAGTCCAATCTACCATATTGATATGCCAATCCTCGAGTTATCCAAAGTGAGGATCTTATCTAAAGCGGCCAATCAAGTAGAGAAAGCCACTATCAAAGGGCCTTACTCTGCAAAATACACCTCCAAGGGAAATGAGTGTTGTCATTGGGGATTAAGACATGAGGATCTTACCTAACTAAGTAAAGAAAGTCACTCTCAAAAGGGCCTTACTCCACAAAATACACCTCCAAGGGAAATAAGAGTTTTCATTGGGGATTATGAGATTATAGAATGATCTTACATCAAACAACCTTTTTCTTGAAGGGGTTCCAACAATGCTTGTTCACATCGTCCTATTTCAAACTAATGGAAAACAATTGATTGAAGAATGAAGTAAAGAACTCCAATTCCTAATATTGTGCCGCTCTTACAAAATTAACATTCTACTAAGGAGAGCAATTAAGGAATTGAAGATAATCCATCACGGAAGCATCCCTTATACAAGTAATGCTAAACAACTTTGAAAACGCTTCCTTAAGAGTTGCTCCCCTCACCAAACATCATGCCAAAAACCAATCTTGGAGACATCACCCACCTCAAATCTAGTAAACTATAAAACGCCTCACAAGCTCTGTTAATTAATTTCCAGAGACTTGCTCCATAAGACTCATTGACTCCATTAGAGCATTCCCAGCAGCTGCCCTATTACCCATTCCCTTCCCCCACATATGGGAAAATTTTAATAAAAATTACAAAAAAAGAAAAAAGAAAAAAAGAAAAACCCACTACGGATACCATATCGGTTCCCTAAGCATTGGGAAGCTATAGTTTCTACCTAGTGTGTAGAAACCAAAAGAGCTTCCCTATATCTTCCCTATGCATTATTTAAATACAAATTATTTCTCTCATCTCTTTATCTCTCATTAGGGATTATGTTGGAATTTTGTCAAAAAAATGAGGGAAAGTAGGAACTTATATCTTGTAAAGAAAAAATATTTAATTGATATAGGGAAAGATAAAGGAAGGATAAGAGAAGCTGATATGGAGTGTATTTAGATATTGAAGCAAAAAGTAGTTTTATTATCTAAATTTAGGGAAAATCAAAAGGAAACTATTGGAAATGCTCTTAGAGCACCACCGATGCCTCATGCCTAATAGGTTGGGGTCCAAAATAGGTGATCACATATAGTAGGCCCATGCTATATGACTGTTGAATTGGAGGGATTTACTTTTTTTTTTTTAAAAAAAAATGATAAGGGTGAGGTGACTAATATTTAGCAATACCAGTGTTAAAGCTGGTTTGAGAATGAAATCCTTCCCAACTATTTCTTCTTTTTTTAGGTTGATTTGACACTATTAACACTTTGGACCGGCCACCCTCGAAACCAGTTGGGGGTGGTGCGGCCACCCCTGATTGGGTTTCGGGGGTGGCTTTGCCACCCCAATTTTCTTTGTTTTGTTTTTTTTTTTTTTTAAATATATATATTTTAATTTGATTTTTTATTATTATTATTATTCTTTAAACAATTCAAACATAATTCCAACTCTTTTTTCTCATCGATATTCACAATTTTGAGTTAAATTGAGTAAAATAGAAAAAATCGCACACCTAAGTAAATAAATTTTGAACTTTAGACGTAGTAAATTGCTTTGATAGTAACCTGACGAGAAATACTAAGATTTTTTTTTTTTTGTTTTTGTTTTGTTTTTTGCGTGTTTTCTTAGTATTCTCTTAATTTTATGGGTTAATTTGCATTTTTGATTGATCGAGAGAGTAAAAACTCGAAAAATAAAAGTTTAAGGAGTTTTCAGTTTTGACGCATTAACTCATATATTTACCCTTTTAAATATGCAATAATAGTATAGTAGAGATTTTATTCGATTTTTATTGAATTGAACAAAAATCTTATGGAAGACAGAAATGGAATACCGTAGTGCATGACAGCATGGGAGTGAATTCTCTCATCCTAGCCACATATTTCGAGAAGCTAATGTCTCTCTTGATGAATTTATGAAGGTAAATGAAATGGCACATGAAGTGCAAGGCCCTCTACAAACAGCAGTACAAATTTTTTGGAAGAAGCCACCTACATGTATGTTTAAAATTAATTGGGATGTAGCTATGGATAAGGGGCTTGGGCGTAATATTATAGCATGAGATCATGAGGGAATAGTTATGGTAGCACGATGTTTGACAAATAAATTTTTGGTAGAGCCTATTGTTGCTTAAGCTTTGGCAGCGTTACATTCTATTGAGTCTCACGTATTGTGATTTTGTATTTGTAATCATTGCACTCATCTATTGAGTTTCCATTGAAATATATATAAGCTTTAAATAGATGAGGTTTGTTACAAGATAAACTCTAATATAATATTTGAATTTCATAACCTCTCTAGTTATCTAGATCGTTTTGAGCTCTTCATGTTACTGCCATCTTATCATTGATTTTGGGTTCAACATTATCCTTAGTAGCTGAGTTTGAGTGGGACTAAATCTTAGCTTCAACACTGTCCCGCAAGTTCAACGTGGAATATCTCACGTTCAACTTGAAACAAAAATGCTAGAATTTCGTCGATAGGAGAGGCTTTGTCAATGCATTTCCAAAATGTATCCACGTTGTGACAACAAGAGTCTAGATTTGAGATTAATTACCTCCATGCCTAAGAAGTAGTTGAGTGAACCAAGGTCTTTGATAGCAAACACACGACCTAGCTGTTGGAGAAGATCCTCAATAGCATCTGAATTCGAGGCTGTTATGATGATGTCGTCAACGTAGATAAGTATGAACATGGTGAGAGTAGACATCTTGAACACAAAAAGGGAAGGATCAACCTTAGATGTCGTGAACCCAAGTGTAAGAAATTTTTCACTGAGATGTGAGAACCATGCATGGGGTGCTTGGTTTAAATGATAGAGAGCTTTAGCTAGTTTACACACATGAGAGGAAAAAGATGGATGCACAAAACCTGGCAGTTGGACCATTAAACTTCTTCTGATAGAGCCCCATGAAGAAACGCATTTTGGATGTCTATTTGTAGTATGGACCATCATGCAAAGTAGGTAAGTGAGAGCATGGTCCGAAAAGTGGTCTGCTTCACAATTGGACTAAAAGTCTCTCCAAAATCAACCCATGCTTATTGATGAAATCCTTTTGTAACAAGTATGGCCTTGTGGCATTCTACGGAGCCATCCACCTTTCTTTTTAACTTAAACACCCATTTGCAACCTACCAAATTACAGGAAGCTGGTTGGGGAACCAAAGTACATGTTTTGTTCTTCATTAATGCATTAAATTCCACTTGCATGGCTGCCCTCCATTCTGAAATTTTCTCGGCAGTCATGTAGCATGTGGGTTCAACCAAAGTTGCATCACTAGAAAGAGTAATTAAAACATGTAATATATGATACCATAAAGTGCCATTTATAAAAGTATTGGGACAATGGATATTATTTTGTGCCCGTGTGGTCATGGTGTGTGTACTATGCAAATGCTGTGTGGGAGATGGAGCTGGAGATCCATGAATCTCAATCGGATTAGGAGGCAACTCTATAGGAGGAGTAAGGCTAATAGGAGACATGCGTGAGGGACACAGTGAGGGGGAGTAGATGACAGGAGTAGGAACTGAAATGGATAAAGACAACAAAGTTGTAGTTGGAGTATGAGATTTGGAAGACTCAACAGCAAATGGAAATAGATTCTCATTGAACACTACATCACATGACACATAAAATTTTTGAGTGGAATGATGAAAACACCAGTATAATTTTTAACAACAATTATAATGGAAGACCGAAAGGTCAAAGGATTGAGTAATTTTAGGGAAACAACATCGCCTCATTGAAAACATTACTATTACCTTTCATAACCCCTATGATAAACCCTAGGCTACTGATGCAGCGCGACTTAGTGGGCTGCAGCAAAGAACAACAAATAACGTAGCGGATATGTAATTCCAGATCTTGAGTCTATCAATGATCTAAGAATTCTTCTGGAAAATCTAGAGTCTCTCTAGCATTTTGAAGGAAAAAAGAGAATAAACTCAATTATGAGTAATTCTCATTAATAAAATCAATAATCAAATAACAACTTCCTTGTTTGGAGGCTATAAGCATATATTTATAGCCACAAACCCTAAACATATTAAAAAGATTACATAAATAACCCTCATAACCCTAAACCTGATAAAACTACAAAATAAAGACTCATAACGCCCTAAGACTACTAAAACAATTAAATAACATCGGTTTAATAAGTAAAAACGCCAAAATATAACATAGAGTCCCGTGTGCGATCGATCGCAGGGACGAGTGCGATCGTTCGCAGATGGGCGAACAATCTGGCGGTCGATCTCCCTTCATCAGTCGCTTCCACAGAAGGTTTGGACGTTTGGCCACAAGTTCTACGATCGTTTGCTGGCGTGGGTGCGATCGTTCGCTGGCGTACGCTCGATCGTGCGATCGATTGCAGGATCGGTCACAGTCACAGAGGAGCTCCAAACTGTCTTTTGATTTGCATCAGCTACATTCAAAAAGGAAACATAAACCCTAGCAAAGAGCATAGAGGGAGTAGGAAACAGAGCCTTGCTATTCGAACATCAACTAAGAAGAAATTGCTCAAACCTTAGCGTTAAAGCAAAAAGAGAATGAGGAGAAGGTAGGCGAGTGCATTAGAGCCCTAATAGAAAATAGTCTTCCAAATGAGACAATGCCGTAGTTTGGAAGACTATTTGGAACTTAAAAATTCCAAATGCAATTAAAATGTTCATGTAGAGAGCTTGTCACAATCTCCAACTTACCAAAATGAATTTATTGAGAATAGGTGTAGTTCAAGATGAACAATGTTCGATATGTGGGAAGGATGACGAAAGGGTCAAACACATTTTATGGAGACCATTTGAACAAGATGTCTGGGATGTGGCTCAAAAAAATTACAAAAAGACATTGGTGAGGGACTCACTTTTTCCCACGTGGTAGAAGAGATGATGGAAAGATATGAATTGGTAAAACTTGAACTTATGGCGTTGGTAGTCCGAAAAATATATTTTTGAAGGAATGTTGTAGTGCATGGCAGCATGGGAGTGAATTCTCTCATCATTTCCACATATTTTGTGAAGCTAAAGTCTCTCTTGATGAATTTATAAGGGTAAATGAAAAAGTGCATGAAGTGCAGGGCCCCTTACAAACAACAATACAATTTTTTTGGAAGAAGCCACCCACATATATGTTAAAATTAATTGGGATGTAGTTGTGGATAAAGGGCTTGGGAAAATATGGATTGATATTATAGCATGGGACCATGAGTGAATAGTTATGGCAGCATGAAGTTTGACAAATAAACTTTTGGTAGAGCCTATTGTTGCTTAAGCTTTGGCAGCGTTACATGCTATTAAGTCTCACGTATTGTGATTTTGTATTTGTAATAATCAGAGACGGATCCAGAAAATTGAATGGAGAGGGACCAAATGGGCATTTTAATTTTGTAGGCATACCCAAATGCCTTTAGATAATTTTTATTTTTTTTTTGGAGGATTTGGGGGTAGGCCAGGGCCATCCCTGGTCCCCCCCCAAACCCGTCCCTGGTAATAATTGTACTCATCTATTGAGTTTCCATTGATATATATAAGTTTACATAGGTGAGGTTTGTTACAAGATAAACTTTAATCTAATATTTGAATTTCATAACCTCTCTAGTTATGTAGATCATCTTGAGCTCTTCATGTTACTGTGTTATACTCTGATGAAATAACCCTTTTTATCATTTTCTACAAAGAATAGTTAAGGAGGTTTTTAATAAAATTGGTTTAACAAGGACCCAGACCCTTAATGGTAACCTAGTAAAACCCTAAAATCCCTTAGAAAATAGGAGCCCAAAACATTGACCCTCTGGAGTGGACGTACGCTAAGGAGGTGGACGTACTCTTCTGTTTCTAGTGCGGACGTACGCATTGTTTGGTGGACATCTGTCTCTATTTTTAGTGCGGACGTACGTGGAGAGACCACCAGATGTACGCTCTGTAAATAGTACATGGACGTAAGCGGAAACACAGGACGTACGCTACTTTTTCAGAAATACCCTTTGGATAATACCTGGACGTACGTTGCACCATTTTATGCACTGTGTAAAAAATGCTGGACGTACGCTAGGGTTAGCGGACGTCCGCTGCTTTTCAGAGAGATGGTACTAACCCTCCCCTATAAATACCCCTTTATCCTTCCTTCTTCTTCACCCCATTTCTAGACCTCTGGCTCACTCCTAGGCTACCAAAACTGTGTGAGAGTGTGTTCTTGTGAGTGGTGAGTTTAAAAGGGAGTTTTGTGAGGTGAAGCTCATGTCCTTGCTTGGTTTTAAGGTAACGCTTACCTATCTTACGTTTTTAGCACTGTTTCATATTCTAATCTATATTTTGATGAGTTTTCCAAGGAGTTTATTAAGCATTTCTTTACAGTATTAATGTTTTCAAAAGTCTCTTTAAGTTTCATAATGCAAATATTTCTATGTTCCATGTGCTTATTTGCTAGCTTAGAAGAGGTTTAGAAACCTAGAAATGTCACAGGAAGCGAAGTACTGTTCGAATCTTAAACAACATGCTTAACTCATTGAGCGGACGTACGCCATCGGGGCTGGACGTACGGTCAGAGAGCAGAGCACCAGTTTTAAGCTTTGCTCGTGTATGCTTTAGTTTAGCCACCTTTTTGGATTAAATAAGGCGTAGTGTAACGGTGGTAATCCATTATAACATGATTTATCTATGTTGGAGGAATTGCTCGAATGTGCAAGGTAAGTGAACACTTACAACCTTTTTGCCTAAAAACGTGGGATATGTTAGTTGACTGACCATGAGTATGATATGAGCATGCTTACTTTCGTCAATACTTGGCAATTGTATTATAAATTGATTGTTAAGATGCATCGTATGACATGGCACTCCGGTATGTGCGGTGTAAACGGCCATGGGTTTACTATATAGACTTCGTACTATGGTCAAATGTGTGCATGTGGGGGCTTTGGATCCAATGGTTTCGTGACCAAGGTACAACCATTCCCAATGGATGGTCACTATAGGACGAACATCATTAGCGATGTGAGCCACCCGAGGTCGGATTCGGTTGTACTGCTAGTGTTATATACGGTAGCGTGCAATGGTTGGAGCACCAGCATTGTACTACAGGTCCCTCATAACAGCGCCAACCCTACTAAGAATGGGTAAATACATGAGAGTTATGACCTATAAAGCATTAGTCTTTCTCGCATTAAAATACTTAGACAATTATCACCGATAGTACATCATAATCTTTAAAAACCCAAAACCCTACTAAATGGTGTATTAACGGAGGTAATGCCCCTTTTTGATTCTTACTCAAATTGCACATTTACTTCCGTCTAATCAAAGCTCATGTCATAACTATGTTGTAAAGTTTACTTACTAAGTCTTTAGACGTACGTTGTTGCTACTCTTTTAGAAAATTTGACCATACACTATAGGAGTGGCATGGTTGCTGCTACCCGATTGGTTTAGGACTTGCTTAATGACACAGGTTTGTTATCATTATTACTTAGTTGCTCCATGTCTTTAATTGATAATTTATGGTTAACTCAGATTTATTTCACCTTCTTATGCATTTACTCTGATGATGCTAGAGGGGCGATTTCCCATTGAGTCACAAGTTGGCTTATCTGGGTTAATTGCCAGTAACTCTGCCAAATTAGCCAAGGCTAATTTTTGGGGGTGTTACATACTGCCATCTTATCATTGATTTTGGCTTCAACATTATCCTTAGTAGCTAAGTTTGAGTGGGATTGAATCTTAGCTTCAACACATTCCCGAAAGTTCAACTTGGGATATCTCACGTTCAACTTGAAACAAAAATGCTGGAATTTCGTGGATAGGAGAGGCTTTGTCAATGCATCTGCTAGTTGATCCTTCGTTGGAATAAATTGAACTTCTAGTTATTTATTTGAAACCTTATCCCGAACAAAATGAAAATTTATCTCCACATCTTTTGTTCGGGTGTGAAAAAATGAGTTGGCTTAGAGGTAAGTTGTACCAATATTATTACACCAACTGTGGTGGAAAGTGAAGAACAACAACTAGATCATGTAGGAGATATTGAATCCATGAGATTTCAACAGCTGTATTGGCAAGGGACTTTATTCAGCTTCAAGACTTCAGCAAGAGACAATAGTATGCTTATGAGAATACTAGAAAATTAAATTGGACCCTAAGAAAACACAATAAGCCCCTATGGATCGTTAATCATCCTGACAACCTACCCAATCCACATATGAAAAGGCTTCCAATTGAAGTGAATGATTGCGAGTTAGAAGTAGTCCATGTGTGATCGTGTGTTTCAGGTACCTTAGATTCGTTTGATTTCCTACCAATAAAGTTTCGTCAGTAGATGCATAAATTGGCATACACGATTAATTGAAAAGGCCAATTGGATCGTGTAAGAGACAAATAATGGAGGGAGCCAATTGTGCTTCAAAATAGAGATGGATCCTTAACTGGATCATCTTCAAATGTTGTTAACATGTGGGACAAGGACATAGGCGACATAATAGGCTTAGCTTCTTGCATATTTGTACGCTTTAATAGATCCAAAATGTATCCATGTTGTGACAACATGAGTCCAAATTTGAGATTAATTACCTCCATGCCTAAGAAGTAGATGAGTGAACCAAGGTCTTTGACGACAAACACATGACCTAGTTGTTGGAGAAGATCCTTAATACCATTTGAATTCGAGGCTATTATGACGATGTCATCAACGTAGAGGTTGAACATGGTGAGAGTAGATGTTTTGAACACAAAAACGGAAGGATCAACCCTAGATGCCATGAACACAAATGTGAGAAGTTTGTCACTGAGATGTGAGAATCATGCATGGGGTGCCTGGTTTAATCCATACAGGGCCTTAGCCAATTCACACACATGTGAGGGAAAAGATGAATGCACAAAACTTGGCGATTGGACCATGTAAACTTCTTCAGATAGAGTCCTATAAAGAAACACATTTTGGATGTCTATTTGTCGTATTGACCATCATATGGAGTAAGCAAGTGAGAGTATGGTTCGAATAGTAGTTGGCTTCACAATTGGACTAAAAGTCTCTCTAAAATCAATCCATGCTTGTTGATGAAATCCTTTTGCAACAAGTCTAGCCTTGTGATGGTCAACGGAGTCATCCACATTTCTTTTCAACCTAAACACCCATCTGCAACCTACCAGATTACGAGAAGCTGATTGGGGAACCAAAGTCCACGTTTCATTTTTCATTAATGCATTAAATTCCACTTGCATGGCTGCCCTCCATTATGAAATTTTCTCAGCAATCATGTAGCATGTGGGTTCAACCAAAGCTGCATCACTAGAAAGAGCAATTAAAGTGTTGGAACAAGTGGCACATATTCTACTATTGGCCCAATGGGTGTAATTAGTTTATGTGGGCCTGGGAGCAAATAAGTTGTGGGGGGTGATGAGTGCCAAATATTGCATATTTGAGCCCCTTAACTTATATTTGTTAAGCTCTTAGCTGTGTCGTTTTCTGATATTTTTGTTAGTTTTTGGTGTCTCAAGTGTGTTGCAGGTCACTGACATAAGAATACGGTTAAAGGGTGAAAATTAAGCATAAAAGAACATAAGAGTTCCCTTGGCTGTGCGATCGAGCGTAGTGGTGCTGCGATCGAGCGCACTCGAGATGACCTGTCAGCACGCGAGAAACCCTAGTTTTTATTATTTATAGTTTTCTTTTCTCTTGTAACCCTACGTTGGGAGGCACCGTAGAGAGCAGAGACACGACTTTTGTCGTGCCTGGGCCTTTGTGAACGCTTTTTGATTGTAAGTGTTTGTTTTTCATGAATTCAATTGATTATAACATGTCTTTTGTGATCATGAGGGGCTAAACTTTCAACTAAGGTTGAAGATGAAGCCTCGTCAATGATTAAACAGTGTATTCTCATGATTTTTACATGCAATCTGATATTTTATTTGTTCAAAATCAATTCCATGGCCTATTTACTTTACGTGATTGAGCATCTTTTGAGATTTCATGTATTGTTCAATATTCGTTGTGTTTTGTCTGGGGATACATCGAGTGATTGGATTGAGACTAATATCCATCGTGATCTACGGATACGGTGGATGATTTGATCTCAATTAATACTCGTTGTGATTCTTTAACGGATGCATTCATCGAATGATTTTACATGCATGTTCATAATTTTTGAACTCTGAGTTAAAATGTGTTTTATTGTCGATTGTGTACGTAAAATGCGAGAGTATGTTGTTTAATTCGGTGGGGTGGATTCGAAAACCTTAGTATTTTACTTTGATTATTATTTAAATTTATTCAATTTAGTTTTGTCACTATTGCACGACCAACTGCGAAACTAGGTTAAAATAGGATTTATTCAAATAGAAAATTTATTTTTACAAGAACACAAATTCCCTGTGGATCGACCTCGCATTTGTACACGCACTTTACTACATACGACTCGTACACTTGCGAGTACTTTATTTTTGGTACATCAAATTTTGGCGCCTTTGCAGGGGAATTGTTAGTTTTTGTTGAAATTGTTTTTTATTTGAATTGATTTTATTTTTCTACTAGTTTAGTTATTTTTTGTTTTTGTTTGCAATTTTGTTTATTTATTTATTTATTTTTGTTTTATTTTAGCCCCTGATTTGATCTATCAAAAAAAAAAAAAGGAGGTATTTTTGTGTTTTTTTGTTCGCTGTAGGAATCCGGAACTCAGTCTCCGCCGAGCACGATCGATCGCAATTCATTGCGATCGAACGCACTCGGGACCATCCTACGCGCCTGTGTTCGACAACTGTGAAACAAACACACGATCGCACAACCAACTGACGCTCGAACGCAATCACGATCGATCGCATCAATTGTTGATCGAGCGCAGTCACGATCGATCGCATACTACCAACGATCGAGCCCAGGGCCACAGCCAGCAGCTAAGCACCACTTTTTTTGTTTTTAGCTTTTAGTTTTGTTAATTTTTCTTTAATTATTTTTGTGCATGTTTTTCTTTCATAGTTCATTTGTTTTCTTTATTTTAGTGATTACTTTATTTTTGCTTAGTTAGTTTAGTTAGTTTTTTTTTTTTTTTTATCCATCTTATTCTTATTTTTGTTTTTGTAAAAACAAGAAAAAAAAACTTTTTGTTTAGTGTATGCTTGGTCGGAGATCCTTGTACTTAGAGTTGTTACCCTTAGATCCCGACATTGATAGAACTCTTAGGAGAACTCGGAGAGCAACTGTTGTGAGTGAGATTAGAGAGGAGATGGGAGACCAACAAGAGAACATACCTGAGAATGCGGAGCCGCCCATATTCGAGAATGAGGATGTGAGAGCAGGAAATGGAGAGCAAGTCAGAGCATGGCATGTAGACTTCACTACATCACTGTGGGATTTGTTCGCGCCTGTCGCAACCAGCTCCCACTCGTGTATAGTGTTACCACCTACCAATGCCACCCATTTCGACTTAAAGCCGCATGTCATTCAACTCTTACCTTCTTTTCATGGATTAGATTATGAGAACCCCTATGGCCATGTTAAGAAGTTTAAGGGCATATGTGCAACATTCAAGTTTCAGAACTTTTCTAAAGAGTCGGTTCTCCTTAGACTTTTTCCATTCTCTCTTCACGATAGAGCTAGGGCATGGTTGGATTCCAACACGCCCGGGTCTATCACATCTTGGGAAAGTTTGTTGAGCAAGTTTTATAGTAAGTTTTTCCCGATGTCGAAGGTCAATGAATACAGAAAAGAGATTAGCTCTTTCACACAAGAAGAGGATGAGAAATTCTCAGAGAGTTGGAAAAGGTTTAAGGATCTGTTGATAAAGTGCCCTCCACATGGATATGAGAAGTGGAGACTTGTTCCATTTTTCTACCAAGGGCTGTCTTAGCCCAACCGTAGCATGATTGAATCAATGAAAGGGGGGCATTCTTAAGCTAGACGAGAGATTTGGCATACAAGGCGTTAGACAAGCTGTCCGACAGCTCACAAGTATGAGATTTTACGAGTTGTCAGGATAAATCTGCCCGCATCCCAAAGAAAGGAGGCATCTATGAGCTGAAGGGAGAGACTGAGATGAACATGAAGATAGATGGGCTCACCAAGAGACTCTATGCTCTTGTTATAGGTCCTTCCATAAATGCTGCCAACACTTACACTGTTGATAGCTGTTCCATCTGTGCGAGTCCTATGCACTCAGCACAGAATTGTCCATCTACACCGGTCTGTTCCGAGTATCCGATGGAACAAGCGAACACTTTCAATGATTACCGAAAGCAGTCAACTGGACCTTACTCTGAGACGTATAATCCGGGATGGAGGAACCATCCAAACTTTTCATGGAAGAAAAATCAGGGAGGAGCATCTCGGAATGCTAAAACCCAATATCCTCTCGGATTTCAGGCACAACAGCACAATCAGCCTACTCCTCAAGTGCCTGCATCTTCACCTCAATCAGCTCCGGAAGAAACTATGACGACATTCATCCAATCAAATGGCCAGCTAATGCAAAAGCTCCAGAAGTCCACAATGATAAATAGCCAGGCCATCCAGGAGGTGAAGAATACGACCATGGTAAACATCCAAGCTATAGCAGAGATGGAGAGTCAGATTGGACAGATAGCAAATCACATGGGTGAAAGAGAAAAAGGGAAGTTCCCAAGTCAGCCCGAGCTGAATCCTAAGGCGTTTGCACTTGGAAATTCTTCAAATTCGGCGCACGGGCAGGAGCATGTGCAGGCGATTGTCACACTGAGGTCTGGGAGACAAGTGGATAATCATGTGGCGGACCCAAAAGTTGACACTACTGGGCAAGAAAAGGAAGCGAGTGGCAACAAGGAGGAAATAGATGCTGAGCCATCTACAGCCACTCCCATTGTGAAGGATCCTCCTAGGTATTTTGTACCTAAGGTGCCTTACCCTGAAAGATTACAAGCGCCCAAGAAAGGAGAAAAGTTTGAGGACATTCTGGAGGTGTTCAAGCAAGTCCAGATTAACATTCCGTTTTTGGACGCCATTTAGCAAATACCTTCCTATGCCAAGTTCTTGAACGACTTGATCACTGTAAAGAGGAAGACGAATGTCCCTAAGAAGGCATTCCTGACCGAGCAGGTTAGTTCAATCCTGCAATGCAAGTTACCCATCAAGTACAAGGACCCTGGATATCCTACCATTACTTGCATGATCGGCGTCAGCCAGATTGAGAGGGCACAATTGGATTTAGGAGCAAGTGTTAATTTGTTACCCTATTCAGTCTATGTGCAGTTAGGGCTTGAAGAGCTGAAGCCCACTTCCATGACACTGCAGTTAGTTGACAGGTCAGTGAAGGTTCCACGGGGAATAGTGGAGGATGTTCTAATCAAGGTAGATAAGTTTTACTTCCCCGTGGATTTTATTGTGCTTGACACAGAGCAGGTGCATAACCTAGGGAGTCAAATACTGGTGATCTTAGGGCGACCATTCTTAGCTACAGCTAACGCCCTGATTAATTGTAGGACGGGGGTCATGAAGATTTCCTTCTAGAATATGGCAGTGGAGTTGAACATCTTCCATATCAGGAAACAACCATTGGAATATGAGGAAGTGCAGCAAGTATGCTTGATAGAGGATATCATAGAAGAGGCTGTTGAGGAATCAAGCATGGAGGACCCCCTGGAGGCATGCTTTGCTCAGTTTGGAGAAGATCTGGACTTGGACAAGTTACTTGAGCAAGCAGATGAGATGTTGGAGACTACTTTTCTGGTGAGTAGTGAGAAGGAGGAGACCATTGTACCCAATCCTCCCAAGAAGGAACCCAAGAAGGAGCTCAAGTATAAGTTCCTAGGTCCAGCAGAGTCTTTACCGGTGATCATAGCTTCAGATTTAGTATCGCTCAAGAGGAGAAGTTATTGGAGGTTTTAAGAGAGCATAAGGAAGCTATCGGCTGGACCATTGAGGATATCAAAGGGATCAGCCCCTCGGTGGTGATGTACAAGATACATCTAGAGGAGAATGCTAAGCCATCGAGGGAGCCACAAAGAAGGCTTAACCCAGCCATGCAAGAAGTTGTTAGAGCTGAAGTGATTAAGCTGTTAGATGCTGGGATCATATATCCGATCTCTGATAGAAAATGGGTGAGCCCAATTCATGTCGTGCCCAAGCGGGCTGGACTGACGGTAGTTAAGAATAAAGATGACGAGTTGGTGCCAACTCGTGTTCAATCAAGATGGAGAGTCTTCATTGACTGCCACAATCAGGATGGGGGTATTTGATGAGTGCCAAATATTGCATCTTTGAGCCCCTTAACTTATATTTGTTAAGCTCTTAGCTGTGTCGTTTTCTGATATTTTTGTTAGTTTTTGGTGTCTCAAGTGTGTTGCAGGTCACTGACATAAGAATACGGTTAAAGGGTGGAAATTAAGCATAAAAGAACATAAGAGTTCCCCTGGCTGTGCGATTGAGCGCAGTGGTGCTGCGATTGAGCACACCTATGATCGAGCGCACTCGAGATGACTTGTCAGCACGCGAGAAACCCTAGGTTTTATTATTGATAGTTTTCTTTTCTCTTGTAACCCTACGTTGGGAGGCGCCGTAGAGAGCAGAAACATGACTTTTGTCGTGCCTAGGCCTTTGTGAACGCTTTTTGATTGTAAGTGTTTGTTTTTCATGAATTCAATTGATTATAACATGTCTTTTGTGATCATGAGGGGCTAAACCTTCAACTAAGGTTGAAGATGAAGCCTCGTCAATGATTAAACAGTGTATTCTCATGATTTTTACATGCAATTTGATATTTTATTTGTTCAAAATCAATTCCATGGCTTATTTACTTTACGTGATTGAGCATGTTTTGAGATTTCATGTATTGTTTAATATTCGTTGTGTTTTGTCTGGGGATACATCGAGTGATTGGATTGAGACTAATATCCATCATGATCTACGGATACGGTGGATGATTTGATCTCAATTAAATACTCATGATTCTTTAACGGATGGATTCATCGAATGATTTTACATGCATGTTCATGATTTTTGAACTCTGAGTTAAAATGTGTTTTATTGTCGATTGTGTGTAAAATGCGAGAGTATGTTGTTTAATTCGGCGGGGTGGATTCGGAAACCTTAGTATTTTACTTTGATTATTATTTAAATTCATTCAATTTAGTTTTGTCACTATTGCAAGACCAACTGTGGAACTAGGTTAAAATAGGATTTATTCGAATAGAAAATTTATTTTTACAAGAACACAAATTCCCTGTGGATCGACCTCGCATTTGTACGCGCACTTTACTGCATACGACTTGTACACTTGCGAGTACTTTATTTTTGGTACATCAGGGGGTATTTTGGGGTTTTCCAAAATATTTATAATTAGGGTTTGTCTATAAATATGTAATGTTTTAACCCTAAATTAATTAATAGAAAAATATAGCCGCACTCTCCTGTGGATGTAGGCAAATTGCCGAACCACGCTAAATCTGTGTCTCAACTCTCTCTTGATCTCTCTCTCTTTTTGATTCCATATTATTCATCATTGTTGTGCACGGTAACAACAATTGGCATCAGAGCCAGGTTCTACGATGGCTAGGATTGGCACATCTTCTACGAAATTTAACGTGATGAAGTTTGATGGATCCGGTAATTTCAGGTTATGGCAGAGACATGTCAAAGATTTATTGGTGCAACAAGGGATGGTGAAGGCGTTATATGGGATGAAACCAAAAGGGATGGCAGATATAGATTGGAAAGAACTTGAGGCGAAAGTGGTGGCTACTATTCGGCTTTGTCTAGGAGATGACGTGATGTATCATGTCATGGACAAAGAATCTCCGATGGCAGTTTAGTTGAAACCGGAAAGTCGGTATATGTCAAAGTCATTGACGAACAAGCTCTATCTAAAGCAGCGGTTCTACGGATTGAAGATGGTAGAGGGCTCGGATTTGAGCCATCACATCAACGTGTTCAATCAGATAATCGACGATTTGAAAAGGGTTGATGTGAAGTTTGAAGACGAAGACAAGGCGTTGATGCTATTGAATTCACTCCCAACTTCTTCTACATATGAGAATTTGGTTACAACTCTGACATGGTAGAAAGAGACCTTGGAGTTAGAGGACGTCACACGAGCCTTATTGGCTTTTCATCAATGGAAGAAAAATATTGATGAAAATTTTCAAGGAGAAGAGGTAGTTGTAATGGGTAACTGTGAGTGTGGAAGATGCAGTAACAAGGGTGATTCAAAAGGCAAGAATTCTCGGTCAAAGTCCAGGAGGAGGAAGGACATCAATTGCTATAAGTGCAGAAAGAAAGGGCACATAAAGCGGGATTGTCCAGATCGGAAAAAGAACAAGGACGATGAGAATGAAGGTTCCTCAAAATCTGCAAATGTAGTGAAAGACAATTCAGACGATGCTGATGGTGATATGCTTTCTGTTGCATCTAGTTCAGAGCATCCCGTGGATTCTTTGATTCTGGAATTAGCATGTTCGTTTCATGTGACGCCCAACAAAGGCTGGTTTGACACCTATATGTTAGTTAATTCTGGTATAGTTACTATGGGTAATGGTGCACATTACAAAACTATTGGCATAGGTAACATTAGAATTAAAATGTTTGATGGTGTGGTTAGAACGTTATGTGATATTAGACATGTACTAGAAGTGGAAAAGAATCCGATTTCATCAGGCACCTCAGACTCAAACAATTATAGTTATAAGTCTGAAGGTAGAGTAATGAAGGTGACTAAGGGTGCGATGGTAGTGATGAAGGGGCAAAAAAATTTAAAGAATATCTATAAACTGTTGGGAAGTACAATTGTAGGTGGTATTGCCGCTCTGGAGTTTGACTCAGATTGTACTGTTTTGTGGCATATGCGGATGGGTCACATGAGTGAGCGGGGCATGACTGAGTTTCATAAGAGAAATCTGTTGAAGGGTGTCAAAACGTGCAAGCTTGATTTCTGTAAGTTTTGTGTTATAAGGAAGCATAATCGGGTACAATTCAAGACAGCCACACACGAGACAAAAGGGCATTCTGCACTATGTTCATTCTGATGTATGTAGACCAGTGAGGACAGCGACATGGGGAGGACATATGTATTTTGTCATCTTTATTGATGATTTTTCTGGAAAGGTTTGGGTGTATGTGATGCCCCGCCTAATGTGCAAATCAATTAACTAGTAATTGATCCCACGGCTCGCCATCTTAGCCATGTCCCTCCAAGACACAACCTCCGGGAAAACACTTTCCTCGTCGTAACGAGAAAATTGTAGCGAAAGACTTTACCAAGACTATGGGATTAAGAGACGATAATAGAAACATCAAACAGCAATACCAAAGATAAAGTACTACATCCATAATATGATAGATAGCCATCAAATGTACTGGTCACCAGACCATCAACAGGAAAATAGATACGTCCTCAAAATAAGATACAACAACATTGTTCACAAAAGATCAACAGATTAGAGCCTAGACTTAAGCTTCAACAGAGCTAGTGAAATCAAAATCTCTATCATGTCTGCACGAGCAGATCCTCCATCTTCCCACATCACCCGTATCAGGTCCTGAGCAATCACCCAAGTAGTCTTCGACGGCATCTTCATCTAGTGCAGCTAAACCGCGCAATTATTCGTAATGATGGGGAAAGACAAAAAATAAAGGGGTAAGTCTAAGACTTAGTGACTTTTAACGCCGATAATACCCATGCCAATTTTAGTAATGAACTCAGATGTTTAATAAGCAAAAGCAGTTCCATCATGACAGTTTATTTATGCGTGATATATATATAGTAATGATATACGCATACAATGTAAACAATAGTCATAGTTCAACAGTATGGTCTACCCGAGATATTACCCCTTCTCAGCAGGGTTGATGCTGTCCCGAGGGACCTATAATACAATGTCAGTGCCCCAGCCATTACAGGGTTGATGCTGTCTCGAGTGACCCACACCAACTAATGACGCCCGTCCTGTAGTGACCAAACCATTGGGAATGGTTGCATCAAGGTCATGAAACCAATGGATCCAAAGCCCCGTATGACACACACATTTGACCATAAAGCTAACATGTATAGTAAGCCCATGGCCATTACTACCGCACGTTCCGGTGTACCATGTCATACGATGCAAATTATCTTGTCTGTATTTTACATGTATGTCATTTTACAAGTCTCACTTGGCTAACATGTTCAGCACAACGTTTTTCTCAAAATGATAGAGTTCATGTGCAATAAGTACAAACTGTGAGAGTTGTAAAATATGCATGTTTTCTTGATACACAAAATAGATGTGCAGTGCATGGGAAAATAGCAATGAGCATTATGTAAGTTAAAACTCACCTAGATTGATACGTGTCTCCGAAAACTTCAAGAGATCTGGGTTCTCCAAATATGTGGAAAACCTTCTATTAGTCCTAATTCCATTAAGACAACTCGAAAGTAAGGAAAACAGGAGTTGTGGGACGGTTGGTGAAAATAGGGTTCCCCTGTCACACACTGACCGTACGTCCAACTAGGGAGCGTACGTCCATTGTGTTATGACAAGCCGTATGTCCGGCACCACACCGTACGTCCGCTATGTGGGTTCTCAAGGAGAACCTCATTTTCTCTCCACAATCCGCCTATTCTCCAACTCCTAGGTCTACTAGGAACACCCTAAAGCTTTCTAGTATAGTTAATAGCCTTCATGCAACGTAACAACGCTAAGCTAACGAAAACGCTAACCCAAACGGGTTTTAAAACACAACTAAGCTAACAACTACAATTAAACATAAAACGAGCAGCATAAGGACTTAAAATCTAAGGATCGTACGTTACCTCCTTGAAACAAAACCGCAAGAGTTCCACCTCACAAACGTTTCGAAACTCGCAAACGTCTCACACACACGCTCACAAAGCACTCAAAACACTTGGAAAACACTCTAAGAACACTTTGGAAACACTCTGGCAACCTGGAGGCGTCTAAGGTTGTGAGAAACACGAATGGGGTAGGGTGGTATTTATAGGCCCAGAAAAGTAGTGAGCGTCCGGCCAAGGGGCGTACGTCCTGTGGTTCTTGCCCAATGGTTCCATGGCTACCTTGTACGTCTAGGTATTAACCAGAGGGTATTCAAAAAGTAGCATACGTCTAGTACTTTTGGTGTATGTCTGCTGTACGATTTACCGAGCATACGTCCGATGGTCCCCTCAAGTACGTTCACACTACAGACAGCAGCGTACGTCCGCTCAAAAGTGCAAATTACCCCTCTAGTGTCCTTAATGACCCAAAGCCCAAATTAACTCCCTCAACTAAGCTACTTATGCACAGTTAATAATTTGGGTCACTACATTCTACCCTCCTTATATGAATTTCGTCCCTGAAATTCTGAGACAAATACCAAAAGAATAGCACTTATCGAGGAATAGAACATTACCTTTCGTCCGTAGAGTCCTCTTCATCATGCTCGGTAAGTTCTTGGACTATCTCGTCCCATCCATTAATTGGTATATCACCCTCTTCAAATAGTTGTGGAAAATTGCCTCGTAAGTCGTTGAGTGCATCGTACTTGATGTTATCCACACTATACCAATCCTCATCAATTTCTACTCCTAAATCTATCCACTCGCAGAAGGAATAGTTCCACACACAGTTCGGGTCAATTGGTATAGGTGCCATAATCCTAAAGAGAAAACAACCCTTTCTTAGTCAACTATTCCTTCACCCAAAATGGAAATAGGTATACTGTCCAAGTATAATCTTAAAAGAATGAGTCATACACAATCATTCAAACAAATGTGGGTAGCAACTCCGCATGTCGTGTTCGGCTTCCCACGATGCTTCCTCAACTCCATGGTTGCGCCACAGTACCTTGACGATAGGAATCGTCTTGGTATGCAACACTTGCTCCTTCTTATCCAAAATCTTCACTGGTTCCTCCACGTAGGTTAATCCCTTCTGGATTTCCAACGGCTCATATTCCCCAATCACATCGGGGTTAGCGATGTACTTTCTCAACTTCGACATGTGAAAAATGTCATGTGTTTCGACCAAATCTGGGGGTAAGGCCATCCTATAAGCCAACCTCCCCACTCTTTGAGTAATTTTGAACGGTCCAACAAACCTTGGGCTAAGCTTCCCCTTCTTCCTAAACCACATTACTCCCCTCATAGGTGATACCTTGAAGAACACACGATCCCCTACTTCGAACTCCAAAGGCCTCCTTCGATTATCAGCATAACTCTTTTGCCGACTTTGAGCAACACTCATGCATTCCTTGATGACACGCACCTTCTCCCGAGTGTCATGAATCAGTTTCGGCCCCAACGTCTGCCTCTCATCGACGTTGTCCCAATACAAGGGTGACTGACTCTTTCGTCCACAAAGTGCTTCATATGGCGGTATTCCAATAGTTGCCTGATAAATGTTGTTGTAGGCAAACTCGATCAAAGGCAAGTACTGAACCCAGCTACCTTTGAATTCCAACACACATACCCGCAACATATCCTTCAGGATCTGGTTCGTCTGCTCAGACTGACCTTCTGTCTGAGGATGGGAAGCAGTACTAAACTTTAGTTCCGTCCCCATTTCCTTTTGAAGACTTTGCCAAAACCTCAAAGTAAAACGAGAGTCTCTGTCCGAAATAATTGCCAATGGTATTCCATGTAAACGGACTATATTCTGGACATATAGTCTGGCCAACTTATCCATCGGATCCTTAACCTTTATGGGAATAAAGTGAGCACTCTTCGTTAAACGATCGACAACAACCCAAATGGAATCTTCCCCAATGGGTGTCTTTGGTAAACCCAAAATAAAGTCCATCGCGATTTCGTCCCACTTCCACTTCGGTATAAGCAACGGCTTAAGCGTCCCCGCCGGTCTCTGATGCTCCGCCTTCACTTGTTGGCAAGTTGAACACTGCTCTACAAACCTTGCAATGTCCTTCTTCATATTGTTCCACCAATATGACCCCTTCACATCATGGTACATCTTGGTGCCTCCAGGATGCACAGTGTATGGAGAATGATGAGCCTCACTCATTATCTCCTTTCTCAGTCCTTCGATTTCCCGCACACACACTTGCTTGAAATGGGTGAGCAACCCATCCTCCTTAAGACAAAACACCTTTGCCTTATCTTCCACAAGCAATTACTTGATCTTGGCACACTCAGTCCTCGAGCTGAGCAGCCTTGATTCTCTTGCAAGCAATTCTGACTGAACCATCAGGTTAACCAGGTGTACATGGATACCTTCACCTACTACTTCCAATCCCATCCCATTGAGTTCCTTAATCAACCGAGGTTGAGAAATCCCAATAGCAGCAAGCTCCACCGTTGATATAATGTGTTTCTTCATGGCGATCTTAATGAAGAGGTATACATGAGTGCTCCTCCTAGTTTTTGGCATTAATCGGAATTAGGCATGTGACGACCCGATGGGTAAATCAATTATCTAGTAATTGATCCCATTGTTCGCCTCCCAGCCCTATCCCTCACGGAACAAGACTAAGGGATTACACCTTTCTCGTCGTAACTAGAAAGCAGTAACAGAAGACTTTACTAAGACTATGAGAATAAGAGATAGTAATGAAACATCACACAACATACACCAGAGAAAAACATAATAACATCAATGACATCACATAGATAATCACCAATGTACTGGTCATCATACCATCATCAAGTAGTAGTACAGACCCAAATAAAACATAACATCATTGTTCTCAAAAGATCAACAGATCACAGCCTAGACTTAAGCTTAAGAAGAGCTAATGAAATCAAAATCTCTATCATATCATCACTAGTAATGCCTCCATCCTCCCACATAGTCCTAAGCAAACGGGATCCATATCCTCAAAGATCACCCGTATCAGATCCTGAGCGATCACCCAAGTAATCTCTGACGGCATCTTCATCTAGCGTAGCTAAACCGCGCAATTATTCGTAATGATGGGAAAAAATAACATAAATAAAAGGGTAAGTCTAAGACTTAGTGATTTTTAACACAGATAATGCTCATGCCAGTTTAGTAATGAACTCAGATGTTTTTATAAAGAAAATAACAGTTCCATCATGACAGTTTATATTATGAGTGATACATACCATACAATCACTCAGCTGGAATTTCTCATCTTTTTATTCGAACATTCATTGCTTGGTGAGGCAAGAGGTCCAGTTACTCAATGAAAAGCTCAACTTATGATGATTTTTTTTTCTTAATAGCCAAGGATTTCATCATCACATAACATCAACCTAAAAATATCAAGAAACACATTTCTTAAGTCAAATCTCATACCTCACAGACTCTTTGCTAGTATGCATGTGAAAAATTAATCAAACAAGTAAAGTCTCTTTAATCAAACACTGGGATTTCTAATGATATGCAGCGTTCAAACAAGTTAAACTCACCAATGGCATGCAAACTGATTGTACCAAATTTGGGTACTCGCAATAGAACGAACCGTTAGGTCGTATAACGTTGCGCAAGTACCGAGATCGAACCACAGATAACGGAGTTTTGCAATTAAAAACTAATACGACTCTTAAATTAAATATATCTTAACCTAGTCCCATAGTGAAAAATGATGTCGAATATGAAAAGTGCAGAAATTAAATTATTCTAAAAATGTATGGATAAAATAACTAAGGTTAAAGACTAACCTCACCCATTAAAAATAAGCTTAATACATTAAACACCAATTTTCCGTTTTAAACTTTAAACCCTTCAACACACTCTATTGTGGTTATTGACACAAGTCAAACCGAATAATGTGTTTACCGTTAAGGAGCTACAATGAGTATTGATTATGGATAAAATCATCCACTGTATCCTTGGATCACAGTGGATATTAAATCACAACCAATAACTCGTTGTGCACCCGGCTTGGAACACATCACAGGATGACTATCAATGTATCAAAAACACACAACCATTCAATTATTTGTCACAGAAATTAAATGACGAGTACGGAATTAAATGACGGAAAATAAAGCGTAAAATGTAAAAGCAAGAAATATAAACTAAGGGTGAGGCTTCATCTTCAACCTAAGTTGAAGATTTTAGCCACCCATTGAACAACAAAACAAAATTGAATTGAAATAATGCATTAAAATTAACTTGAAAATAAAAGCTTACAAATAAAAGGGGCAGAGCAAGGCAAACAGAAGCAAAATGCTCTCTAAAA